>OY757931.1:13936652-14091652 GCA_963585895.1 Sepioteuthis lessoniana | reverse complement strand
TCCATGATTATTTATTTCCCGAGTACTTTCAGCCTGACTTTGGGCCATCATCAGAGAAGATGTACATTACTACTTTGTAAGAAGAAGAGCATCTGGGCCGATGCTCTGTGTAGCGTTTACTTTTAAAAATTGTTCTATAAATAGTGTTAATAGCTAAAGACATTTAAGTACATTAGCACTGGTTTGAAAATTAATTCTCTTCAATTTGGGTTGCATGCTTCTAATATGTAGTGCTTCGAGAATCTGTAGTTTTTTGTTTGTATCAGGTAAGGCAGAAATGTAAACAAATGAGGGCTGCTACATAATGTCTTCTAATTCCCGAGCTGACGTGGTTCGCTTGTTGGCTAGCCACACTGAAAAGTTGTGATACATCGAAACAGTATGTCTGTGAGTGAAAACATATATATATATATATATATATATATATATATATATATATTCACATACACACACAGACACACATACACACACACACACATATATATATATATAAGCATATATATATATAAGCATATACATATATAAATATATGCAATAATACATAAATACATGAATATTATCATATATGAATTCATACATGCATATTTACACACATGCATACCTACCTACCGACATACATGCATACATACACACATATATACATAAATGCATAGAGGCATAGATATATACATACGTACATACATACATACATACATACATGCATACACACATAAATGCATACATAAATACATACATATATACATACGTACATACATGCACCCATACACACATAATGTACATAGATGCATAGATATATAGAAGCATACATACATACACACACACAAACACACACATACATACATACATACATACATATATACGTAGATGCATAGATATATAGAATCATACATACATACATACATATATACACACACACACATACATATATATATATATATATATATATATATATATATATATATATATATTTAAGCATACATACGTACATACATATATAGACGCATACATACATACACACATATATATACGTAGATGCATAGATATATAGAATCATATATACATACATACACACACACCTATATATATATATATATATAAGCATACATACATACACACACACCTTTATATATATATATATATAAGCATACATACATACATACACACCTATATATATATATATATATATATAAGCATACATACATACACACACACCTATATATATATATATAAGCATACATACATACATACATACACACACACCTATATATATATATATATATATATATATATAAGCATACATACATACATACACACCTATATATATATATATATATGGAAGCATACATACATACATACATGAATGCATAGATATAGAGACGCATACATACATACATACATATATATACATGTATATATATATATAAGAATACATACATGCATACATACATATATATATATATATAGAGAGAGAGAGAGTGAGAGAGAAGCGTACATACATACATACATACATACATATATATATATATATATATATACATATATATATATATATAAGCATACATACATACATACATACATACATACATACATACTCATGACTCATAAAGAGGAGCGCCTAGAGTGATTTTAGCTACTCCTCTTTGCGGAGGAGTTATGTACCGAAATGATTACACAGTCTCAATCTCCCCATGTGTTATCAAATGCCACTGAGAAAGTCAAGCTGACTGTAAGGGTTCAAGGTTGAGAGAACGCAGTTCATTCTGCCCTAAGGAGACTGATAGGAAATGAACCCACTGCTCAGAAACCAGAAGTTTCCCTTCCATACCTGACGCCTTTTCATATCTATTTGAGGATTTTATAAACTCGCCCAAATTATATATGACTTTATTATTATCTGACTCTGGCACTCTTCTCCAGTGCTTACCTCTGTCCCCCATCTCTCTCTTTCTCTCTCTCTCTCTCTCTCTCTATATATATATATATGTGTGTGTGTGTGTGTGTGTGTGTGTGTGTGTGTGTGTGTGAACAGAGAAGCACTTGGTGTAATGTTTTCTGACGTAGAAATTGGATACGGTGATCAGAGTTCAAATCCTAGTCGAGACGGATTTGTTTTCAAAGCCCTTATACAAGTGGGGAAAATTTGTATTGAACAACTACAACTATAGGTAAATAGTAGGTCAGACTGTCACTATCACCTTAGTATGGCATCAGGTGTTTGAGAATGAAAACTCTAAATTCAAACCTGTTAAACTCCGTTTAAAAAATAGATTGTGTCGCATCCTGGGTGTATATATATATATATATATATATATATCAATAGCCATTCGTATACTTTAGTAACACTCGCTCAGCTATCGAAACCACTGTCTTATTACGCATAGATAAAGGCATGAACAACTATCAACAGGTTATTGACTATATGCAAATCGATCTCTCTCTGGTAAGATAAAACAGGAATCCTTATACATTACGGCCCTGTGAATACTACACACTGGTTGCGTTACTTGAACACCAGCGTTTTGCGAGCTATTTTAAACAAATGCTATTAGCAGCACCCCATAAGCTATTAATTGGACGGCCACTAACCTTCAATCTCATAAAGCATTATAAAACATGAATAAAGTTAGATAAACAAGACATGCTGGACGAACTCTATTGTGGCGTATTTCTGACTACTCCTACAGATAAATATACCAAGTGTCAGTTGATCAGCAAAAGCTTATTTATTAATGCTGAACAAACTCTGGATGACCTCTAAGAGACTGGTCAAAGGCGATGGCCAAATGGGAAGGTTGGCGATAGAGTTTGAGAAAGAATCCGAACTGTCGGCACGCCTAGCTAATGATCATGATATCTTTTCTGTTGGTTTTGTTTCTTTGTTTAATGGCATATCAACCTTTGAAGAACAATAGTGGTACTATTTAACCCCTAATTGGGAGGATAAGGGGGTTCATACCTTTCCCAAGGGTATTTGCCCGAAAGTGAACGTAATAGCGTGACTGGAGTACAAACTTGCTTACTACGATTACGCAGTCCATCGCTTTAACCATTACGCCACAAGGAAACCCCCGCTATCTTTTCGGGTATGTTTGCTTGCCAGTATACTGCTATATGGATGCACTACTTGGGCGCTAACTAAACGGCTGGAGAAGAAGCTTGACGGCAATTACACAAGAATGTTGCGAGCAATATTGAACAAGTCCTGGCCGCAACACCCCACAAGGCACCAACTATACGGCCACCTGCCTCCCATCACGAAAACTATCCAAGTTAAACGAACCAGACTTGCAGGACACTGCTGGAGAAGCAATGACGATCTCATAAGTGATGTACTCCTATGAACCCCCGCATATGGCCAAGCAAAAGCAGGACGACCAGCCCGAACATACATACAGCAGATATGTGAGGATACGAGATGTAGCCCTGAAGACCTGCCAGAGGCGATGAATGATAGGGATAAGTGGCGAGAGAGAGTCAGGGATATCCGTGTTAGCAGCACGACATGATGATGATGATGAAACTGGAGGGTCTCTACAATTGTCACTACACTGAAAATAAGTTGGATATCTACACGTGGTGAGGAGACAGATCAACATTATCAAGTTAGAATATAATGAAGGACCGTGGTGTAATGGTTATTGCCGTTGGAAATGGACATCGTGACCCAAGTTCAAATCGTAGAGCGGGCTGTTTGCAGTTTACAAAGGCCTAATACCCTAGGGAAAGGTAAGAATGCAACTATTCTCTTTGTAACTATACGCAAGTAATTGTGCTCTTTAACCTTCGTATGGCAACCAATTTAGGAGAAAAAAATCAGAATTCACGCCTATCTAACTCCGCTTAACAATCTGACCTTGCATCATCTTCTGTTTGTGCGGAGGGATTTGTAAATACATTTAATGCAGAACCATCTAAAAAAATTGATCGACTGTATCAATAACTGTATAAATCGCATATTTAAACAGTAAGTCGATCGAAGTGATCCAGTGTCAGGAGTTCTCTATTCTACAAAGGATTCCTTTGGTTATTGATACGGTTGGCCAGTTTTTAGATTTAGTTGTTTCATCTAAAACTACAAAGAAAGTTTGGGCCTTAAATAACCAAAGCTTGATGTGATCTTAAAAAGGTTATGTTCTTAAGGAAAGGTTGATATGTCCTTAAAAAAGTTGACATGTCCTTAAAAAGGTTATGTCCTTAAGGAAAGGTTGATATATCCTTAAAAAAGTTGATATGTCCTTAAAAAGGTTATGTCCTTAAGGAAAGGTTGATATGTCCTTAAAAAAACGAAAAAACAATTAATATTGAAAATATATTTTTTGCTACTTGAAAACTGAAATCATTATTTAACTGTAAAAGTTCCGAAATCCTAACGGATTAAAATAGTGGAGGAAAAAGTTTGTTTTTTATATCGTGTTTTGAACAATTATCCCTGTTGGGGCGATCATCTCATTAAAGAACGGAGGATTCCCCGTGATACTGTGGCTAATGTGCTGCAGTATGACATCCTAGTTAGCGAGTTTGAACTCAAATCATGCAAGGGCATTAAATAACCAAGTAAGTTTGATTTGCCTTTAAACAAAAAAGCCAAACTTATTTTACTCTTGAAATATTATGGCCGAGGGATCTCGTTTCATGCCTTTGGGTTTAGTTAGGCTGAGAACCTTTCATATCAGTGCATGGGTTACTTAGGTGCAACATTAACGCAGGTGTTCACGCGCGCGGGCGGAACGGACGTGTCACTCAGAAATGTCACAATAGCCCAGATGGGAAACGGGGTTATAGAGTGCGGGTGACGTCACGCACCGGAGGCGCGCGGATGATTTTGGGAATTTTGAAAAAGTCAGTTAGTGTGTTGAGTCCTGCCTCGGGAGAAGACGGTTGGCTTTCTCTTGCTCGGCGAAGCCAGGCCAGTGGCTTTGTGGTAGGTGCCACACGTGTTGAGGGGGAGGGAGATGAAAAAGTCAGAGTAGAAAGAATGTGTATCTCTCTCCTTATGTCGAAGAACCTTTAAACTCAAAGGTAATAAAAGGTTTCGTACCTGAACTAAGAAGTCGTAAGTGTTTTTCGTGTTTCGAGATTCCTATGTTCTATGTTATATATATATATATATATATGAACAGTCTATGTACGTTTCCCACATATCCGTATTATGGGTATGGTACACTATTACTAAATTCATATTTACCAACCCCTCCGCTCGGGCAGGATATGACACAAGGTCAATTTTTAAGCGGAGTTTAACAGGTTTCAATTCAGAGTTTTCCTTCTCCTAGACTAGTTACCTCACCAAGGCTGAAGAACCTAGTCTGCCCTACTATTTACCCATAGCTGGAGGGAGAATAATTGGATTCATACCTTTTCCAAGGGTATTAGTGCTATGTGAAATGCGATTAGTCTCGTCCAGGATTTGAACTCGTGTTGCCATATCCATTAGTAGTTTCAACTTGAACAATATGGAACGTCATTTCGACATTCCAAAGTGTTTATCATTTTGTAATACAATTTAAATCAACTTCACTTAACTAAGAAATCATAATTATGATCCTGTTCACAAACTTCGTTGTAGCTAACGCGCTGTACTGCGACAGGGTAGGAAGTGAGTTCAAACCCAAGTCGCACGATTACGTTCATTTCCCGACGAATAAAACCTATTTTTTTACCCGTCCAGATAAATAGAATAAAAAAAATGTTTTTTCACAAAAAACTTGAGCTTTAAATAACCCACCAAGGTTGATGTATCATAAAACAAACAAATTAAACAAACTTCGCGCTTGATGTTGCAGAAAATTTTTCTCTTGTTCATATTCAGTCATATTGACATTTCATTTAAATTTTACATCGTAGAATAAATGATTAGTGAGAGAAAAGTTGTGAATACTACAAAAGATTGTATGAAATGGCAGCATCTCGATTTGGAATTCTTACGATGTAACATAACAACGTCTGGTATGCTCTTGATAAGTGGAAATGATGTATTGGCCATTAAAACATGTCTTGCCCAGTCAGCTGTAGAATACACCGACTGCAACTCTGCAGAGGGAAAATACCCCCACCAACGAATGTCCTGGTATGACACTAAACAATCTGATGGTGAAATTCCAGTATTACTGGAGCTTTGATGGAGGTGCCCGTGGTGTAATGGTTATCGTCGTAGGAAATGGACACGGTGACTCGAGTTCAAATCCTGGACGAGACTGATTGCATTTCACATAGCACTAATACCATTGGGAAAGGTATGAATCCAATTATTCTCCCTCCAGCTATGTGTAAATAGTAGGACAGACTGAGTTCTTCAGCCTTGGTGAGGCAACTAGTCTAGGAGAAGGAAAACTCTGAATTGAAACCTGTTAAACTCCGCTTAAAAATTGACCTTGTGTCATATCCTGCCCGAGCGGAGGGGTTGGTAAATAGGATTACTGGAGCTTTGGAAAATGCGGAATACCCCTTCATTACCATCACTCCCAGATCCACTAGGGCCCGGAGTGGTAGCACCTGATAAGGGTCCTATCTATGGGTGAAATAGAACTGCATACTTATGCTTGACAGAATTGTTTGACTAAACTAAATAGCTTGAAATAGAAATGTTTTTGACAATTAAACCGTACTTACATTTAAACTGAATTGTTTGAAATGGAATAGTTTCTAACATTGAAAATGTACTTACAATAAACTGAATTGTTTAATATAGAACTGTTTTGACATTTAACTGTGTGCAAACAAAATCTGTACTTATATACAAACTGAATTAGCTGAATTAAAACTGCTTGAAATAGAAATGTTTTTGACAATTAAACTGCGTACTTATGCTAAACTGAATTTTTTGAAATAGAACTATTTTCATGAAAATGGATTTAGCGTTAAATAATGTACAAATTTTCATATGACATTAAACCCAAACAACCAACATTTAAACCATGCATGATGCTAGAGTCATTATGTAAATACTTTGATGTAAACTCAGCTGTTGTTTTTTATTTGCAACACGATCTGTACCCATATACACACATGATGCTTTAAACTTTCTCACTGACTACTGCTAGTGCTTAAAACAGGATGCAGTGGCTACCGAGCATGAGACAAAGTCTCTGAAAAGACATTTCATCCATGAACGGTTTCTTTTATGTACAGGATGGAACAATAAAATTGTCGCCCTAAAAAAGACGGCATGATTTCATTTCCGTTTAATGAAAACTGGTTTTCTTTTTTTGTTGCTGACCATCAACAGTTGGCCAGTTGTGAATAAATCCCAAGAGCAAAAGAGCCTTCTATCATGTCTGAAAGTGACACAATGTTCAACGAGCAAGATCGGAGATGCGCCATTGTATAACTCATGCCCTCTACCGATCCAAGTTATGACAACAGGATCATTGCCAGCACCCTCAAAATGCAAATCCGGACGGTTCAACGCTTGAGGGCACAGCTCAACGCATCGGACGCCCCATTGGAGGTAGTTGAGCGGAAGCTTCAAGTGTGGGCCACATCATGCCACCTGACATCTTCGAAGTCGGCTAGAAAGTCAACACCAAAGTGTACCTGGATGTGGTGATGAGTGTGGTGATCCCCTGGTGCAATCAGGTGGCCTGTGACAGACCCTGTGTGTGGCAGCAGGACTCGGCGCCGGCTCACAAGTCCAAAGAGACCCAGGCTTGGCTTCAGAACGAGTGCTACGACTTTGTACCCTTCTCTCACTGGCCCTCCTCCTCCCCCGACCTGAACCCGCTGGAATACTTCGTTTGGTCATACGTCGAGAACATCACAAACATGACCCCCCACAACACCAGCCTGATCGCCGCCATCCGCCGAGTATTTGCCGAGCTTCCGCCGGCGCTTGTGGAAAAGGCTTGCTCCCAGTTCCGGATCCGTATCAGGGCGGCGATTGAGGCTGAAGGCGACTACATTGAATAGATGTCAGCTCAACTACATAATCAAGTTACCTGAATTGATTTTTTCAATATAAGTTTTAAAATAAGGCTGTTGTGTTGTTTTCTTTAGGACGACAATTTTATCGTTCCACCCAGTATTTTTTTGGTTTCCCATTGCACAATGAGATATTTTTGCAAATATCATCATCATTATCATCATCAATTCGCATCATCAGCATGGATATCCCTGACCCTTTCCCGCCACCCTTCTTTATCGTCTATCGCTACCGGCAGGTCTTCAAGGCAAAATCCTGTATCGACACAGAGCTGTCGTATGTAGATTCTAGCTGGTCTTCCTGCCTTTGCTCGTCTATGTGATGGGGTCCACAGGATTTCGTCCCTTATGAGTTCGTCCTTACTTTTCCAGCAGTGTCCTGCATGTCGGTTTCGTCTAACATGGATAGTTTTCCCGATGAGTTGTAGATGGCCATACAGCTGCTGCTTTGTGAGTTGCTGCAGGACTTGTTCAATATTGCTCGCAGCATTCTTGTGTAATTGCCGTTAAGCTTTTTCTTCATACGTTTAGTTAGGGTCGATGTAATGAATTCGTACAGTATTATCGACACGACCGCTGCTTGTTTCGTTTTGTCAGTCAAGTTTGACTTCTATATGATCGATAGCCTATCGATAGCTGTCCAAACAAGAAAATTAATATATTTTTATTGTTCAATATATTTTAAGTAAGAGCCTGTATCTTAAAATTTGTATCTGATGATAAAAATGAGTAAAATCTTTGGATTCAGCAGAAAATCTTCCTTAAAATCAACTATTATATATTCGACCTAGAAAACACCTCAGGCCAGAGTAATCTTTTCACTCCTAGGAGGTTTTTTACATGACTAAGCCGGTAAACTGTCAGTAAATAAATGACAGCAATATCATTAAGTCTACTAAATATACTAGCAGATCTTACGAAAAAAGCCCTCTGTCTGGAGCCGGTTCTCACTGCCTCGAACCGCAACTCGAACTCCAACTGCAACTGACTCCAACTAACTCAAACCAACTGAGGCTACGGGGTATATAATTGTTTGACGTACACCTGCTTCTTGTGGGTGTCGCAATTGCACAGAATTGCTGCTGCTATTATCATTTATTAATCAACTTTTGCTTCGCAGAAAATGGCGTTCAGCACGTTTATGAACCACATAAAATTATCAGTGAGTTAAGAATTGAACTTGAAAAATATTTATTTACTAAGTTTCACCATTTCAATTGAACTAATCTAGTACAAATCTTGCAATGTTGAACTGTTTTTACTGACTTATGGTTGGTTGTATTTTATGGGATATCAAACCTTGTTAGTTATTTAATGCCAATTAATATATATATATATATATATATATATATATATATATATATATATATATTATTTGTCAGAGGATATTTTGGAGATTATTTTATTTTTAAGCGAGTTATAACAGGTCACTTATTTCAACATAATCAAATTGTTTCAAGTATTAATATCTGACACTAATTATTCTATCAAAGATTAATCATTTGTTTGCATATTTTAATGGTTTCAAATGTTCCTGTCTAACACAAATATTTTTTATCAAACATTGCTGTTTAATTAAAATATTTTCCATACAGATGTATTGTATCAAATAATTGACCATTACGATCCTAAAAAAATGAGTGAAGTTATGTTTTACTCAGTGATGTGACCTTCACATGTACTACCACTCCGGGTCAGAGTAGATCTAGGAGTAATGGCAACATAGGGGTATTCCACATTCCCCCAAATTTCAGAATTGGAGCCTTACCATTAGATTGTTTAGTATCATACCAAGGACACGCAGTGGGAGGGGGTCTTACTCCTCTGCATTGGTTCCGTCAGCGTATCGTACAACCGCAATCGACAGGACGGGCTGACTTACTGTTATATAGATAGATATCAAGATACATGCCTAATGAGAATGACTTCTAAATGTATCTATGCATCATTTTCAAGTTATGTTAAACGGTATCGATTATCAATTAATTCTACTTCATTTAACACGTTCTTTTTTAGATATGGTATCTTTGTGTAATGTTATATCAATCCTCATTGGTTATTTCATTCCAATAGCTATCCTTGTTGAAGAACAGCAATGATACTACTGAACCCAAAACTGGGAGAATAAGGCAGTTCATACTTTTACCCAGGGGTATTAATCCGAAAATAAACGTAAAACGTGACTAGTATTCGAACTCGCGTTCTTCGAGGCCGCAGCCAAGCACTTTATCCATTATGCCACCGAGAATCCAACTTTTTTTTTCTCTATCCTCTTTCATAAGCGAGTGGGCGGCACTTATCAGCTCGATGTGAATATAACAAAACCGAACAGATTAAAATGGTGCGTGGACCCCCACTCCCGGTATATCAAGTGCTAAATTTTTTCCACCTCAACTACTAAGATAATTTCTTTTTTAAGTCTTATTAAAATTCACCAATTTTCAGCCCGTCTACTCGTACAGTTAATGCCTCACCATTTTGTATCTGATTTTTACGAAACATTTAGTATTACATTATACTCAAAATTAGTAAAATTTTGTTCTATACTAGTTTTACACCCTTCTATTCTGCTCATTGCCCAGCCTCTGTCTGTCTGTCTGTCTGTCTCTCTCTCTCGTCTAGTTTCGTCCGTTTTTTATAGTCTTTTGTAGAGACCTCAAACTGTTTTAAGTTCTTAATGGATTAAACAAGACCACATTTTCTTTCAACAACAAATTTCACATATTTAACGACCATAATGCATAACATTTTGTAAAATTCAGCATTTTAAATTGATAGGGCTTAAAGACATACTGACCAATATTGATATATTTCTTCCTGTTGGCTCCTGAGTTCAAATGCTCTTCTTCGTTTTAACTTTTATTTCATCATCATCATCATCATATCGTGCTGGCAGCACGGATATCCCTGACCCTCTCTCGCCACTCCTCCCTATCGTTCATCGCCCTAGGTAGGTCTTCAGGACAACAACCTGTATCCTCACATAGCTGCTGAATGTACGTTCGTGCTGGTCGTCCTGCTTTTGCGCGGCCGTGTGTTGGGATCCATAAGAGTACATCTCTTATGAGTTCATCTCTGCTTCTCCAGCAATGTCCTGCATGTCTGGTTCGCCTAACTTGAATAGATTTCGTGATAGGGGGCAGGTGGCCGTACAGTTGGTGTCTTGTGGGGTGTTGCTGCCAGGACTTGTTGAGGATTGCACGCAGCATTCTTGTGTAATTGCCATCTAGTTTCTTCTCCAGCCGTTTTGTTAGCGTCCATGTAGTGCATCCATATAGCAGTATCGATGTGACCGCTGCCTGGAAGAAACTGCGTTTCATTTTATCGGTTAGGTCTGATTTCCATATAGTCGATAGCCTATTGATAGCTGTCCATGCTTTCGTTAACCTCGTTTCGATGTCCTTTTCGGTTGATTCGACGCTGCTTCCTAGGTACGTGAATTTGTCTACTAGTTTAAGAGGGGTTCCTTCTAGAGTGGAGATGTCCCCTGTTTGGTTATAGCACATATATTCCGTTTTGTGTGCATTAACATGGAGGCCTATGCTTGCTGCTGCTCGTTCCAGGCTATGCAGAAGTGTTTCGGCTTGGTCAGGTGTATTTGCCAGTATCGCTATGTCATCGGCGTAGTCGGCGTCGGTAATTGTTGTTGCGGGATATCTTCTGCTTCTTTTCTTCGTCAGTTCGAAGCCATTCTCTTTGATTTTGTCAATCGATGTTCTAAGTACGTAGTCTAGACAAATGATAAAGAGATACGGAGCCAGCGTGTCCACTTGTAGTACTCCTGCTACAATGTCGAAGTATTCTGTGTCTCCATCTGGTGATCGTACTTTTACTTTAGTGTTTCTATAGAGAATCGTTATTGCCGCTACGGTTTCTTTAGGTATGCCGTACGCTAGTAGGATTTGTTCCATCTTTCCTCTGTGAATGGAGTCGAAAGCCTTGGTAAAGTCGACAAATATTAATGTCGCTTGTAGGTTCTTTGCCCGTACACCCTCAAGGATTCTGCGGATGGTTAGTATTTGTGAGGTCGTAGATCTATTTCTTCGGAAGCCATTTTGTTTTTTTCTAAGTATGTTGTCGATTTTGGGTTCTATGCGGTTTCGTAGTAGGGCATTGTAGATTTTGGCAGCTATGGATGTAAGTGTTATGCCTCGGTAGTTTTTGGCTAATCCGAGGTCTCCCTTTTTAGGGAAGGGGAGTATGCATCCCTTCGTCCATCTATCTATCGGATTTTGATTGTATACTGCGTTGCAGTGTCGGAGCAGTATGTCGTCGAATTGTCTGGTCTTCCATACTTCCGGGGGAATTTCGTCCAGTCCTGCAGCTTTCCTATTTTTAATTTTTCTGAGAACCGAGTCGAGTTCTCCTTGTGTGAACGGTCCAAGTTTAATGTCTAATTGTTTGCTAATTATTCTGGTGATTGGTTCATGCGTTATTTTTGGTGGGTTTCCAAGTAAGTTTTCGAAGTGCTGTTTCCACAGTTTTATTCTTTCTTGTTGGTTTGCTGCTTTAAGTTTTGCTTTGGTTGTGTTCTTTCTTCTGCTCACTTCGTTTATTGTTTGCCAGGCAATTCTAGATTGTCTATCTTCTACCGAGTCTCTGATCTTATCTATCTGATTTTGAATGTATTCTGTCTGTTCCTTTATATATATGCCTGCTAATTGATATTGTGCCGTTTTTAGTTTTAAGGCATTTGTGTTTGTTGGGTTTTTTCGATAGTTTTTGGAGGCTGTTTTCACTAGTGCACGTTTTTCTCTCACCGCTAAGGTTTCCCATGGGACTCTATATTTAGTTTTAATTTTTGTTGGAATGCATTTTGCTGCTGCCTCAAGGTGTGCATTGACAAAATTTTCGTATTCGTCGTTTGGTGTACTTTTTTCCGTCTTTTCTTGTAGTGTTTCGAATCTGTTTCTCAATTCTAATACGTATTTATCTCTGACATCTTTGTTGTTTAATAGGGCCCAGTCATAGTGTTTGGTGGTCGCTGTTCGTTTGTCGTTTTTTCGTAGGCTTAACCGTATTTTCGCTGTGACTATTCGGTGATCGGTGGACACACCCTCAAAAGAGGAGTATGCCTCGCAATTCAATGCACTATTCTTCCATTTCTTGTTTATAAGGACGTAGTCTATCTGAGCTTTAGTATTGTTTGCGTACGTGTATGTCCATAGTTTGCCCTCTCTTTTTTGGTAGTTTGTATTGAGGCATGCTAATCTATTTTCTATCATGAAATCTGTTAGATGTTGTCCATTTCTATTTGACGTGTTGTGGAGGCTGTATTTGTTGTTTCCGTTTTTCCCGATTTGTGCATTCATGTCTCCGCCAATGACTAACATGTTGTGTTTCGGGATGCTACGCACTAATGAGGATAACTCATCGTAGAAGGTGACTATTTCATTTTCTTCACTAACATTGGTGGGGCTGTAGCATGAGATGATTGTTGCTCTGGGGTTTCCGTTAAATGTAGCTACCATCATTCTAGGTTGTATTTTCTCTATGCTATTAAGCGTTTTTAGTGCTCTAGGTCCTATAAGCAATCCTACCCCTCCCACTGCGGCGTTGACAGAGTTTTTCCATGCGGATACAGTGGCGAGCGACCATCCATTGCTAGTTTCGTGATATTTGATATCTTCTGTGTGTGTGTATCTGTGTTCTTGTATGCATATTATGTCTATTTTATGTTCTTCGGCCGATGCGATTAGCTCTGGGAGTTGTCCTATTCTATTTAAGGTTCTTACGTTAAATGTGGCTATTTGTAGTGTTTGCTTGCATTTTAGTAGTTTTGATTGTTTGAGCTCTGTAGCTGATTTTTCGAACACCGAGGCCAGGGCTCCAACCTCAGCAGGACGCGCCCCTTTTTTACCCGCGCGAAGAGCGATGCGGTTTGTGTAAGTGGTTTGAGTGTGGGTCATGGTTATCTTTCGATGGCTGTTTTGTTCTCTTCTATAGAAGCCACTCTTATAGAGGAGCAGCAGTAGTTCCCCGATCGAACTGTCGATCCTGAGCGAAAAGTCGTCAAACTCACGTCCAGGACCCATTTGGGTATTGACTTTGGTCGTCCATTGGTTTATTCAAATACCTTAACGTACATCATGCTGCTTCCCATGTGTACATAATAAAATAAATAAAAATTAAAAAAAAATAAAAATAAAAAAATAAAAAAAAAAAATAAAAAAAAAAAATAAAAAAAAAATAAAAAAATAAAAAATAAAAAAAATAAAAATATAAAAAAAATAAAAAGGGGGGGGGGAATTTGTTTTAAGTTTTAACTTAGTTAAAGTCCAACATTAACGTACTTTCTTATGACTTTCACTAATACTGACTTATACTTTTTTGCTGTATTGGGACTTTTCCAAGGGCTTTTCATTTTTTTTTTTTTTTTTTTTTTTTTCTCCCCATCCTACAGTTGGGGACCTAGCAGGCTTCAGGAATTAGAGCTCTGTGGTAGAATTTGGCGTTCTAGGCTTTTTCTTCTAAACTACTGTTAGGGCTTTCTTTACGAATTTTTAAATTATTCGATAGAAGATATTTAAAAACATTCTGCCTTGTTCGCTGACATGTGGATAGGCTTAATATCAAATTGGCTTTACAGTAGAGTAAGCGTGCCTTTACATTTAAAACGCATAGTTTAAGCATTATTTTACAAACAAAATACAGCATAACATTTTGTAAAATTCAGCATTTTAAATTGGAATTAAAGACATACTGACCAATATTGACATATTTCTTCCACTTGGCTCCTGAGTTCAAATGCTCTTCTTCGTCTGGACTTTTATTTACTACTGATATTTTAGGTAGCTTTGGGGGCGGTCTAGTGGGGTGAAGGGGACAATTCGTTTTTGTTGGTTTTTTTTTTTTTTTTTTTTTTTTCTTCTTTTCTTTTTCCCTTTCTGAGGGGGGGGGGGGCTGTAGTAGCATTCTAGGCTTTTTCTTCTAAACTACTGTTAGGGCTTTCTTTACGAATTTTTAAATTATTCGATAGAAGATATTTAAAAACATTCTGCCTTGTTCGCTGACATGTGGATAGGCTTAATATCAAATTGGCTTTACAGTAGAGTAAGCGTGCCTTTACATTTAAAACGCATAGTTTAAGCATTACTGTATTTTAGGTAGTTTTGGGAGGCGGTCTACTGGGGGGAGGGGGATATTCATTTCATTTTTTTTTTCCTTTCTCTTGGAGCGGGGGGCTTGTGGTAGCATTAGATGTTTTAGGCTTTTACTTCGAAACTACTCTTAGGGCTTTCTTTACGAATTTTTAAATTATATTATAGAAGAGATTCAAAAACATTCTGCCTTGTTCGCTGACATTTGGAAAGAGACTTAACATCAATTTGGCTTTATAGTAGAGTAAGCGTGTCTTTACATTTAAAACGCATAGTTTAAGCATTATTTCACAAACAAAATACAGCATAACATTTTGTAAAATTCAGCATTTTAAATTGATAGGGCTTAAAGACATACTGACCAATATTGATATATTTCTTCTAATGCTACCACAAGCACCCCCCAAGAGAAAGGGAAAAAAATGAAATGAATATCCCCTCCCCCCCCCCAGTAGACCGCCTCTCAAAACTACCTAAAATTCAGTAGTAAATAAAAGTTAAAACGAAGAAGAGGCATTTGAACTCAGGAGCCAACAGGAAGAAAAATTAAATTCCCTCAGTGTTTTTGATTTATATCAAAAACCACAACAGGATGGAGTGTTTTTGATTTATATCAAAACCCATAACAGGATGGAAATAAATTTATAATCCTAATGTGACTCGTTTTTGTTTTTTCCTAAATATATATATATATATATATATATATATATAAAGAAAATAAGTTTATTTCCCATCTAAACAAAAGTCCTAATTTCTATGCTTTGTAAAGACTTAAAATTTTAATCCGTATTTTCGCTTATTTTTAATAATCAGTGCCTACCTTCAGGATTCTGATTTTTCTTCAAACTGGAAACCATAATATTGGAATTTGTCACGTTAAGATTGTTGGAGCAAAATTTTGAATAATTTAAGATATCTTTTCCGCCAAGATTATTAAAAAAACATTTTATAACCAATTAAATTCATAGATAAATTAATCTAGTATTGATCTAATTCGGAGGCTTATAGATTAAACGATGCATTACGCTAATCTTTAGAATTCATAAAGATTAATTTTCGTTGTTACTCACAACCAGAATGGTTTGCAAGCTAGACTACAAAATCTATCCGAGTGAGTTCGAATCTCATTGGGTTCTCCCTTCAAATGGCCTTGTGCCTCATCTAAGAAAAATGCTTAGTAAATCACTCACTTCCCCCTTCAATTACCTTAAGTCGACTTCATTTATTTACCATCTTTCAATTCTTTGCATCATATTTCGATTTAGTATCGCTTGAATATGTTGCATTTCGAGACAATAAGGACGAGCGACACAGTTCTTTAGAAAAATATACCTCCCACTTTATTTGAAAGGGTATGTGAGAGGGAGTGGGAGACCGAACAGAACTGCAACATATTAACCCCCACTCTTATGGCCATCAGCGTTTCTTTCCCGTTCTCCTGGGCTGCTCAACTGGATGCCCGGGGGCCCAGCTCTATGCTGGGTGCTGTTTTCTCTACAGCATCATTTCTCCAACTCTCCGATCCCAAAAACTCATTCGGGGGTCCCCAGGGCCCCTTCTGCCTGGTGCTGTTTTCTCTACAGCATCATTTTCCAACTCTCTGATCTCCAAACTCCTTGATTTTCCTGTGCAAAGAAATTTACAATAAGAACAAATTACTTCTATAAAAAAGCCGGTGGGTAGAGTGTTCGCCAATGGTCCGGGAGACCTGGGTTCAATCCCAGGTTGTGTCATACCAAAGACTTTTAAAATGGTACTTGATACCTCCTTGCTTAACACTTAGTGATATAAGGTATATATCAAGGGTAAAGTGGAGCAATCCAGGGAAAGGAGTAGCGCCCTACCCTACACATCAGTGTAGTAGCTATCGAAAAGGGAGCCTTCTGGTCGACCTCCACTACAGTCACCAACTTTACTTACGTTACTTACTTCTATAAACCCTTTTTACTAGATATATTCTAATAAACTGATTCCTTCCCCAACCTGTTTCTCAGTTTTGTTTTTTTTAATGATTATTATTCCCTACAAATAAACATTTAACAAAAACAAAAACAAATAACCGACTAATTATCTAAAGTTTATTATTAATTCCTAAGACCTCTCCTTTGAATTTCTTTTCACACTTATTTTCCTTAACTTGATTCGGCATTAAATGACCTATTAAGTTGATATGCCGTAAAACAAAACAAGCAAACAAATTAACACATAAACTAATATTACATTTATTTTTCATTTTATTTATTTTTTGTCAAGAAAAAGACTTTGTAACTTTGTTGTTTCAACAAACTCTTTCAATTAAAAGAAATTAAATCTATTAAATAAGTATAACAATGTTTTTATTAATCATTACACACTTTTATACACACACACACACATACACACACACACACACACACACATATATATATATATATATATATATATATATATATATATATATATATATATATGCATTTCGACCCTTTTTGTCTCGACTAGATGATGAACCACGAAAGAAAAATTCATTTCATCTCAAATGGAACCCGACCTAAGATACTTATCTGGTATTTTTAATGTGTCAGCCAGTACTACAATCCTATATCTAGAAAAAAATATTATTGTGGGGGAATTTTTCCAGTGGGAAATTTCAGATCAACAAACGAATTTGAAATCTCTTCCGTACGCCATGCTTGGTGTAAACAATCTATTGACCAGTTGTAATTAAACGATAAAGAGAAATAAAACCTCCTTGAGATACGAATAATTTACCCAAATCTTTATAAAAGCGGCGCTTTTCTTTTTTTTTTTTTTTTTTTTTAGATTGACCATCTTACAACTGGTGTGAAATAGGCCAAGTACCTTTACTTTTAATATGATTCACCAAATACGTATAATCTCATCCAGGGATGCTAGACTTATACACAATAGATTCACTATTCTTTCTTTGTTTTGTTCTTTTCTTTTTTTCTTTTTCTTTTTTTTTTGGCGGGAGGTTGCAGAAACCTGTCGCATGTTTGTTGCATATTTTGTTCTGAACATTATATGTCTGAACATTATATGTCTGAATCTTTGGTGATGAGGCTTGATGTTTATTATTTTGGTTGTGGATTTTCGGACTGCTGTCCTCATATTCATTGTCGTAAGTTGAAACACAACTTTTCGGTCAAAGTATCCTTCGGCCTTCCTCAGGTGTCCCATGTTAATCTGGGCATAAAAATAATTGAAAAGGTCAAATCAAATTGTTTTTAAAGTAAATTACTTTTTAAAAATATCAAGAATTACTGATGCCATTGGATTTTACGTTTCGAATTCACCTCATGACGATTCTCGTTAAACTTCTCGAGATACTTCTCAAAGTGATTGGCGTGAAACAACAATGACATAATTATTTGAATAAGATCTTCATAGTTCTTGAACGCCTTGATTGATTAACAGTCAAACTTTTAAAATGATTCCCAAGGTTGACACAAAAACAAGAGACACCTGGTGAAGGATTGAGGATACAACGTCCAAAACGCTATGTTTTAACAAACGACAATAAAGACGACGGCAACAGCCCGAAAAATCACAACCAGAATAATTTAAAAACTTTTCCTAAAGACCCAATTTCCAATTTAAGTATTATAATGAAAAGAATATTTACTCAGTTTCCGTCAAGATTGCTAAACCGTATCTTTATCTTTTAGTTCAACCATATAAAGTAGAGAATGTGGAGAATTTTAAAGGGTAATAGCTATTTTTGTAGAAAATAACTACTGCTAGCCGACTTCAGACCCAGTGCTAGGGTTTTTGCATTTCACATAACGCTAATACCCCAGGGATAGTTATGAATGCCACGATGAGAAAAAAGGGTAAACTGGGCTCCTTAGCTTTGGTATGGGAACAGGTCAGAGAAGGAAACGTGTGATTTAAAACCTGTTATACTCCGTTTAATAAACTAATCTTGTGTCATTACTTTGTCGTGCAAAGCAGGTTAGGTACATACATGTAAAGTTCATGAATGTTGAAAATCTCTCAGTCAGAAATCAAACTGAATCCCACTACTTTTTCTAATGGCTTTAAAACGATGACTTTGTTTTAATTCGTGTTATGCTTACCTTTGTATTATGACCAATAGTCAGTTGAAGGTCAAAAACAGTAACCCCACGAAGACGTTTATTATAAGTCATCACAAAAACCCTGTTTGATTTTATGCATGCGTTTATTGTCACAATAAAAGTGGGATAAATTTCTGGCCAGTTTATGTAATTTCAAGTAAAAATAATTGATTTTTCTTCAACGTGGTTTCACAAGGGTATGATTCAATAAGCACACAGTTGACATCCATGATCTCTTATTGCGTCCAAAGGCTCTATTTACGCGTTCAGCTTAAACCTTGCCTGTAGGAACGGTTTTCAGCCTATAATTCCTCATCTCAGAAATCCACAGAGAGAGAGAGAGAGAGAGAGAGAGAGAGAGAAAGAAAGAAAGAACTGAATCTTAAGTACAGCCTCATTTTCGAAACGTTGTAAATGATTTGTCAACGCGAGCCGGGAAATTGTTAAGCCGCTTCTATACAATCTACTCCTACCTCCTTCCTCGGAATTTGGCGTTGCGTGCAGGTCACTTTTATAAAGACCAAATAATTACTGAGAAAACATTGTGAATAAAAGTCAAGATAAACCCAACAACTGATATTGCGGTACTGGCTGACCTTTGGGCATATTTTTAAAGGGAGAGCGTAAAGATATGACCAAAGCCCGTAAAATAAATAAATAGATAAATAAATAAAAGGGCATAGAAGGGAGGCTGATAATCTCTATAATAATCAAACAACTTGGCACAATGCCAAAGTCTTTAATGGAAAGGCTTAAGTGGATATAAATTTGGACGAAGAAAGGAACCAGAGAAACGAAATAGTCGCACATTACGAGAAGAATTCATTTCCGATTCAGAAACATCGTGATATCACTTATCGCTTTAGAACAATAGACATCAAAATAATACGAAAACAGCGGGTTATAATATTCTACCAATTTTGCGACAAATATGATTAATACCAAAACTATTCCATCTAATAAGGATTAGAATAGTTACAATACTCAATATATTATTACTAAATGCGTTGATATAATTTTAACAGTATCTTTGTTTTAAGGTAGCTACCGGACATTGGCCTAGCGGTTAGAGTGTTCGCCAATCGCCCGGGAGACTTGGGTTCAATCCCAGGTCGAGTCATACCAAAGGCTCAAAAAATGGTACTTGATGCCTCCTTGCTTAACACTCAGCATTATAAGGTACGGATCAAGGGTAAAGTGGAGCAATCCAGGGAAATGAGTAGCGCCCTCCCCTACACCTTGGTGTAGTAAGCTATCGAAAAGGGAGCCTTCGGGTCACCCTCGACTATGGTCGCCTACTTTACTTTACTTGTTTTAAGGAAACTGAATAAGTTGTGAGAAATGAGGTAGACAGTGAAACCAATCGTATTTGGAGCTCCTAGAATTGTCTCTACAATCTTCGAGATGAATTAGAGAGACTAAAGATCACAAGAAGATTCAAGACCAGCCTGATCAGATCACTTCGTAGGGTCCTACGATCTGAAGAGACTTGCTGTCACTCATACAAGTAAAAAACAATCTAATTCGGTGTAAAAAAAATGGTTGGCTGGTTAGTTGGTTTGATGGTTTTAAAGCGTATCAGCTCTTTTTGTGTCATTTAACCCCGAATTAAATTTCAAATAATTCAATCAAGTATAAGTATAGTTTTTGTTCACAAAGTGTTAAAATTCAAAACAATTCAGTTAAATGTCAAAACAGTTCTATTTCAAAAATTTCAGTTCAGTATGAATACGCAGTTTAGTTCTATTTCAAAATAGATCTATTTCAATCAATTCAATTTTGCATGAATATGCAGTTTAAAGGTAAAGAACTGTCCTATTCCAAAAATCAGTTTAGCATAAGTACAGATTTTCGTTCTATTTGAATCATCGATAGAACCCTATCAGGTGCTACCACTCCAGGCCAGAGTAGACTTGGGAGCAATGGCAACGAAGGGGTAGTCCGAATTCCCCAAAGCTGCAGCATTACTAGAACCTCATCATCAGATTGTTTAGTGTCATATCCAAGACGCTTGTTGGGGAGGTTACTCTTCTGCAGATGTGCAGACGGTGTATTCTTCTGCATTGGCTGATTGGGCAACGATGTGAAAGACTAGTTATTCACTGAAAATTGTGCAAGAGATTAAATGATTAATTACATAAGAAGCGAATGTAGCAAACCAGCACGAAATAAAGATAAACCTGATTGGAAATATTATTCACTGGAAATTGTGCAAAAGATTAAATGATTAATCACATGAGAAGCGAATTAGCAAACCAGCACGAAACCCGATTGAAAAAGTGATCTACAGGAAATCGTTTAAGAGATTAAACTTATAACACGCTGACATATGATGAATACATAAACCAGAATCTGTCATAGAAAATTACACACATAAATTTCAGTGGAACCCTGAGATACAGTCGTATTACACAACCCGGAGAAAAAGACCATGTCAGTCATAGAATCGGTTTACAAGAAAAAAGAATAATTAATATAGATTTCGTCGTTACATAGAAAATGAAAATGGAAAAAAGAGAAATGGTTGATAAGTATTAGTAGTCAATCCAAAGTGCTAAAAAAAGCACAGTATCCTTAAGGTTACAGTGATGTCCTTGGGAGGGTTCCTAAAAGGTATGTAAAATAGATTGAAGGGACAGAAGACTAGAGAAATAATCGAACCTATCCAGTTCATAGAAATGTTCCGTTTTGCTCGAATAATTTGAAAGTGTTATAGTCCTGAGATATCTTGTCACTCAAACAATGATAGATTATCACTGCAGGCTTTTGTGAAAAATTTAGATTTACGTTATGGCTTGGTTTCTTCGTTTTATGGTATAACAACTTTCGTAAGAAGTTACAAGGAAATTACAGAATCTCTTCTTATGTCAACATAAAACAACGCCACAAAGACTAACTATGTCTTATTAAGAACAGACAAGAAACAACAAAATAGCAGATGTAGATTATAGGGTTATAACATAGCTAAGTGGTGCGTCGGAGACGTAGAATGAGAGAAATCTGAGAATGTAAAATCATTCTTGGATAATAGAAAAATAATCAGTGATGATTTTAGATGAGTAAAATCAGTTCATTGATTTTTAGAAGAATGAGGCAATAAATATATAGTCGAAATGAAAACAACAGCGAGAATTTTTTTTTTTAAATGTTGCTGGGCAGAAAAACGAACAAATATGGAATTGATTTTTTTTTTAAACAAAAAGAGTATGAAAAGAGAGAAAGCTAAAATATGTATTTTGATTGTACGAAAGCTATCATCGGAAATAATATAGTCAAAAGAATGACAAATCTCAAGATGGGGTCAGTGTTAAAGGTAATTGCAGTCCAGGAGCAGACATGATTGTATGCAAAATATTTCAAATCCTAAGAATGGAAATGTTTTGATTTACTTTTTTTTCTTCGGAAGACCAAGTAATTTGCTTGACGTGACGTGTTAGACACGGGATTGAGAGGGTCACCTACAACAAGAGAGAAGATATAGCTGCCGACGTGTGGAAGTGGGAGGAAACCTTTCCCTTTGTGTAACGGTCATACAGAATCATCGTTGAAGTAGGAGTTCAGTAGCCATGAATGGAATTAATTAAGAAAATCTAATTAAGAAAAAAAAAAAAAACGTTGATGACATACGCCTACTTGGAAATAAGAAAAAAAAATGATATAAACCACGGTTCTTCCAAACGCCAGAGAGAAGGGAAAGAGAGTCAGAGAGAAGAGACAGGCAGCCGTCGATCGATCTGAAACTTGTGCCTTGTACCGAACTTTCTAAATCAGAGAAACGAAAACGATGAATTATGAACGGAGGACCGTCGGGAAAGAATTGATAGCCGTACTGCAAACTGCTAAGCGTCTTAGCTTTTTGAAAAGCTGTGCCTACAACTTTAACTAAACAGTCTGCTGGGATAAGAAGGGCCAGGTCTTTGAATTAGATTACTTCACTCAACAGGGAAGGGATTTTGACTTCATTTTTAAAAACTGACTTAATTTTATTTTTTTAACGGACTTGGTTATTTTTTGCTAAAAAAAAACTTTTAATTGATTATTGAACACCTCGTTTTTCTTTGATTTTTTTTTTTTTTTTTGTCTCTGGCCTTAAACTTCAATCTATTTTTATTTGAATGATCAACCCTGTCTAATCGGCGATTGGCGTCTTCGCTTTTCTGGTTCTAAAAACACAACGTGGAAAGATGGCTGGACAAGCTTAGGTTCAATCCTTCATTCCTCAGTGGTATCGGTAGTCGATTGGGTGACATGGTGGCAGAGACGAAACGATCAGACACATAATAAGCAAGCATAATAAGTTAGCGCAAAGAGAGTATAAGACTTAAGATGATTGGGTGGGGAAGGTGATCCACTGGAAATTATGAAAGAAGTTTAAATTTGACCATACGAAAAAATAGTATATGTGCAACTCCGTATCTGCCCTAGAAAATGAGATGCAGAAGTTTCTATAGCATTACAAGATACAAACTGATCATTAATCTCATCCAGAGGACAAAACCAAGTGATAGTCACCAAAAAAAAAAAAAAAAAAAAAAAGAACTACCGAATACTGGACTTTGCCGTCCAGCTGACCATTGGGTATAAACAAAGGAAAGCGAAATGAAAGGTAAGTACGCGGACCTTGCTAGAGAACTGAAAAAAAAAACTATGGAACATGAAAATGACGGTGATACCAATGGAAAATGGTGTACTTGGTACAGTAACCAAAGGATTGGTACAGTGACTGGAAGACTTTTCAAAATTTGAGAACGAGTGAATACCATCGAAAAACAGGACTGTTGAGATCGGCCAGAATATTAAGAAGAATCATGGATTCTTGAGGAGATTTACTGTCTCTCAGACTCCAGTGAATAATCATCAACTAACGCTGGTGTGAAAAACTTTCACAAGAGAAATGATAATAATAATAATATAACGAGGAAACATTGACAGTACCTTAAGGCACGCATTTTTCTCAACCATCTAGTGTGGCCTTTGATAAAATTTTAATTAAAACAGCATACCTTCGTTTTAGAATCTAATACCAAAATGCTTTCTTGAATAAGTTTATTCTCAAGAAAGTAATTGACTAGTAAGTTTTTCATTTTTTTAAGAACATATTAATTAATTTTTTTTATTTTATTTCAAACAATCTGAAAAGTTATTGAGTGCTACCTTAATGGTTGACAATATATTTCAATAAATCATTTAAACGCGAAAGTATTCTTCTCCACTGACTAAAGTGGAAAGGCTGGAAAAATTAAATATCTCAGAATGAATAAGGACTATCCAAAAATGTAGACGGCTGATAACTTGGTTTATTTGATTACCGGCATATTATCTCCTTAAGTTTCATTAAAAGCCAAAGTTTATTTCATTTCAAAACTTTTGATTACAATCATAACTATATTTCAATGTTCTATTTCATATTTTTTTAGTGAGCAAACTGTTTTATCAATAAAGATATATGCTCAAAATATTGTAATATATTAACGTGACCTGCGGGTGTGAATACGGCGGATGTTGTTGACAGATAGATTGATAAGACCGGCGTGATCACCGAAATGTCATCATGTCCACGGGTGCCGTGTATCAGTGGATGTTGAGACAGCTGCATCCGGCCAGGGATAATATCACCAAGGTGATTGCTGATATGTCACGATGCCCACAGGTGCTGTGAATACGGTGGATATTGAAACAGGTGCATCCAGTCGAAGATATCGCAACGTCACCTTGACCTGTGCACGTGGTTGAATTCGTTGATGGTACGCCCACAGAACCGGGCTTGGGCAAGTAGCCAATGGGAAACAGAAAACATAACCAATGGAAAGCAAAGAAGTGAGACGTGGGCGTAACCATAGTTAACGAAAAAGAGGAATTGTTGCAGGTCACGTGAGAGTTGTAGACTATGTAAGTTTCCGAATTTTGTTCACTGGCTCTTCCGTCTCCCGAATTTTGTTCCCTGGCTCTTCCATCTCCCGACAACTCCTTCATGTGCGCGAACTCTCTGAGATTGCTTTTCTGCTCCACACAAGTATCATCGCCAATAGTAAGAATATAATCTTATATTTTTATATAAATACGTGTTCCTCGTTGTTAATAACGACACAGCTGAGAATACAACAATATGAGTCGAATGAGAAAAACACATTCCTTGTCAGTGTGGACATTTCTATTGATTTTAATGACTTTTAAACTCATATCGGGTTATTTCATGCCTTGCAGTCAAGGAACTAGATATATAGTAAATTTCTATTTAGATTTTCTCGTAGTTTCATGAGAGATTTTTGCACACTGTTATATCATATAAAACATCAGTATATAAAACAAATAATTTGAAAACACCTATAAAAATCCAATAAAAATTATTTTCAAGCTTATTTATTTGACCAACTCGTGAAACTGGGAGTAATAGTAAGAAGGAGTTACTTTTCCCTCTCCATATCATGAACCTTACTATCAGCTAAAGTTTAGCGACATTTTTATCATCAAGGGTTTTCGGACTAATGTCTTCATCTTTATTGTTATTTCCACAACGTTTTGGCCTATATGTCCTCCGGCCTTTTTCAAGTGTTTGTCGAATTCGAGAACCTACACGGAACTTCGAAGTACGTCCTTTATTGAATGCAGGGGGGTGCTGCTCTGATTCCGTTAGCCATAATCAGGTACAAGTGTTAAGTATTTCTGTATTGTTACTCGCCTGCAGTCAGGATTGAACCTGCAACCTCCAGATGATTGTGTCCTTAGAAGCTTAGAGAACCAACGTGTAAAACCGTTACGCTATGTGTCAGAAATTTAGACAACTAATATTTAGTGACATACACTAGTTACCGCTTTTGGCGGTTCTTACTCCTCTGCAAATAATACGGCCCAACCGATCGGATGGGTGAACAGTGAGAAGACTGATTTATAGGTCAATTGATTTTAACGGCATGTCAACACGTCATAAGTGATTCATTCCTAGAGATCAAAGAATCATATTTATTCAAATATATATTTTCTTTTTTGTGTGAGGTTGTTTTCCAGGGGTGGGGTTGCATATAGTTATATGATGTCAAATATTTCTTTGAGTGGGTAGAGTGTTCGACAATGGTCCAGGAGACCGAGTTCAATTCCTGGTCGAGTCATACCAAAATAGAACTTGATACCTTCTTGCTTAACACTCAGCAATATGAGGCCTTGAAAAGAACTTTATCGTCAGGATAGAAATGATTTTAGAGGGCGAGACGGTTTTCTTGAATATTGCTTACCGTGGAATGAGTTTATCGAAGACAGACTTGATTTTTCTTGCGAACATTGTTTCTGATTTCGCAAATTCGTCCTTAGAGTAGCAATAACGGAGTCTTCAAAGAATTCCGTATTTTGGGGAATAAGTCGCGATAAGCTTTCCGCGCGGCAAATATTTTTAGATGTTAGGAACGCGATCTTGAAGTTGTAGTTTAAGAGAATCGTTCCCCAACGAAGTAGTCTATTTGCAGTTTACACTGGCAGACCTTTCTTGGACCCGACGATTGTTATTAGGGTTTATGAACCGTTTGTAGTATGAACCGTCTTCCATGTAGGTATCAGTTGAACTTTGTGACGGCGACTATCATCCCTAGAGCTTCTTTCTCTATTTGGGAACATTGCTTCACAGCTGGTAGCAGGGATCTACTAGCGTGTGCCACAGCTTTTCGCGAACCATCTGGCTGTTTATGGAGAATGCAAGCACTGATGCCGTATGAGCTTGCATCACTTGCGACTATGAAGTCGAGGGTAGGGTCGTAGTAGGTGAGGGAGAGATCCGAAGTAAGGGTTTTCTTGATCTCTTCGAATGACTCTTGGCAGGTAATAACTATTATTTTTAATTTTAGTTACTTGAAATACAGCTGAGGGCAAATTATTTGTATCAGATAAAAATATTTGATATTTACAATTGCTCATATTAAATTGGACAACATTTTTCTGTGTACAAGCGGAATAATAGATGTTACATAGAATTATTCGTGTTAAATAGATGTACTTGTAACAATTTAATGGTGTACAAACAAATCAACTTTTACACATTTAGAAATAATATTACCAACAAACTATTCGCTTACAAATTACATATGAGTAAGTTGGACTACGGTAGCCGAGAGCGACCAAGTGGCTTATTTTTCAATAACTACTATACTGAGGTGTAAGGGAGTACGCTACGCCTTTTCCTGAAAATCTCAACTTACCCTTGATCCTTAACTTATAATACTGTGTTAATCAAAGAAGCATCAAGTATCATTTCTTTGGTATGACTCGATTAATATATGTATATATATATATGTTTGTATATTGTGTGTTCTAAAAATAACTCTTTTTTGGTCACGTCTCGTCTGAAAAACACAATGACCAGCAAGTAATAGGAAGAAATAAATTCAGGTAGTTATCGACAAAGAATATTGTGTGTTCTAAAAATAACTCTTTTTTTGGTCACGTCTCGTCTGAAAAACACAGTGACCAACGAGTAATAGGAAGAAATAAATCAAGATAGTTATCGACAAAGGAGGAAAATTAAAACAAAAACCTAATATGGGGGAAAAATAAAAATTAAAAAAAATCATTTACTTCGATCGATTGGTACAGAAAAATCAAAAGAACGTACCAATTCCTCCTGGTAAATGTTTTCGTTTCTTTTATCCCACTTTGGGTTTTTTCTTTTTATTTGTGAGGAGCTCCTTTCATGTTAACTACGTTGGTTTATTCCTCATTATTGCACTGCCAAAAGTCATTCCAATATATATATATATATATATATACTCGAGCTATTCGATATATATACGTATATAAACAGGATTTGGCATTAAATAACGCCCAACAGTTGATATGTCATAAAACGCAACGAAATAAGACCAAATAAAACTTGTTGTCATTTATCCTCCAATGTTAACCACTAGTTAAAATGATGGGAAAATCAAAGTCTTATAAGAAAGGTACAATAGCGCGAACGAAGAACGATAATAACGGAAATTAAAACAGGCCTAATGCCCTCTCATCATGATTGCTTTTGAAAGAAACAAATCAAAGGACAATGAAATAAAAGTCGAAGAGAGTTGATAATACAAAAGAAGGAGTAACGTCCATATATATATATATATATATATATATATATATATATATATCTTAAACTGCACGATAGAGCCGCAGCAGTGATAGGCTGAGCATTTTTTTCAATGATTAAAACATAGAAAGGCCTAATAACAAGTATGATATGCCTACAGGGAAATATTAGGTGAAAAAATAAGCTAAAAATAGAAATTGAGATGAATATTAACCATTCTTCCCATTCAAGGACATTTAATATAGATATGCTTTACTAGGTGAAGGACCAACCGATATATATATATACATATACATATATAAACGAGGTGCATACAATAAGTTTCCAGACGTTTTTTATACAGGAATTTAAAATTGTCATAGACTCCTGAAAATTCAGTATATTATTGCTATATATCTTATGGGATGACTGACTAATTTTTATGATTTCAGACTCAAATAAACAGCTACAGCAGCAATTGGATTACACCCTACTACAGCCTGATTGTCACAGCTGGTGAATTTCAAAAATGCAATCTGGAAATGACGACACTTTAGAAGAACGATATACAATAAAATTCTGTTTTAAACTTGGAAAAAATGCCACAGAAACGTATGAAATGCTTTAGGCTTATTTTTGACCATCTTGCATGAATCGAGCATCAGTTTTTGAGTTGCATAAGAGATTCAAGGAAGGCAGGGAGTCTGCGGGAGATGAGGAGAGGTGTTGGAGGAGTAAGGAAAAAAGTCAAATGATTGGCCCTTAGACCAAATGCCATTTTTTTCGTTGGATAAAATTTTTGTTGGATAAAATTTGGTTCTGGACAGACATTGGTGAGGGATAGACGCCAATTTAGCGAACTCCGGGAGAAAGTCTCCCGTAAAAAGATTAGAATAGAATCTTTGGGACAGACGCAAGGGCTGGTTCAGCCGATTCTGGAGATGTCACTCGCCCGTAAAGAAGTCAGAACACCAGAGTTGATTGGCCAAATAAAGAATTTCATGGATAAGGACCGTCGCGTGTCTATAGAGACAATAAGTGCACAGTTTGATATCAGTGTGCGAACTGTACACACAATTATTCGCGAGGAACTGAAGATGCGGAAGATTTGCGCAAACTTTGTCCCAAGGGTGCTCAGAGAAGATCAGAAAGAAAGATGTTGTCATGACAACAGGGAGATGGTTGAGCTGATCAATTCAGATCCCGCAGTTCTTGATGCTCTGGCGATGAAAGCTGGATCTACTGCTATGACCCAGAGACCAAGAGGCAGAGTTCCCAGTGGAAGTATGCTGGCTCGAACAAGCCCAAGAAGGCCAGACAGAGCAAATCCACCCAGAAACTTTTGGTATCCCTTTTTCTGACAGCACTGGCATGATCTACATGCACTGGGTTCCCACTGGACAGAAAGTCAACAAGGAATACTATGTTGAGGTTTTAAGATGATAAGGACAAATGGAGAAAGAGAGTTAATGAAATCTTTGTTGTCAACGCAACTTGATAATGATGATGATGATGATCAGTGACATGTATTCTTTAGAAGCAAGATCCATTACTTTCTATATAAAAAATAAAGTTCCATTCAAACTTCAGAAATTATCTCTATTTATCGAGTATAACATGATTTATTTTAATTCTATCATACCACACATTAAGGTACGAGGGGGTCGAAGACTAATTGTTATTACTAGGGAGAGTATAACGGGCTTTCTTATCTTCTTTAGATAACTAGTCTACAAGAAAAAAATGTAAAATAATTAGAGACACCCGGGTTAAAAATAGAAACGTATCAGCAGCGAATTGACAACGAGTTTTTATTGGCTGAAGGAAACTCATGTGAAAATGCCACAGGGCAGAGGATATGGGATGGGAAACAGGAAAAGAGTTCCGTTTGCTGCGGAACACGACGATGTAATGACAACAGCTGGAGCCTGGACCCTCAGCGGTAAGGAAAGAGAGCTAAAGAAACCATGGGTTAGAACGACAAGAGAAAACGTGGAACATAATTCAAGGCCTGTTTCTGTCCTGTTTATCCTCATGACATGTTGTTTCTCTTTGTCCTGCAAACGCGATCGACTCCGATTTCATACTCTGTTTCAGTTTTCCCGACGACAACTACAATGTGTAGTAGCAAATATACTTTTTTATTAGCCCGCCAAGAGGGTATCTTCGGGGGCTCATCACATTTTCTCACGGCAAAATTACGACAGGGCCCGACTGGCACTTTAGACGTAGTGCCATTCGCATAGACCCGGTAATACAATTGTCTATGCGTAGTTTATAGGGTACCAATGTCTATAGAGACCGCACATTTGAACACCGAAGCTTTGGAATGTTCTGTTGGTGCCGTGTAATGTTACAACTGTCTATTTGTTAGTTGTCTAAATTTTTGAGACGAAGCTTGATTATTTTTATCATTAAAAAAAACTGAATATGAGCATAGGTTAAAATTCATATATAAAAGCAGTAATCCTAGTCAAGTAAAAACATTAAGTTTATAAGTCCCAAAAATTCACTCTGAATTGTCCAGCAGGATACATGTTGTAAGAGTTATTGGCGTTGATTCGCTAAGCTTCTAAGAAGACAATCATCTGAAGTTTGCAGTTTCAATCCTGACTACTGGCGAATAACAATTCAGGAATACTTAACACTTGTAACACTTGGCTAACGGAATCAGAACAGGCGAGCCTCCGTGGATTCAATAAAGGACATAGTTCAAAGTTCCGTGAAGGTTCCCGAGTTCGACAAACACCTGAATAAGGCCGGTGGACATATCGGCTGAAACGTTGTGGAAATAACGATGAAGATAATAGTCTGAAAACCCTTAATGATAAAAATGTCTATTTGTTCTGTAACGGTACAGGAAAACTGAATTTAAACCAGATGTCCTCCGCTTGGAAATTGACCTTGAGACACATCCAGAAGGGTTGGGTAAATACACAGCGTGTGTATTATATATATATATTTTTTACCTATTGTAGGGTACACCTGTAATTGGAGGCCCACACTCACCTTTGAAAATTTACATCTCTGATACGAAAAATTCAATTTGCAGAAATCACTTTATATTATAGAATATGGAACCTCCCGTTGGAAAAATTGAATAAATTTGTAATAAAGACCACTATGTTAATCTCACGCTGGTCTAACAAAAGAGAAACTAGGCCAATACACAGAGTATTTTTTTTGTTTCATAGATTTTACCAGCTGTAAATACTTTAATTCATTTGGTTTTATTTTATGTTTAAGTTGAATTCATCTCTTATTTTAACGGTTCTCGATTGATATCATTAACTTAAAAAACTTGATTATGGAAATAGAAAGGATTTTATTTTTTTTTATCAGTTTAATTTTCTTTGAAAAGTTATACTCTGACACTTATGATTGCAAACAAAAACAGTCAAATCCAAATTCATATTAAATTCGTTTTGAAATTACATTTTTTTTTATCATTTTCACTTGGATACTGAACAGTTTTAAGAAAAAAAAAACGAATGTTACTTGTTTTTTATATCTTTATTACGATATATATATATATATATATATATATATATATATATATATATATATATCATCATGTCATGCCGCCAGCACGGATATCCTTGACCATCTCTCGCCACTTTTCCCTATCGTTCATCGCCTCCAGCAGGTCTTCTGGGTTACATCCTGTGTCCTCACATAGCTGCTGTATGTAAGTTCGGGCTGGTCGTCCAGCTTTTGCTTGGCCATATGTGGGGGTCCATAGGAGTACGTCACTTACGAGCTCGTCCTTGCTTCTCCAGCAGTGTCCGGCGTGTCTGGCTCGTCTGACCTGTATAGTTTTCGTGATGGGAGGCAAGTGGCCGTACAGTTGGCGTCTCGTGGGGTGTTGTCGCCAGGACTTGTTCAATATTGCTCTCAACATTCTTGTGTAGTTGCCGTCAAGTTTCTTCTCCAGCCGTTTGGTTAGCGTCCATGTAGTGCATCCATATAGCAGTATCGATACAACCGCTGCCTGGAAGAAACTGCGCTTCATTTTATCGGTCAGGTCTGATTTCCATATTATTGAGAGCCTATCTATAGCCGTGTGTCGATGTCGTTTTCTGTTGATGAGACGCTACTTCCTAGGTAGGTGAATTTGTCCACTAGCCTCAGAGAGGCTCCGTCTAGAGTGGTAATGTTGCCCGTTTGGTTGTAACACATATATTCAGTTTTGTGCGCATTGACATGGAGGCCAATGCCTGCTGCACTCGTTCCAAACTATGCAATAGTGTCTCTGCTTGATTAGGCGTATTCGCCAGTAACGCTAAGTCATCAGCGTAGTCGGCCCCGTGATTGTTTTTGCGGGGTACCTTTTGCTTCTTTTCTTTGTCAGCTCGAAGCCATTTTCTCTCATTTTGTCGATCGAAGTTCTAAGCACGTAGTCTAGACAGATGATAAAGAGGTATGGGTCTAGCGTGTCTCCTTGTAGTACTCCTGCAACAATGTCGAAGTATTCCGTGTCTCCATCTGGTGAACGTACTTTCACTTTTGTGTTTTTGTAGAGGATCATTATTGCTGCTATGGTTTCTTTTGGTAGGCCGTATGCTAGTAGGATTAGTTCCATTTTCCCTCTGTGGATGGAATCGAAGGCCTTGGTAAAGTCGACAAATAGTAATGTCGCCTGAAGGTTTTTTTCGCCCGGACGCCTTCAAGGATTCTACGGATGGTCAATATTTGTGAGGTTGTGGATCTATTTCTCCGGAAGCCATTTTGGTGTTTCCTAAGGATGTTGTCTATTTTGGGTTCTATGTGGTTTCGTAGTAGGGCATTGTAGATTTTGGCTGCTATGGATGTAAGTGTTATCCCTCGGTAGTTCTTGGCTAATCCGAGGTCGCCTTTTTTAGGGAAAGGAAGGATGCATCCCTTCATCCATCTTTCTATCCTATTTTGACTATAGACTGCGTTGCATTGCCGGAGCAGTATATCGTCGAATTGTCTAGTCTTCCACACTTCTGGTGGGGATCTCGTCTAGCCCTGCAGCTTTCCTATTTTTAATTTTTTTTGTTATGAAGATTTCTCTGTCCAAATCCTTGTGGCTGCAGAATACACCAAATACATCTCTACAGAAGGGATCAGACCCCCATCCTGTGTCCCAGTTATGACACTAAACAATCTGATGGTGAGACATCAGTAATACTGTGGTGTAATGGTTATCGTCGTAGGAAATGAACACGGCGACACGAGTTCAAATCCTTGACGAGGCTGATTGCATTTCACATAGCACTAATACCCTTGGGAAAGGTATGAATCCAATTATTCTCCCTCCAGCTATGGGTAAATAATATGGACAGACTGGGTTCTTCAGCCTTGGTGTGGCAACTAGTCTGTCAGAAGGATAATTCATAAATTAAACCTATTAAACTCCGCTTAAGAATTGACCTTGTGTCATATCCTGCCCGAGTTGAGGGGCTGGTAAATATAATAAAGTAATGCTGAAGCTTTGGGGAATGAAGAGTACCCCTTCGTTGCCAACGCTTCCAGGTCCACTGTCCTAGAGTGGTAGCAGCTGATAGAGTACTATCTATGGCTCAAAAAGATTAGTTTAAACTGCGTACTTATGCTAAACTAAATTGTTCGAAATAGAAATGTTTGATCATTTAACTGGTGCTCTATTGAATTCTTAGGGATTCATAGCAATACGTGGAACTAATTAACTTTGTTGACATGCTAAATTGAATTGCTTGAAATAGAACAGCTTGATCATTTCATTTTGTGTAAACAAATAACTGACGTTTAAAATGATTAATAATAAATAGAATCATTCGTATTAGATAGAAATAAGTGAAACCATTTAACTGTGTAAAAGCATGATGTCAGGTTCATGTAAAAATGGTTCCAAAAATGTGTTTAGAAATCATGTATACATATCTATGTATGTATAAAAAGATTTGACATTAAATAAAGTACAATGGTTGATATGCGACACAACCTAACCAAACCAAATCATATATAATTATATATATATATATATATATATATATATATATATATATGGAAGTAAACAATGAAGTGTATCCGACCATATATAGATAAAAACTGATAACAAGGTAATTCAAGTTGAAGGAGAGATTTATTGAGAAGCAAAGTCGGCACTACAGCGTTTCGATTATAATGAAACATCATCAGGAATGTTTGGGATGGTATCAGTGATGTTAAATAAATGTTATAAAAATTTTCCCTATGTTTTTGTATTTTGTACTTTTAAACATCCTTTATTGCTTTTACATCACTGATATCATATCCCTCACAGTCCTGATGATGCCTCATTAGAACCGATACGCTATAATGTCGACTTTGCTTCTACCTAAATCTTTACTTCTATTTGGATTACCTTGTTATCAATTCCCCCCCTCTCTCTCTCTCTTTCTATCTTTCTCTTTCTCTCTCTCTCTCTATATATATATATATATATATTGAATATATATTATACTATATTATGAGAGTGTTGTTCATCAGTAAATCACTATGTGGTTATGTGTCGAACCAAGTGCAATATAATATGGAGAGTGCTCAATATCTATGATTGTAAATTTCAAGAAACCTTAGGTGGCAGAACAATATTTTCCATGGATTAAATATACATATAATATATATTTATTTACTTTCATTATTATTATATATACCAGCACGAACATACATTCAGCAACTAGGTGAGGATACGGGATATAGTCCGGAAGACTTGCCAGAGGCGATGAACGATAGGGAAAAGTGGCGAGAGAGGGTCAGGGATATCCGTGCTACCAGCACGTTCATGATGATGATGATGATTATTATTATATATAATAGATATATATTAGATATATATATTTAATTCATGGAATTTAGACTGCGACCCCTGGGTTTCATGGATTTTTTTTTTTTTTTTTTTTTTGCAAAACAACAACCATCAGGCAGTTAAGGAAATGAAATGAATCGAAAATCAAAAAAATAGTCAAAAAAACCCTAGGGATTTTGTATGATTCTTTAAGTGTGATTGTGAGTGTGTGAGTGTGTGTGGGTGTGTGCGTATGCTAATGTCGGTTATAGTTGCGCATTAATGTGTTTGTGTATGGGTTTAAGTGAAGTCACAAACGCAGCGTGTTGTTGTAGCCGGATGGGAATTCGTAGGTGTATCTTAATTTTTCGCTATATCATTTTAGTTCTGTATGTGTAGGTAACTATAACTAAGGAACAAAACATCATCATTGCATATCGAGGGGAAAGAATAAAGATTTGATTTGTAAGCGTATTTAAACGGATATATAATATGGTAGACCAGAATCAGAATGGGTAGAAGTACGGGTATATTGCAATATAATATTGTATAATGCTGGTATAATATTTAGGGAAGGGAATTGGCCTAGGATATTGTAATAAATAGATGAAATGTGTCGTAAATATGATATATACTATACTTCTCTTTGGTAGTACGTGCGTAATGAAAATAATGAAGGGGTTACAATAATAGTATGTTAATGTACGATGATGATTATAACTGTTAACGCAAACCCACAAAGTGATTTAGTGACAACCAACACTGTTAGGATATATATATATATATATATATATATATATATATATATATATATATATATATACGAGGATCATTAAATAAGTTTCCAGACTTTTTTCGTATGACCACTTTTATTGATAGTACACATATGAATCTTTAGTCCCCTTCGAACTAATCTCCTCCGGTTGCAATGCACTTGTTGTACCATTCCAACAGCTTCTGGAAGGCCCACATGGAAGTCGTCTTGTGGGAGCGTGTCAATGACCTAGGTCACCGCCTTTTTCATCTCCTCAATTCTCTCATAACCACAACCTCTGAGCTTAGGGAATAACCAAAAGTCACAGAGAGCCAGGTCTGGACTATTGGGAGGGTAAGGAACTGTGTTGATGTCCATCTTGCTTAAATAGTCTATGATAAGAAAAGAGTTGTGGACTGGTGTATTGTCCTGGTGGAAATGCCACTGACCCGATTTGAAGAGTGCTGGCCTCTTCCCTAGGAATCTCTTCCTGAACCCCCTTAAAATCTCAAAATAGTAATCCTAAACCTAACCGTTTTCCCAATCAACTCTGGTGTATTGACTTCCTTACTCCTCCCACACCTCTCATAATCCCTCACAGACTCCCTCCTTATGCCACTCAAAAACTGATGCTCGATTCATACAAGATATTTCAAAAGCAGTCTGGATTATTCCATAGGTTTCAGTGGTATTTTTTCCAAGTTTAAAACAGAATTTTATTGCATACCGTTCTTCTAAAGTGTCCACATGTTCAGATAGCATTTTTAAATTCACCAGCTGTGATGATCAGGTTTTAGTAGGGTGTATTCCAATTGCTGCTGTAGCTGTTCATTTGAACCTGGAATCATAAAAGTTGGTCATTCATCTCATAAGATGTATAGCAATAACATACAGCATTTTCAAGAATCTACAACAATTTTAAATGCCTGTACAAAAAAAATCTTTAAACTTATTGAAGGCACAATATATATATATATATATATATATATATATATATATATATATATATATAAAGAGGATTTGAAATAAATAACCTACAAATTTTGATATACCAAAAAAACCAAACCAAAGACACACACAAACACATATATATGTGTGTGTGCGTATGTGTGTGTACGTGTGTATGATTTTTTTCTTTCCTTTCAATGAGAGAATGGCCTATTATTGGAAAAGAGTAGGCGTTTAAACATTAAATATAGAATTTTCATTTCTTTCGACACATGCTGTTTTAATTTGAGATCATTTAAAGAAAAATCGACCAAGTTATTTGCTTATGAAACGATATTTTTTTTCTGAAACACCCAGAATAACTCAACAAGATGTGACCTGCCATAAAACCAATTGATTTAATTTCTTTGATAGATATTTTAAGCTTATACTTTTTTTTATAGTCTTGTAGAAGTGTAACAACGTCAAGGTCCACGAGTACTGACCCCATTAGTAAGCATACCAAATTTGTTCGCTTTGTATCGAACTATTTGCCGGTCTTTAGAGACAGAAAATTCTTCCGAAGTATTAATTAAATTGACCATGATTCCTAAGGATACAAATGTGAGCGGATGTTTAATAGAAAAATGTGGCTTGTAGCGTAAGAATTTACAGTTGACGGGAATGGATTTTAGGCACAGACTAATATAATTACTCGTTTCCTCGGGGAAAGTTTCAAGCAAATAGAAATGAGGAAAACAGAAAAATAATACAAAAAACCTCTCCCGGAAAAAGACGAGTTATGGTACTCAGTGTTGTTATAGAGCTCCTTGAAGATGAAACTCTCCGACAAAGCAACCTATCTCGAGACTTCTGTGCAAAAGCGGTTATATAAATTAAAATATCTCACTTACAAGAGTGGGTTACTTACACAAAGAAACAGATACCATGTGAACATTAAAAGACAGAAAAAAATTAAACAAGTAGCGATAAACATCTAAGGTAGTCTACAAAAATTAACATAAGAAAAGAAAACAAATTTAACGAATGATCAAGTGTTTTATCAAACCACAAAGGAGGAAAGAGACGCAAGAAATTTTGGAGAACTGTTTGTGTTTTTTATTTTTGAGGTTGTTTTTCTGATTTTTTTTTTGTTTTTGTTTTTGGTGAAGAGCTTTTTGTTAAGAAAAAGCTTCAACAACTCGTCAACAACCTTACACGAGGATCAAGCAAATTTAATATGGTTCTAAGTTTCTTTGTGTAATGGCATATCAAACTTCATGGTGTTTTTAATGATAAAGCCACCCTTGTAGAAGAACAGCTGTCCAACTATTTAACCTATAGCTGAGATCAGAAAGTTCATGCCTTTTCCAATAGTATTAGTCCGAAAGTGAACCTAGTAGTGGGACTGAGGTTCGAACTCACTTCACTTCGAAGCTGCACTAAAGTGATTTAGTCGTTAGGCCACGAGGACTATCTCTGAAATTAATTTAATGCCAATTGCAGAAATAGATGGACATTCAGAAAAAACAATTGATCCATTTTAACGGGACGTCTCTACCGAATATTTTTATACCTACTTAATCGTTGTCGTTGTACCTCCATATTCATATATTTTAGTATTAATAATTGATTTTTTTCTGTTTGCACACAGTCCAATTCACGGTGAATAATTTTTAAATAGATCTACAATTGGACAAGTTCACCTACCTCGGAAGCAGGGTATCATCTACGGAAAATGACATCAATACTCAACTAGCGAAGATATGGACAGCCATCGATAGGTTATTGTTAATATGCAAGTCATACCTATCCGATAAAATAAAGCAGCAACCGTGTCCATACTACTATCTGGAGGCACGTCAAAGACGCTGACTAAGTGTATAGAAAAGGAAAAGCATAACTGAAATTGCACAAGAATGCTATGAGCTATACTGAACAAATTCTGGAAGCAACATCTCGCAAAACCGCAAAAGTACGGCCACCAACCACCTATCACATTACCATCTAAATTAAACGAAGACACCGCTGGAGAAATAAGGTTGAACTCATATCAGTGGTGATCTCCTATGGACCTCTTCACACGGATGAGCAAGTGTTGGATGCCCGGCTAGAACTTATCTACGGACACATGATGTAGTGTAGAAGACCTGCCGGAAGCGATGGACAACAGAGACGAATGGCGAGTAGAGAGAGAGAGAGAGAGAGAGAGAGTCAGAGAAATCCGTGCTAACGGCACGACATGATGCTGATGATGATTGGCTCTAATAGTAACCATTATTCCAGTACAGAGTGGACTAGGGAGTAATGGAAATAAAGGAGTACTTATCACTCTCCAATTAAAAAAAAATGAGCTCCCCATCAGATCAAGTTCAATATCATATCCAGGGTACCCCTTTGGGGTAATTTAACCGTTCTGCAGGGAATACACTCTGCCAATTCCTACCTCCACGGATAGTGCTAAAAGAATAAACAACTCTCTTCACCCCCATTGAAAAATCATGAAATTACTTCAAATTGATATACAAAAATCACGGAGGAAATGTGTTTGGTTAAAGCTAAATTAAAATAAGAAAGTCACCAATCCAATGTGCCTAAGTAAAGTCAAATTAAAATTTTAAAATCGCAGATGTAATGAGTCTAAATAAAACAAATTGAAACGGAAAAAAACACAGATGTAATGCGTCTAATTAAACACAAATTAAAATGAGAAAATCACCGATGCAATGTATCTAAGTAAAAAGCCAAATTAAAATTTTAAAACTGCAAATGAAATGAGTAAAAAAATAAAGCAAATTGAAATAAATAAAAAATTGCTGATAAAATGTGTCTGATTAAAGAAAAATTAAAAAGAGAAAATCACCGATGCAATCTGTCGAAGTAAAGCCAAATTAAAATAAGAAAATTACAATAGATTGTGTCTAAATAAAAACAAATTTAAGAAATTTACTGAAATATAAAGTTCTTTCGATGACATAAACCCTTTGAATCTAAATTCTGAGGGAATTTCCATCTTCACATAACTATTTTTTTAGTTTGAATAAAACCAATCAGATTAGCCCTAACGTATGAGCTACAGTTTGAATATTCAACGGTATTTGGGCCGATAATCGAAGTACGTATACGCAGTTGGTCTGAATTCCAACAGAGAAATATTTATTTCCACATTGATATTACAGTTCATACAATTTGGAATCGTTAAAGATAGAAGAGAAATAATGAATAAGTTTCTTCAACTCAAATATTGCAGGACACATAAGCCATTCTTTTTTGTTCTTGGTCAGGCCGAAGACTTTTCAGCGCCCCTCCAGTAGTTTTGTAGAACATTTTCACCCATACGATAAATAAGAATAATTAAGAAAAAATTCTATAGTAATTGAACATCGATTGAATTTGAACCCTGGATACACAGAAAAGCTTTTTGCTTTTCTCACTGCTAACAATTTACTCCAACCCCTCACCACCTTATTTTAATTCCCCCCACCACGTTTCATCAAATTTTGCACTCAAGAACTAAATGTTTCTGGCGGTAAAGAAAAAAATGATGATTAAAAATTGATTTTTTTTTCTTTTTAATTTTATGACCTAAAATTTGTTTTAGCAATTTTCAGCATACAATAATCTGCCATTAAAATCAGAAGACGAAAAGACTTAATCAAGCAGCAGGAAATAGTGCAAGTGTACCAACCTATGAAAGCGATGATATACAAAGTGCGTTGAAAAATTATTGAAGCTAAAACTGAATCTACCAAAACAGAAACGTACCAAGAATGAAAGGTTAAAAAGTTCTTTCTGACACACTCCAGCGAGTTTCCTATTGGTCGAAACACTTCCGAGCCTACTTTTTTATATGTTGTAAGTCTTATTTTTTTTAAACTCCGATATATCTTAAAATTATTTGAGGTTAATTTTCATTATTGAAAATAACAAAAAAAAAATCCCTGGTAATCCTCTCTCTGAGGATCAAAAACTATCGAGATATTTTCACAGACTGGTCAAGACATCAAGATGTATAGATAGTTTAATAGAAATCTCAGTTTATGATATAAGTTCTCCGGCTGTGTTTAGAACTTCCTTTATATCTAAAATGCTTAATTTTTAATAAATTTAAAGTTTCAGTTGAAGATTTTGATCACATGTTGTAATTTACGAAGCTCTTTACTTCGATGTAGCACAAGGCCAAATGAATGGGGCACCCAATATGACTTGAACTTACTCGTGTAAGTTTACCAGGCTTGCTAACCATTACACCACCAGAGGTGCCCTTTTGATCACAAGAATTATGTACGAGAGTGTTTTAGTAAAAAAACGGGAAATATTGCTTAAGGAGTTGACAACAGGAAGCACTGTTTACATCTTCACATTTTCTAAGAAATTCATTATTGATGAGTTTTTCCTGTCCTAGTAAACTGACAGCATGACCTTATTTACTGAGGATTTTCTTTGTCAGAGAGTCTGTGTACATCTCCTCCAGTGATTGTCTTTTCGAGTCAGGCTCGCTGTGAAAAACTCCACATTTGTAAACATTTTTGTTTATTAAAACGTTATTCGTCCTGAAAAGAAGGAGGAAGACGACTAACCAGTATTAAAGATAACCTTAACGCACCGATACAACAACTCGGAGACAATATAGAAAAGCACGGAGGAAGACTGATTACTGCCACCGGAAACAATAAAGACCACCTGAGAATCAACAGAACGAAAATAAACAGAAATAAAGTATGGGAAGAAAAACTACATTATGGATGTTTTAAGCGACTACCGTTTTAAGTGTCATACCAAAGACTCAAAAAATGGTACATAATACCTCCTTGCTTAATACTCAGTAATATAAGGTACGTATCAAGGGTAAAGTGGAGCAATTCAGGGAAAGGAATAGCGTCCTCCCCGACGCCTCGGTGTAGTAGCTACCGAAAAGGGAGCCTTCTGGTCGCCCTCGACTACAGTCGCCAACTACTACTACTCTCCGAACTCATCACACATTCTTCTATAAATTTCACATGGTTTTTTAGCTTTCAGCCACCAAAAATTCAATGACAGACTCCTGTTCAAGCCTAGAGCTCTGTGCTTGGTTTGATGCCATTTGATATACAAGCTTAGCTGGCGACGATGAACTTAGCAGATTCAATGCGGTCGCAAGATAACATCAACAAAGTGGTTTCACAAGAAAGAGAAAATGATTTATTGCCTATGAATAGAGTGACTGATATTTTCGTTCGCAGATAAGATCAACAAATTACCGAAAAAAAACAAAACGGAAGTATGTAAGTTCTGATAACCAGCCACAAACAGAAAAATACCTGAGGTGAAAATATGTTCATACTTCCGCGTGGGACTTGAAAAGACAATATAAGGTCAGTAAATTTGGACTGAGGGTAGAGATCCAGTGGTCGCTCAAATGAAGGGGAAAGGTCCGCTGGTCTCTCAAGCGAATGGAGAGACCTGCTGGTCACTCAAGCAGACCTGTCAGCTCCTCGTATGTGTTCTACGGCCGCCGCACCCCTTCACAAAAAGCGTCTCTGCCACAGAAGAAACATATGTGCGAACTCTCTCTGACTGTATATCTACGAGTTTTTCGTTGTTTGTCAAGCCGTTCAATATACTACACCATTTAGAATAGCATAAAATATAGTTTTCATTTGATAAGAATATTTTTTGTATAAGCTAATTCCAATCAATGCAGGGTTTATATTCATGAAAAAAATTGTATTATGCTTTTCAAAAAAATCCCATAATCAATTGAACGACATTCGTATTATCATATAGATTAAAAAGATCTACGTAAACAACGGTATATTTTTATAAAATTGTTAATATTTTATTAGAATAGATTATTAAAAATACTATATTTTATAAACTAGCTACTGCCGACACCAACAAGCGTGATACAGCCTAACATGTAGATGAGAGAGTTATCATTTGAAGTTGCAGTCGCAAGAAAGTCTCCAAAGACATAGAAAAGAGACCGTGGGAAAAATCCAGACTAACTAGATTAAAATGGTTAAAATCTGTTTGGATTTTCAGAAATATGCTGCACACCTTAGAAGACTTTCTGTTACTTTGACTTAGGGCAAAACCACCAGGTGAAACTGGCGTTAAAAAATTGCAATGAGTAAAATAATAATAATAATAATAATAATAATAATAATAATAATAATAATAGTTTTGTGATACAAACGGATCACGTAATCTCGGTCAGACGATCAGACCTATTAACAGTCAACAAAAAAGAAGAACCTGCCGAATCGTGGACTTTACCGTTCTAGCTGAACATTGAGTAAAACAGAAAGAAAGTGAAATGATGGATAAGTACCTAGACCATGCTAGAGAACAGAAAAACTTAGGAACATGAATGTGATGGTTTTACCAACTGTAATTAATGCGCGTGGTACAGTCGCCAAAGGATTGGTACAGGGACTAAAGTTCTTGGAAAAGAGCAAGAGTGGAGAACATCCAAACTCCAGCATTATTGAGATCAGCCAGAATACCGAGAAGCGTCCTAGAAACCTTTCGAGACTTGCTGTCACTCAAACTCCAGTGAAAAACCATCAGCTAACGGTGATGTGAAAAGCTCTCAAAATAGTAAATAATTATTGCAGGATGGCCGGAATGGAACTACCAAATCAAGATAAAATGAGAAGAGTCGGAGAAAAGAAGCCTTACAAATTCTTTGGAATATTGAAAGTGGACACCACCAAACAAGTGGAGATGAAAGTAAAAAAGAACATCTCAGGAGAACAAGAAAACTACTCAAAACCAAACTATATAACAGGAACTTCATAAAAGAGATAAATACCTGGCCTGTCCCCCCTCGTAAGATACTCGGGACAATTCTTGAAGAGGACCAGAAAAGAAATTATACAAATGGTCCATAAAATAAAAATAAAGATAATAACCATGCATAAGTCTTACATCACAGAGATGATATTGGCAGGTTAAATGTGTCCAGAAAAGAAGGAAAACGACTAACCAGCAATGAAGATAGCCTTAACGCATCGATACATCGACTCGAAGACAATATAGAAAGCGCGGAGAAAGACTGATTACTACCATCGGAAACAATAAAAACCACTCGAGAATCAACAGAACGAAAATAAACAGAAATTAAAAAAAGGAAGAAAAAACTATTTTCTGGACGTTTTAAGCAACTAACAAGCAACATCTCACACAAGAAAACTTTGTCGCATCTAAGAAAGAGAAACCTTAAGAGAGAAAGTAAATCTCGTATAACAACACAAAACAACGTCATAAGGATCAAATATTAAATCAAGGATAGATAAAACGCAACTAAACAGCAGATGTATGTTATGTGATGTAATAAGCAAATACAGTAAACAAGCACAGAAAGAGTATAAGACATGAATGGGTGAACAAGGTGATCCACTGTGAATTCGGCAAGAAATTGAAATTTAACCAAAAGAAAAAACGGTATATGCACAACCCAGCATCTGTCCAAGAGAATGAGATGCCCAAACTGTTCTGAGATTTTGAAGTACAAAAAGATCACCTAATCGCGGTCAGATAACCAGATTTTAGAATAATCAACAAAAAAGAAAACTTGCAAAATTGTTGACTTGGCTGTCCCGGTTGACCTCTGAGTGAAATTGAAAGAAAGCGAATAGAAAGATACGTACCGGGACCTTTGCAAGAGAATTGAAATACAAGTGTTGAACATGAAGGAGATGATGATACTATTAATAATAGTAATTTGTGCTCTTGGTTGTCTCCAAAGGATTGATACGAGGGATGGTGGACTTGGAAATAAGATCAGTACTGGAGACCCTCCAAACTACAACATTATTAAGACCGGCTAGAATACTGAGGAGAGCACTGGAGACTTGAACAGACTTGTTGTTACTCAAGCTTCAGTGAGAAACCATCGGCCGATGCTGGTATGAAAGCACGAAAAGAGTAAATAATAATAATAATAATAATGAAGGAGTCTCGGTTACCTGAGAAGACTTCAGTGAAAAACCACCACTTAAAACTGATATGAAAAACTAGCATAGTGTACAAATAATACGGATAAGAGCGGGCGTCCTTGCAGCAATCCAAATGAATCTGGCAGGGCCTGGAGTACTAGTGATCTATTGAAGAATTGAAACAGTACAGTTTATTATTGGGTTGGAAATTCGTAAAATCCCGGACAGAATATCAGGCCTAGAAATAATTAAACAAAAAAAAAAGAAGAAAACTTACCGTCTCGTGAATTTTACCCTCCCAGTAGACCACAAGGTGAAGATCAGAAAAATTAAAAAGAGAGACAAGTATTTAGACATTTCTAGAGAACTAAGAAAACCGTAATGGTGATACCAATTGTAATTGGGGCACATGGAACGGTCCATCCAAAGACACTGGAAAAGTTGGAAATTGGGGATGAATCGAGACCATCCAGGCTGCGGTGATGTTTGGATCGACCAGAAGACTAAGAAGAGTCCTGGAGACCAGAGAAATCTTGCTGTCACTCAGACTCCTGTGAAAATCAATCAGCTATCGCTGTTGGAAAAAAATTGTAAAGATTACAATAATAATCATTATAAAAAATAATAATAATTGAAATAACTGAGGAACATGAAAATGACGGTGATATCAATTAGAGTTGGTGAACTTGGTACCGTCACCAAAGGATTGATACAAGGACTGGAGGACTTGGAAATAAGAGGACGAGTGGAGACCATCCAGACTACAACATTATTAAGATTGGCCAGACTACTGAGGAGAGTACTGGAGACTGAAGGAGACTTGCTGTAACTCAAACTCCAGTGACAAACCATCGGCTAACGCTTGTTTAAAAAATTCAAAAAAGAGTTACAATAATAATAATAATAATAATAATAATAATAATAAAAAAGTGCTCAATATCTACCGATATATATATGAGTAATCTGTCATAAAATATATCTCTAATACATTTAGCGTATATATGAATATATACCTAAAATGTCCCACACTTACGCTAGGGTTGACGATAGTTCATGGGTAAGATATCTTACTGACGTAAATTCAACCGTGTTCTGATCCAAGTTTGAAGAATCTCGCGTGTCTTATCACACTGAAGAGTTGTGATTCAACGAAACTGTCTGTCTGTGAATGAATATATATATATATATATATATATATATAGAGAGAGAGAGAGATGAATAAGCGGATCGTTTAAAAACCCAATTCCTGAAATCAAAAAGAGTTAATATCGGCTGGTAAACAAGATAAAACAGACCATGAATGAATCTTTAATTACTCCTCGGCGGTAGTCTTACTACACACAGCTTCGTTTATTTAAAAAAAAAATTAATCTCTACTTGAGGCAAGACTCCTCTGAATTTCTTTTAAAACAACGGATCAAACAGGCAGAATATAGAGAGCTGCAGTGGGTTATGTAAATAATAAAATGTTTTAGGTTATATACATATTCACTGGAAACGGCTAGAAGTAGACGATATCCCGAACAAACCATCACGGACGCAGACTACGTTGATGACACAGCGCTTCTGACAAATATACCCACCCAGGCCGAACGTCTTCTGCATAGTTTGGAAGAGACTGCAGGTCAACGCAGACAAAACAGTATATCTCTTTTAGTCAAAATCAAAATCAAAGAGGAGAAATCTCCACCCAGACAGGAGGTTTCTTGAAACTAGTGAACAAATTCACTACCGTCAGAAGCAGCGTATTACTTACAAAAAGTGACATTAATATGCGACTAGCAAAGTCATGCACAGCTATCGATAGGTTATCGGTAATATGCAAGTCAGACCTATCCGATAAAATAAAATGCAATTTTTTTCCTAGCAACGGTTGTGTCTATACTAGTATATGGTCGCGCCACATGGATGCCTGACTAAGCCCATAGAGAAAAAGCTTGACGGCAAGTGAACGAACATGCAACGAGCTATACTGAACAAATCCTGGAAGCAACATCTCACAAAAAATAGCTGTACGGCAACCTACCTCTAACCTCTAAAGTCATTCAAATCAATCAAACGAACAAGACATGCGGGACACTGCGGGGGAAGTAAGGGTGAAATCATAAGAAGCGTTCTTCTGTGGACTCATTCACACAGACGAGCAAGTATTGGATGACCAGCAAGAACTTATCTACAACAGCACTGTACGGATACAGGATATAGTTTAGAAGACCTGCCGGGAGAGATTGATGATAGAGACGAATGGTGAGAGAAAGAGTGCCTGAGAAATCCGAGAAAGCTGCATGACATGATATATATATATATATATATTTATAGGTTGATTTGAATATTGGTGATTTTTAAATTTTAAAATGTTGAATTCTTTTCGTTTACCTATGTTCGTCAAAAGATTTTCCAATATATATTTTTCCTATTTACTCCTTCCCTTGTATTTTTCTTATTTTTCATGCTCATTTCTTCTTTTCTTACTTTATATAAACGCCTACTGTTTTTGATTTTTTTCTCTTTCTTATTTCATTCTATCCTTTGGGATTTCTTTTTTCTTTTTTTTTTCTTCCCACAATGCAATGGTTCTACCATTCTCTCCTCGGCAGGAAATTGTGCAAATCAAAGACAAGAAAGGAATTGGATCCATCTCATTTTAGCAATTTTCCTCATTGCTTTTTTCGCTTAGAATTCTTCCCTCTCTCTCTCTCTCTCTCTCTCTCTCTATCGCCCTCTCTCTCTCTCTCTCTTTCTCTCTCTGCCTTTGCACACATGAATGCGTACGTATATATATATATATATATACCTCTGTGTGTGTGTGTGTGTGTGTGTGTGTGTGTCTGAAGTTTCTTTTGCTTACCTTTCTTCTGACCGATTACCACATTTTATTTCTCTGTTCTACTCTTCATTCTAAGTTATTTTTCCTATTCCATAACCATTATCAGTTAATGATATTTTTCAACCTTTTCTGTTTTTTTTTCCTATGAGAGTTCCACTCTCAGTTGCCGCCATTTTGACATTATGGACTGAAATCTAAGCACAACACTGCTGCATTTCAAAGTATTACGTTTTATCCAATACAAAAGAGTCAGATTGAGATCTCTACACTATTGTGTTAAATGGTAATAAATCTGGCACTGGACATTAATAACTTTGAGACTGAGAGCAGCAGATAGCACGATTATCATTCGCCAAGTACAACTAAGTCATTGACGAGAAAAAATCTGCTAGGAAAGTGGAGAAAAAAAAATTAAACAACAACAAAAATAACAACAACGGCAATAATAATAATAATAATAATAATAATAATAATGGTTGCCAAATATGATTATTGCCACTACTACGTTAGGACAATATCTTTCCTTTCCTCTACTTACTCACACAATAACATTGATCAATATTGGGTACAATACCACCATCACATCTAAATCTGCAAGAAGCTTTTTCTTTCGCGTATTTTAAACATGTATAATAATAATAATAATAATAATTAGAAGAAGAAGAAGAAGAAGAAGAAGAAGAAGAAGAAGAAGAAGAAGAAGAAGAAGAAACGGAGATCTTTGAAAGAAATGAGACCATCCATAACACTGTAAAAATTAAGTAGAGTATTTTGAAGAGTATTGGAGATTTAATTAGACAGACTTGGTGTCAATCAGACTTCCGTGAAATGCACAAAACAGAATCTGTCCCAGAAGATGAGACCTAGAATTTTCTCTGAGAATTTGATGTACAAACATATCACCAAATCCCGCCAAGAGTTCCTGATCTTATGTCAATAATGATTCTGTTATTCCAGTAAGCGACAGAGTGATAATTAAAGAAAGCGAAAACAGACAATATTACCAGAGAGATTAAAAAAGCTATTGTACATGATGGTGACCGTGATTCCCCGGGGATATGGAGCACTTTGAATGATATACAAGGGCTTGGTAAGTAGACAGGAAAAATTGGAAATCAGAGGAATAATTGAGACCATCCAGACCACAGAACTTTTAATATCACCTAAAATACATAGAAGACCTTGCAGGTACGTCCTTAAAAGACGGTCAATTAAAACTGGAATAAATAAAACATGAATTAAAACTGGAATTAATAAATTCACAAGGAATAATAATAATAATAATAATAATAAAACAAATATCCAAAGAGGGATTTTCCAAGGAGATGCACTATCACCCTTACTATTCATAATAGCCATGATGCCACTGAACCACATACTCAGAAAACTTACAGATCGCTAGAGAAGATCAATCACCTAATGTACATGGATAACATTAAAGTATTTGCAAAAAAATGAAAAATAACTGGAATCTCTAATACACGCCGTTAGAATGTACAGTCAGAACATAGGAATGGAATTTGGCATAGAAAAATGTGCCATGCTCGTCATGAAAAGTGGCTAACGACATATGACTGAGGGAATGGAACTTCCAAATCACGACAAAATTAGAACGCTCGGAGAAAATGAAACCTACAAATACTTGGGTATCTTGGAAGCTGACACCATCAAACAAGTGGAAAGGAAAGACAAGATTCAAAAATATTATCCCAGGAGAACTAGAAAACTACTCGAGACAAAACTCTCCAGCAAAAACCTCATCAAAGGAATAAATACTTGGGTTGTATCCCTCGTTAGATATTCCGGACCCTTTCTCAAATGGACCCAAGATGAACTTAAACAAATGGATCAAAGAACAAGAAAACTAATGACCATGCATAAGGCATTACCTCCCAGAGACGACGTTGACAGAATATATGTATCTAGAAAAGAGGGAGGAAGAGGACTTGCCAGCATCGACGACAGCGTTGACGCATCGCAGACTACATAGAAAAACACGAACGAGGACTGATTGCAGCTATCAGAAACGATACGAAGAACACGATAGACGATAGAATAACAACAATTAGGAAACAAGAATAGGAGAAAAAACAACTCTTTGGCCGCTTTAAACGACTAATAAACAACATCTCACACCAGAAACCTGGACCTGGCTAAACGGATCCCAAACGTTTACCAAACGTTGTGATAGTCAACAAAAACCTTGCTAGAGAACTGAAAAAACTATGGAGCATGAGAGTGACGGTGATACCCATTGTAATCAGGGCACTCGGTCCAGTCGCTAAAGGATTGGTACAGGGACTGGAAGAAACCGAAAAAAGTACACAAGTGGAAACCATCCAAACCATAGTACTGTTGATATAGACCAGAACACAGAGAAGAGTCCTGGAGACTTGAGGAGACTTGCTGCAAATCAAATTCCAGTGAAAATCCATCACCTGGTCATAGTGTGAAAAACTCTGAAAGGAGTTAAATAATAAGAAGAATATAGAGTGAGAACTTGCAGAATAATTAACTTAGCCCTCCCGGCAAACCACAAAGCGAAAATAAAAATAAAAAACGAAAAGTGAGAAAAGTACCGAGAATTTGCCAAAGAACAAAAAGACTATAGAACATGAAGGTGACAGTGACACCAATTGTTATTGGTGCACATGGTTGAGGGACTGGAAGACTCAGAAATAAGAGGATAAGTAGAGACAATCCAGACTCCAGCATTAAAAAGATCGGCCAGAATACTGACAAGAGTGCTGCAGACTTTAGCAGATTGGTGTCAATCAAATTCCTGTGAGAAACTATCAGCTAACGCTGGTATGAAAAACTCTCAAAAGTGTAAATAATAATAATAATAATAATAATACAAATGGATCACCTAATCTTGGCCAGAAGACCAGACCTTATAATAATCAACAACAAAAAAAAAATGAAAATCTGTCCCGGCAGACCACAGAATAAAACTGAAAGAATGTGAAAAGAGAGATAAGTACCTCATCTTTGTTAGAGAATTGAAAAAACTATGGAACAGGAAGGTGACAATTATACCAGTTGTGACTGGTGCTTTTGGCGCGGTAACTAAAGGATTATTAAAGGGACTGGAGGACTTGGGGGTTGGAGGACAAGTGGAGACCATCCAAACAGCATTATTGAAAACGGTCAGAATACTGAGAAGAGTCCAGGAGACATGTGGAGACTTGCTGTCACTCAATCTCAAGTGAAAGACCATCAGCTTACGCTGATGTGAAAAACTCTAATGAATAATACTAATAATAATAATGAAATGCAACAGTCTATCACTAAAAGAGTACAAGATCGGGTTGAAGAGCAATACACTGGGAATTGTGCAAAAAACTGAAATTTGACCATACTACCAAATGGCTTATGCACACACCAAAATCCATCCCGGAGAACGAGAAACGGAAGATTTTCTGGCATTTTGGAGGACAAACAGATTAGCTACTCCCAGCCAGAAGACCAGACCTAGTAATAATTAACAAGATAAAGAGAACCTGCCGAATAGTGGGCTTTGTCTTCCTAACGGACAACAAAATGAAGATTAAAGAAAACAAAAAGACACAATTACTTGGACGTTGCCAGAGAACTAATAAAAAGGTGAGTAAGATGAAAGTGAGGGTGAAACTAATTATAATCGGTGCGCTAGGAACGGTTCCCAATGGCGTAGTAAGGAAACAAGGAGTTGAAATCAGAGGGGGGACGGGGACCATCTAAATTACAGCATTATTAGAATATTAAGAAGAGTTCTGGTGACCCAAGAAAATTTGCCATCACTCTGACTCCAACAAAAAAAATCATCAAACACTAGTGTGAAAAACTCTCTGGGGAAAAGCTGTGGAACATGAAAGTGACGATTGTACCAATTGTGATTGGTGCTTTTGGCACAATAACTAAAGGATTATCAAAAGGCCTGAAATTCCCAGGCTATCGCTTCCAGGCTTGATATCATTCACACCCCAGTTTCATTTCCTATCTGGGGTTTTTATTGTGACGTTTGTGATTTTCACATCCTCCGCGCACGAGCGTGAACACCTGCACTAATAACCGAACAGTTCTAAGCCCAACCAAACCGAATGATAAGATATAATTAACGAAAATGATTATATTAAAAAAATCAGTCCGCTGTCATTTGGATAATCTCTACCCGTCTGCCAACTTCCAAGTCCTCCAGGCCTTTTAATAATCCTTTAGTTATTGTGCCTAAAGCACCAATCACAATTGGCACAATCGTTACTTTCATGTTCCACAGCTTTTTCAATTCTCTAGCAAGGTCGAGGTACTTATCCTTCTTTTCACTTTCCTTCAGATTTATTCTGAGGTCCACCGGGACAGCAAAGACGACAATTTTGCAAACTCTCTCTTTTTTTTTTTTTTTTGTTGATTATTATCATGTCTGATCTTCTGGCCGGAATTAGGGGATCTGTGTGTATGAGTTAATGCGTGTCATTTTCTAGGACAGGTGCTGGATTGTGCATATAACATTTGTTAGTATGGTTAAATTTGAATTTCTTGCACATTTCCCAGTGGATCATCTTGCCGACCCTGTCATGTCTCGCCTTATACTCCTTCGGTACTAATTTGCTGCATTCGCTTATTACGTGATTGATCGTTTCGTCTCTGTCACCGCATAGCCTACATTTACTGTTTTGTTGCGTCTTGTCTATTTTGAGACAGTGTAGTAATCAGCTTTGTTGGACCATATGATATGCCTTTTTGTAGTCAATCCAGGCCATAGCTAGATATTTCCGTCTTGTTTTGCTCTCATGTAGGATGTGTTGATCTATGTAGAATAATTCTGCTGTGCCTCTGGATCCTTTGTGGCATCCTTTCAGTTCGCCAGGAAACAATCCGCGGCTTGTTAGCGAATTTTTGACTAAAGATTATTATTGGTTACTTGGAGCCATATAACTGTGTGCAAACAAATTATTGTTAAATCTGGGCCATTCTTCTAATGGATAAAGTGTTCACAAATTTGTATATGAGAACGGGGTTCTATCTCAGGTCGATTTATACCAATGATTTAAAATGGTACTTGATCCCATCTTGCTTAATACTCAGCATTATAAGGTACAGATCAAGGATAAAGCAGAACAATCCAGGGAAAGGAGTAGCGCCTTTTCCTATCCCTCGGTGTAGTAGCTATAGAAAAGGGTGCCTTCGATCGCCCTCGACTACAGTTGTCAACTTTACTTTGTGGATGGCAATTACACAATAATGTTGCGAGCAATATTGAACAAGTCCTGGCGGCAACCCCCCACAAAGCACCAACTATACGGCTACCTGCCTCCCATCACGAAAACTTTCGAAGTTAGACGAACCAGACATGCAGGACACTGCTAGAGAAGCAGGGACGAGCTCATAAGTGATGTACTCCTATAGACCCCCACATATGGCCGACCAAAACCAGGACGACCAGCTCGAACATATATACAGCAGCTATGTGAGGATACGGGATGTAGCCCTGAAGACCTGCCAGAGGCGATGAACGATAGCGAGATGTGGCGAGAGAGGGTCAGTGACATCCGTGCTGGTGTCATGACATGATGATGATAATGATGACTTAAACGAGGATAAAGCAGATTTCCCTCATGTGTAACTCTCGATCATACACAACCCAAGTAAAAACAAGACATCATTTCGGAGAGATGAACATTGAAAGAATAGAAAAATTCTTTAATTTATGCTCGCCAGTTCCTCTGACTAAGAGTCACTTTGTATAACCAGCAAGATTACTTTGTGGTGATTACGGGTTCGTGGATCGAAGAGTCCTTTAACAGACTGTAGCTATGATACAAAATGTATATTCTATTCTATAAAATTCCAGTTGCTCGGCAGTTCCTACGGCAGCTGTTATAAGCATGATGCCTGCTATCGATAATATCAGTGAACTATCACAGAACACTGATGACTAAACAGCCAAATCTCCAAGAAGGTTCTGTCCAAGATATGAAACACTTTTTCGCTATTAACAAAGGTGGCGCAACTACGGTGTTCCATTTCTTGTAATATGGTACGGATTCCCAAAGAAGGTGCCCGTGGTGTACTGGTTATCGTCGTAGGAAATGAACACGGCGACACGTGTTCAAATCCTGGACGAGACTGATTGCATTTCACATAGCACTAATACCCTTGGGAAAGGTATGAATCCAATTATTCTCCCTCCAGCTATGGGTAAATAGTAGGGCAGATTGGTTCTTCAGCCTTGTTAAGGCAACTATTCTCGGAGAAGGAAAACTCTGAATTCAAACCGCTTAAAAAAAAAGATTGACCTTGTGTCATATCCTTCCCGAGCGGAGGGGTTGGGTAAATATGGTACGGATTCCCAAAGAAAAGGCTGCAGAAAAATATCTGGAATTTGCTGTAATAGGGTCCAACAAACTACCAGGCACAAAAGGGCCACTATTGCGCCAACATGATTGATAGTTTGCGAACGGATCTCCAAAATACATAACTGAGATTCCTATGATCTGGCAAGTAGATGAGAGAGTTAAAGACCCCCACGAAGGGAAAGATAGATTAGTTTCAAATGTAGAATGGCTAGATGCTGCTATTTCAAATTTCTAGAGAGACAGTATGCACTCAGATAAAGTAAGAGAGAGTGATAGAGAGAGAGAGAAAGAGAGATAGAAGGGGGGAATACACGAAATCATACAACCCTGTGTAAGTCAGTGGTGTATGATAAGAAATACTTGATATCATATAACTGTATGGCAAAAAATCTTAAGAACTACCCAAAAGTGAGTACACTTGTACAATGAACACAATTCACTAACCTCTCGGCATAAAATATTCCTAGATGGCTTTACACACCGTTAAGATCAATAGAGTAATCCATCAGTCAATTAAATAATTGAATATTTAAAGAATGTTCTGTGTTAGATATTTATGAAATGTAGTGTTTATGCTGTTGTTTAAAAACCATTCAACTCAGTTGTAGGGAAACATTCTCAGAAAAATTAGACAGTACTCTGGATACCTTTACACCATGGAACAATGTCTTATGCAGCATCATCGATCAGACAGTTGGAAAAGAAATGTTGAGACTCCATCACTATGACCAAATTATACTCGATGATGCAGATTTAATATTTGCTTTTTGCATTGACTAAAAACAACTCAAAAGGAAAAAAAAACATTATAGGGGGTAACATGACATTCTAGAAACACCGTATGGTAATATCTGTCAGTTTTCAGGGTAACAAAAAATATAAGAAAATAAAAAATAGATCTGCTGGCCTCTGGGTGTAACGAAACAAAATTCTTCGAACGCCTAAACATTGGCTTTTAGCCAGGAATTTCCCAGTGGATTTCAGCTTGGAGTTATTCTACGGAGAATGTCTAAGAGGAAGTGAAAAAAGATAAACTCTTACTGGATGAGAAAAAAATAGAAAATATGCCTCTTGCTTATTATCGCAAAGCAGTTCGAGAGTACTTTTCTTTTTCCTTGCTTTTTTGAGGGGTGGGGGCCTTAGGACGGTGAATTATCTTCTTATAACGTGGAACAGTTACGAGGTTTAAGATATACTACACACACCTTGTTGTTATTGAATAAAAACCCTTGAATTCATAAGTTATATATATATATATATATATATATATATATATATATATATATATATATATATATATATATATATATATATATATATATACAAGACAGTATAAAATCCAGTAAATCCAGATTTGTGAACAATTTCAAGCAGGACGATTTAAATATTCTAATTTAGAATATTAAATTTAAATAGTCCTAGTTGAGAGTTTAATGCAAATAAAATCTACAAGGCAAATTATTTTTCTCAAAAAAAAAAAAATAAATAAAAAATAGAAATAACAATCGGTTACATTAAGATGATAAATTCATTTCCATCCTGTTAAACAAACATTGACATTAATCAATGGTCTAAAAATTAACAGGAATTCTTCAGATAAAACAAATGGATGAAAATAACTCTTTTCTAATTCACAACCTGACAAAACAACTACACTTAAGTATCATTATATATATATATATATATATATATATATATATATATATATATATATATATATATATATATACAATTGAATATAATAGAATAAATGAAAATAGGAAAAGTGAATAAAAAGTGCATGATGCTATAATAGCAGATCAGTATTAAAACCGAAATATCCAAATAATGAACGTATAAACACTGCTGAGTACAATATGGATCACAATATCATCACATGAAGATATGAGAATAAGTGACAAATCATTCTTATTTAAGATGTGTTATTTTTCTTAATACAATATTAACTTTCGTAGGTTATACAAAGCCAAAACCATACATCTAGAAGATTATAACTGGTACTACAGGGTGAAACGATAAAATTGTCGCCCTAGAAAGACGACATGATTCCATTTCCGTTTAATAAAAACCGGTTTTCTTTTTTTTTCTTGTTGCAGACCATATACTAGTTGGCCAGTTGTGTACAAATCTCAAGAGCGATAGGAGCCTTCTATCATGTCTGAAAGTGACACAATGTTCAACAAGCAAGATCCGGAGATGTGCCGCTGTACAACCATGCTCTCTACCGATCCAAGTTATGACAACAGGATCATCGTCAGTACCCTCAAATACAAATCTGGATTGTCACGATAACAGGGACGTGCCCAGGGTGATGAAAACAAAGTTTCGGCTACGGTTATGGTCTTTGGTGTGGTTTCAAGTGAGGGCCACATCATGCCACCTCACATCTTTGAAGTCGGCTTGAAAGACAGCACCAAAATTTACCTGGATATGAAGAATGCGGTGATCCCATGTGAAATCAAGTGGCCGGTGTGGCAGCAGGACTCAGAACCGGCCCACAAGTCCAAAGAGACCCAGGCTTGGCTTCAGAAGGAGTGCTACGACTTTGTATCCTTCTCTCACTGCCCCCCCCTCCTCCCCGACCTAAATCCGCTGGACTACTTCGTTTGGTCATACGTCGTGAACATCACCAACATGACCCCCACAACACCAAAGCCAGCCTGATCACCGCCATCCACCGAGTATTCGCCGACGCTTGTGGAAAAGGCATGCTCCCAGTTCCAGATGCATATCGAGGCGGTGATTGAGGCTGAAGGCGGCTACATTGAATAGATGTCAGCTCTACTACATAATCAAGTTACCTGAATTGATTTTTTCTTTTGGACAATTTTATCGTTCCACCCTGTATTTAACTTATAGCTAGGAGGATAAAAGGGATTCATACTATTTATGATGTAAGAAAATTAGTATATGGCAAGATTATACATATATATATATATATATATATATATATATATATATATATATATATATATATATATATATAATATCGGTGGTCTAATTGGTTGAGGAAGGAGAATACACCGACTGTATCTCTGCAGAGGTGTAAGACTCCTCCGAATGTTCTGGATATGACACTAAACAATCAGATGGTGAGGTTCCAGTAATGCTGGAACTTTGGGGATTGCGGAGTATCCCTTCATTGCTATCGCTCTAGGTTCACTCAGGCCCGAAGTGGTATCACCTGATAGGATCTTATCTATGGGTCATATCGAAGTAAACTGTGTACTTATGCTAAACTGAATAGCTTGAAATAGGAGTGTTTTAACATTTAAACTGCGTACTTATGATAAACTGTATTGTTTTAAATTTTATTCGGTGTTAAATGAGCTGAAAAGAGTTGAGACGCCGTAAAACAAAACAACTAACCAACTTTAATATCCAGTCGACGTCCGAAGACTATGGGTGTGGAGTATTCGTGTATAGAGTATATGAGGGATTTAACATAAATCTATAGGAATGCTCGGTGTAGGGCTATTGTTATATTGGGGGGGGGATTTAAGAAAATTCAGATACAGAGCGTATATAATGTAATTGAAAGAAAACTCAACCACGGTTAAATTGTCATTATAAATTTATTTCAGTGAAGAATAGAATCTTCGTCTCTTCAGATGATTTACACACTTAATTTGAGTATGAAAACAGTATATACATATTTATCTTAAAAAGTGTTCAGGCGAAAAGGAAAACTAATTTTATGAATTTTCAGAGGTTTTCTGTCAATATCAGTTTTATCTGCTTATTTACTTCTGTTAGATCATTTTCTTAAATTTCAAATATTTCAAAAAATAACAATTAAAATAGCTGAAAATTTAGTTAGATAAGTGAAAAAGTAGACGAGTTTAAATTTGGTAAATGTTGGTTTAGTACGTTTTGAGTAATTAAGGTTTATTTGATTTGCATGATAACGTTAGGCAGGCTCTCTCTCTCTCTCTCTCTCTCTCTCTCTCTCTCTCTCTCTCTGTATATATATAGTAAAGGGTTAGTAAAAATATAAGTCTCTATTCCATAGAAATTGATCAGCAAGACTAGTTTTCAAATTATTTCACTATTTTAAGATACTCTATTTCTCACTTAGTTTCCATGAGTCTCTGTCTCATTACACTGGGCAACAAAAAAAATTTGAAATGGTGTCAAGGCACCAAAAAATTCTTTTAGCTAATTTAAGGGCGTTGAATCTAAAAAGAACCTTACTTTTTCTAAGTTAACTACCGTTTTTGCTATACAGAAATGCCTCATTTTTGTAAAAAAGCATTTTTTTAAATTGGTTTTCTGTATATATGATATTGTCTGGTGGCAATATTTCGCAAAGTAAAATCGTAGAAACCTTTCAATTCGTATTCAAACCAACAAATATTGATCATCTTCTTGATTGGTTTGGTTTCTTTGTTTTTAATGGCATATCAACCTTTTTAGGTCATTTAATGCCAAAACTATATCTCCTGGAAGAACAGTAGGGGCACTATTTAACCCATAGCTTGGAGGATAAGGAGGTTCATCCTTTTACCAAAGGTATTTGCTCGGAAGTGAACGTTATAGCGCGACTGGAGTACGAACTCGCTTACTACGATTCCACAGTCCATCGCTTTAACCATTACACCAGTAGGGAAAAGACAAAAGGGATTTCCATTGCTCTCAGGTCCAATGCGACCCACAGTAGTATCACCTGATACGGTCCTATCTATTGATCAAATAAAACTAAACTGTGTACTTAGACTAAAGGGAATTGCTTGAAATGAAACTGTTTAAACATTTAATCTTCCTACAAAAGTGATGGGATAAATTTAGGAATATCGAACAGTTCATTTTAGGGTTCTATTTTTTATGCCACCTTAATTATTACTTTTACCAAAGTGTATCACTGATAAAGTTTATTAATTAACCTGAATTTTGGCAAGGAAATAAGAAAAATTTGATTCTCCTTTTTAAAATTTTTTGACTCAAAAACACTTTTCTCTTATAAAAATAGTTTCTTTAATTTGACGGACATAAATTGCTTAACTTACTTAAAAATTGCTAGGTTTTAATGATCTTAAATTTTGTGATCAGCCAAGATAGTAAATTGATCTTCTAAAAATGCTTAGTTACAATACAGCGAAAAAAAAAACGGTTGCTAACCGTGAAAACTTTATCGGAATCAGCACCATTAATTTGCTAAAAACCGTGTCTTGGTTCTTGGTACCAAAAATCATGTTGATCAGTGTCATATATATATATATATATATATATATATATATATACTACCAATCAAAAATACTTTGCCAACCTCAATTTTGTTTTATTTCTCAACCTAACGTTGTTATTCAATAATGAAACAAATTAAGCACCTCAATGTTTTTATTTTTTTCTACATAGATTTTCAAGATTATTAAAAAAAGACATTGTCTACCTCAGCAACTTTTGCACCATGGCATCAATAAAGATTTGCATGCCGCACTCGACTAAACAGTGGATGTTTGGCGCATGTACACAAAGGATTTTTCTAGAAATTTTTTTAATTCATATTTTCGACTAGATGGTTGCAGACCCTTAAATGAACTATTTTTACCTTTCAATAAATGCAATTATTATTACTCTATCATTCTTTGTCGTTTATCTATTCCTAATTATTTTGTTCCAAAAATTGTGAAGCACAGTCAACAACAACAACAACAACAACACACACACTCTCTCTCTCTCTCTCTCTCTCCCTCTCTCTCTCTCTCTCTATCTATCTATCTCATTCTATCGCATTGCCTGTGTCAATCACGTGATAGTTTTTCGAAAAAGAACGCTGATAGAATGATTGAACGGTTATATGATATTTCTTAGTATATCTTTTTCTTTTTCTCTGCTATTGTATTTTATTAAAACGTCGATAGTTGTTCTACCAACACCTGTTTCACTATATTAAAGTCCTGATGAAGGTTTATTAAAATCGAAACGTTTTAACGTCGGCTTTCTTTCGTAATAAATTACACACTTTTGGATTACTTTGTTTTTCAATTTTCTCCATATATATATATGTATATATATATATAGAGAGAGAGAGAGTGACCGAGAAAAAGAGGGATCATGCCTTGGATGCTAGATCGGAAGATCTTTGGTGTGAAGATATATTACGAAATACTTTCAAGATTATTCAAGCAAGGAACAGATGAAAGTTCAATTTCAATACATTTCCAAACAGAAGTAAGATTTTATAGTTTATTAATAAATCTGAAGCTTATGCCACTCGTAATGATCATATGGAACGGGTCCCTCATTTTCTAGTCACCAAATGACAATTCGGATACCCAAGAATACCCACCAGGGTTCAAGTTTCAGTCGGCCAATGTTCTCCCATATCTTTCCCTCAGAGGATGACAAATATCGGAATCGTGCACTCTATGCCTACACTTAATCTTTTGGATTCAGGTTTGAGACTAATTGGTTGAAGATCGTTGAATACTATCCTTTTCCATTTGAATGAATTTAGCTTTTCTTGCACTATCATTTGTGGTCGTTGGTCTGTGCTCGATCATTATGTTTAAAAAACTGTTAAATTCAATGTACGACACATATCACACTCGGAAAAATAATCATAAGCAGCCAACAGGCAATGTAACATTACGGACGGGCGCTGTCGTCAATCAGTGAAGGTGTCATGAGACTAGTGCGTGCGGGCAAAATGACCTGCAAAGTTAGCTTTGATTTTAAAATAACCACAGATGTATTATCACGTGTTTCACTGGTGATATCGAACATTCGCGGATCTTCGATTTGTTCTCCAAAATCTCTATATAAGAAAACAAGTATCGAGATTTTGAGAGAGTAGAAGGCAGTTGTCAGAACGGGTGCGTTAAAGGTTCCAGAGACCCCGACCCGTCCTACCCCAGTCTGCTACGACCAATCTGCTATGACAGGCGTGTGTCAAACAGTCAGCTTTCACCCACACCCCGTCACCACTGAGGGGAAGGGAGAAGAAGGACGCAACAAAAATGAGCTTTTCGAGTTGAAGTGATCATAGCTGAATAAAAACGACTGCTATATTTTCTTCCCTTACCTTCGAGTTTGAGTATTTCTTTTTCTGCGGACTTCTTTCTTTACAGCACAAAACGTTGGTCCTATGGTACAGCAATAGCGGTATGACTTTTCACAGTCCGGGGCCTGAAACCAACACTGGATCTCGGTAGACAGTTAAAACTTATTGATGACATGATAAAATTAACACTTCACTCGTTCGTGGTCATCTATTTGGATCCAAATGAATAAGGGATCTGGTGGGAGCTAACAATGGAACGAGCATCTAGACTGAGGTAATGGGAGAAAACTTTATACTGGAATTCCAGTTCCTGGGATTGCTGTATAAAGATTGACTGAGTGGCAATTATGTGATTTGCAAAAAAAGGAAAACATATGACCCTTTACTGTGCACGTATAGTCAGACATTCATTCTCAGAAAGGAAAATAACTCGAATATCAATGAATTAAGTAGGATATTTACGCTCATATAAACAGTTCAAGACAATTTTTTATAGAGCGAATACATTCTATCTAAACTTAGAAATCAACAAGACTACATGTGCTTAATTACCGCCATTGACCCAACTTTTATTCTTTCATATAGCAAATTAACCAGATGAGTCCCATATTGATTCCGAAGTAGGTTCGAGTACCCTATGTCTGCATAGAGTCGGGCGCTGTATATTGATTGCAACAGCTTGTTAAATATTTACATGATATCCTGTCCGAGCTAAGTCAGATAAAAAAACTGGTCTGAATAACTTCCAGCCCAAGTAATTGTGTTCAACAAATATTCGCCTATGGCTGAGTCATAAGTCTGTTGCTACCCGTATCTTTGTTTTTTTTTTTTTATGTGTCTACAAATCAAAATCGGCACGTGTTGGACGATTCTCACTTGCAGCCTTTTGATCGTTCTGCCTATATAGCCAGCAGTATACATACATCCAAAACGATAGACAACCAAATGTTACTGTTGGGTTGACAAAACCTCTTTAGGGCAGGCGTAGAATTCATTTCTAGTTGTGAAGATACATCAAATTTCACAGGTAATAAAATTTTATAAGGGATCTGTTAACTGTTAGATCCCATCCACAAAAAAAATTAATATAGACACGGCACTTAGGAGGATCGAATCGTTTTTTTTATTATTGAATTTAAAAATCTAACATTTAACACAAAGCAGTTTTCGGGGTAGCTATTTGAAATGAAGATATCTGAACTGATGATTAAGAACATAAAAAAATCACTAATATATATATATATATATATATATATATATATATATTTATCGAACGGAACGCTTTGTGAAATTCCAAATAATTAAGTAGAAATTGATCTATTTATACATACACTACTTGTCAACAGTATTCGGAAAACGTTTTATTTATGCTCTGCATTAAAGAGGAAAAACTGTCTTCAAATAATTTTTTTTTAAATGCATCTTGTTATACCTAGATCAAAATTACTCGGGAAGACTTGGATATAGAACATAGCCTTGAAAGTAGATTAACTGTCATCGCACCATGTAATTGTGGCTTGGTGTCTTCGTTGAGATTTCTACTGCTGCTTAATGACTGTTCGAAATCTCTTCAAGATCGCTGTTGATGCTTAGTCATCGTTTTGACGTCTCTTATTGGGCGACTGCTATTGCTTACTGCCATTTTGATATTTTTGTGAAGACTGCTACTTTTTCTTAATGACTGTTTCGGATCAATTTAACGTCCCTGCTGCTGCAGTTGCAAATGCTGCTGCTCAGTCATCGTTTTGATATCATTTTTATTGACTGCTGCGGCTTAGTATCCATTTGATATTTCTGTGCAAGCTACTGCTGTGGTTGGCGCTGCTTGATGACCGTTCGGGATCTCTTCGAAATCACTGCGGCTGCTTATTCATTGTTTTGAGATCTCTTTGAAGGATGTTACTTTTTTGATAATTATGTGAAGACAGCTGCTTAGTTATCATTTGACGTCTCTTTAAAATGGCTGCTACTGGGATATATTTTATGGATGTAGCAATAACTCTCACAGAATCTCCAAATATGAGCAGAGGGCTCTAATGATATTGTCTATTTCTGAAAACGTTCTAGCAGTCAGTAAGGGGGTGCAGAAGGGATTCTTCTCACGGTACATTGAGATCACTCAAAATTCTTTATTGATTTGGTTTTGAATGCATTGAAGTTGTTTTTCTTATGTTTTAGATTTACTAAATTAATCTTAATTAAGTTAATTTACGTACAAGGCTATTTACAATGGTTGAAACAAGCTGAGAACTTTCAGATCTTCCCAGTAGATTTTATTCTTTTTTCCCTTTTTGGATTATTGCAGAGAAATAGTTTTCCCTTTGATATCCTTAAGCCAATATAGCGAAATAATGCCTTGGACGATGGAGCAGAAGATCTTTTGTGCGAAGACATCTTACCAAATTTAAACTTTCAAAATAATTAAAGAAAGATATCTACCTGGGCAACCCTAGCACCATGGTATCAATAAAGGTTTGCGTCCCGCTTTCAACTAAACAGTGGATATCTGGCGCATATACTCTAGGGATATTTTTTCTGAGATATTTTAATTCATACTTCCGACTTAAATTAAATGCATATTATTGTTGTTGTTTTTTCTAATTAGTGATGCTTTTTTTAAGTTTTCTCGATTTTTTGTTTTTACTACTTTGGACTTCCAGGTAAAGACATGTAAAGACCAGTTATTTTATTCCGAATTGTCTTTTCGTTTCTAATTTAAGCTTAGACTGAAGCCCATATTTTCTTAGACGATTCTATGATCGGAAGACACACCTTCAAAAGGGGAGTTTGCTTAGCATTTTATAGCGCTGTTTGCTCACTTCTTCTTTATAAGTATATAATATAACTCAGCTTTAGAGTTTTTGGAGGTAAGTTCACCTACCTGAGATCACAATTTAAAGGTTGATGGAGGCTGGTCTAACGATATGACCCAATCGAGGCGGAATTGTGGTATTCTATGAAACATATATATATATGCATCACAGATTTCGTGATTTGGTGTCTTTCTTCCTTTTTGATCGCTGGAGCTCGGGAAAGACAAAAGTTAACGGGAACCGAGAAAGAAGTACGAATTAAAGATACAAGAAAAGCATGTTCCTTAGAAAACAAATAAGCAAGCCAGAATTTTGTGTCCTTTATCAATCTTGTAGCAGGATTACTGCAAGAGGACACGCTAGCCTCATACCTCTTTATCATTTGTCAAGACTACGTACTTAGAACATCGATTGATAAAATCAAAGAAAACGGCTTCGAGCTAACAAAAAAAAGGAGCAGAAGGTACCCCGCAAAAACAATTACCGACGCTGACTACGCCGATGACATAGCGATTCTAGCAAATACACCCAAACAAGCCGAAACACTACTGCATAGTTTGTAAAGAGCCGCTGCAGGCATTGGCATCCACGTCAGTGCACACAAAAGTGAATACATGTGCTTTAATCAAACAGGCGACATTTCCACACTAGATGGAAGGCCTCTGAAACAGGTAGACAAGTTCATCTACCTAGGAACCAGTGTCTCATTAACCGAAAAAGACATCGACACGCGACTAGTAAAGGCATGGACAGCTATCACACACACACACACACACACAAACATATATATATATATATATATATATATATATATATATATATATATATATATATTATTCAGTCCAGATAAACCAAAGTCGGGAATAATTCTGTCAGGACAAATTCATTCCACAAGAAATTTAAAATTTTTATGTTAAAGAACTCAATGTGACTAATCTCGGAGCAATCATTTCTTTAAGAAAAAACAAAAATCGGTCACATTAGGATTATAAATTAATTTACATCCTGTTATTGGTATTGATAAATATCAATAAATTAAATCTAATTTATCCATTAAATCTGAAGAAGTCCTGTTTTTTTTTTGTTGGTGTTATTGATATTTATCAATACCTATAAGAGGATGGAAATAAATTTATAATCCTAATGTGACCGATTTTTATTTTTTCTTAAAAGAAATATATATATATATATATACATGTGTGTGTCAATTTTTCTCAAAACACACACACACATACACAAATATATATATATATATATATATATATACGTGTGTGTGTGTGTGTGTGTGTGTGTGTGTGTGTGTTGAAAAAAATTTTAAATGAAATAATTCAAAGTGAAGAATTTGATATGAAAAAGTAAACTCTATAAAATCTCGGTTTCAATAAACCAGCGCAAGGACTCAGAAAAGATCTTACGAAGTGTCTTTAAATCACCAAAAGATGATTAACGAAACTTCATAGCATCTTTTTTATGCCCTGATGATGTTTTATTGAAGCCGAAACGTTATAACATCGATTTTCTTTTATCTTAACTTCTTCAGTTCGGATTACTTTGTTTTTCAATTGTTCTACATATTGTCGGATTATTTTCCATTATTTACTTCCATATATATATATATATACCGAAAAATAACATTTAAGGCAAACGTATTCATTCGTTTCAGCCTATAAGGAATTATATATAATGAAATAAATGTATACCTTAAGAAAATCCCAGCAATTCTAAAAGTATTTGAAAGAAAAAAAAGAATGAAAAGACATTTCAAAAACTGAATTTCACATTACGCGCCGGAAGTGAATTCTCTGATGCTGAAAGCAAAATGACATTGTCCCTTGCCCTTAAGTTTTAACTTGTATATATTTTTGCTTATGTATTTTCCAATGCAATCTAGGGACTTCCAACAAAGTACCCGTTGCAATAATGTTTATCCTTTGAGGCAAGTCATTTCAATATTTTTGTACTTCAAAGTGTCCTTTTTTTCATTTCTAAGTATGAGGTACATAAATTCTAATAATATTATTATCATCCTTAGGAAAAATTCTATATTATTAGGAATATTAAAATAACGATCTCTATTATTGTTTTCTTTTGTATCCCAAATCAATTTATCAATATCAATTAACATATATATATATGTGTGTGCGCGCGCACCTGTGTGTGTGTGTGTGCCTCTGTGTGTGTGTGTGTGTGTGGGAATGGAGGCCATAAATAACGGCGAATTTTTGTTCGGGTAATAATTGTATTTGAAATTCTTTTATTTTTGAAGTTATAATACTGTTCTAATTTTCTATCGAATTTCAATTCAGACATTAAAGTGACATCTCATTTATCTTAAATAATGCAATTTATAAAAGAAATTAACAATTAAATGCTAATTTTTTTGAAATTCTTTGTTGGTCTCAACAATTTCAAAAAAGAACTTTTAGAACCAAATTTCTATATGAGTTGAATAATGAAAAATATAAAAATATAATTTCATGTCCCTAAAAATGTTTTAAAAGTCGCGGAAGCTATCGAGTTGCTGGCGATAAATGCTGTTCATATAAAGAACACACATATTGAAGATATACGTAAGATTTCTTAGACAAAGTATAGTTGAAAGGAGATACAAAACCACAGAGAGATTGTTTTAGATGCAGAAGGGAATGGTACGAGGAATAGAAACAGTGTCTTGCATAGTGTGTTTCAAATGTCAGAATAGAAGTCATATTTCGAAACAGTATAAAAAGCAGACAACGGAAAATCAGTCATGCGACTCAAGAACCAAATTGCAATACTCCCAGATATTAATTTTCTTGCAGATGGACTTCATGGTATAATGGTTATCGTCGCACCAAACTGACACGGCGCCTCGAGTTCAAATCTTGGACAAGGCTCTCTGCATTTCACATAGGGCAAATACACTTGAGAAAGATATGAATCCAACTTTTCCCCTTCTATTTCTGGTTAAATACTCGGACAGGTTGGGTCTTTAAATCTGGATTCGCAAACATCCAGGAAGAAGAAAAATTGAATTCAAAACTGTTATTTATGCCACATCCTTCTTGTGTTGCATGACAGGTTCATGGCACAATTGTGATGCAGAACTGGAGGCCTATTGATAAAGATTTTGATTTTTCAGAATGTTTTTTTAAAATAAAGCTAACTACTACTCAAAGTTTTTAGAATAACATTTTGACCCTGACCCAAGGATAATAGAATATGCTGAAAGTTAAATACACACACATATATATATATATATATATATACCTCTGAAGACAAACAAAGACCGGTCACATTTAGCTATTTAACACCCCACTCTCAATTTAAAGTTTTGGACGAATGTTTTGGCTCGGTGACTTAGGTTCACACTGGGTGAATACTAAAGAGAGTAGGTCTTGGTTATTTTTTAAACAATGCCTTGTGGTCAGGGGCAATGCAACACATGCACTTTAATCTCGGCTTTCTTACGTCAAAATTAATTTTGTGCTTAAATTGAGTTGATAAATAAATACTTTTGAAACAACTAGGAAAGAACTTACTGAGCAGCATTCCTTTCGATTTGATGAATTAAATTTTATTATACGAAATAACATTTACGTAAAAAAAGCATTCTTAAATGGATTTTTCCTTTATTTTTTAAAATGATTATGAAATTTGGTTTGGTTATGTTTTATAGCATACCAACCATTTCAGGTTATTTAATGCAAAATCATTTTATCTATCTCTCTCTCTGTCTCTCTATATATATGTATGTATATTAAATATATGATTTTTAACACAATCTATAGATAAAAATTTTAAACCAACCTGCGTTTATTTTTTTGGCTCAGAGTTAAATAAGAAAAGTTGGCGACTGTAGTCGAAGCCAAACCAAGGTTCCCTTTTCCGTAGCTACTACACCGAAGTGTAGGAATGTTTGCTACAACTCCTTTCTCTGGAATTTTCCACTTTACCCTTAATCCGTACCTTATAATGCTGAGTGTTAAGCAAGGAGGTATCAAGTACCATTTTTGAGTCTTTGGTATGACTTGACCAGGGATTGAACGCCGGTGTCCCGGACCATTACGCTTATTTTTGTCTAATACGAATGATTCTATTTACTATAAATCAATTGTTTCCACACGGTTAAATGTTTTCAAGTATTGTTATGTATCACTAACAATTCAATTAAACATCAGTCATTTGTTTACATACGTGGTGCATTCAATAAGTTTCCAGACTTTTTTGTACAGGCATTTAGAATTGTCGTAGACGCTTGGAAATTCAGTACGTTATTGCTATACATCTTATGAGATGAGATGACTGACCAATTTTTTATGATTTCAGGTTCAAATTAACAGCTACAGCAGCAATTGGAATACACCCTACTAAAGCCTGATTGTCACAGCTGGTAAATTTCAAAAATGCAATCTGGACGTGAGGACACTTTAGAAGAACGATATGCAATAAAATTCTATTTTAAACTTGGAAAAAATACCACAGAAACGTATGGAATGCCTCAGACTGCTTTTCGACCATCTTGCATGAATCGAGCATCAGTTTTTGAGTGGCATAAGTGATTCAAGGAAGGTAAGGAGTCTGTGAGGGATGATGAGAGGTGTGGGAAGAGAAAGGAAGTCAATAGACCAGAGTTGATTGGCCAGAGGGTTAGGGTGACGGTTACTATGTTAAGGCTTTAAGGGAGTTCAGGAAGAGATTCCTTGGGAAGAGGCCAGCACTCTTCAAATCGGGTCAGTGGCATTTCCACCAGGACAATACACCAGTCAACAACTCCATCCTTGTCACAGACTATTTGACCAAGATGGGCATCAACACAGTTTCGCAGCCTCCCTATAGTCCAGACCTTGCTCCCAGTGACTTTTGGTTATTCCCTAAGCTCAGAGGCTGTCGTTATGAGACAATTGAGGAGATGAAAGAGGCTGTAACGAAGGTCATTGACGCGCTCACCCAAGAGGACTTCCATGGGGCCTTTCAGAAGTTTTTTGAACTGTATAACAAGCCGGAGGCGATTACTTCGAAGGGAACTCGAGTTTCATGATTGTACTATAAATAATAGTGCCCATACGAAACAAGTCTGGAAACTAATTTAATGATCCTCGTGCAATTAAATGATCAAACAATTCTATTTCAAACCATTCAGCATAGGATAATTTTTTGTCTGCAGTCTGTTTAAGTGTCAGGGTCCACAGTTTAAATATATAACTGTTCTATTTGACCCATAGATAGGACCCTATCAGGTGCTACTAAATAAACAAATATTGATATTTGTTCATTTTATGTTAAAGATAAACACAACTAATCAAAAAAAGGATTCTATTATTACATTTGTTCTTTTTGCCTAACAACAAAATTAGAGAAAAATAATAAATAATATATTTCGAAATTTATTTATGATAAATTTCGAAATATAAAAACAAGCTTAGAAAAACGTCTTAGAAAAGACGTATGTATGTTATAAATTTACCATTATCTTCATGAATTATCAATAATTATCATCATATATGAATACCATTATATATATATATATATATATATATACATATATATTATATCATAAGGAGTAGAGTGTTCGCCAATGGTCCGGGGAAACCTGCCCACAATCTCCCAGGTCGAGTCATACCAGAGACTCAAACAATAGTACTTTATACTGCCTTGCTATTCACTCAGAACTATAAGGTGAGGAGCAAATGTAAAAGGGGGAAATCCTAGGAATGGATTTGCGCCCTCCCCTACACCTCGGTGTGGTAGCTATTGAAAAGGGAGCCTTCGGTCACCCTTGACAAAGGTCACCATCTTTACTTGTACTTATTATTATTTACCCATTAGAGTCTTTCACATCAGGGTTAGCTGATGATCATTCACTGGAGTTTGAGTAACAGCAAGTCTCCTCAAGTTCTCAGGACTCTTCTCAGTATTCTGGCCGTTCTCACTAATGTAGTAGTTTGGATGGTCTCCACTCATCCGCCAACTTCCAAGTTTTCCAGTCCCTTTAATAATCCTTTAGTTACTGTTCCAAACGCACCAATTAAAATTGGTATAATTGTCACCTGCATGTTTCATAGTTTTTTCAATTCCCTAGCAAGGTTGAGGTACTTAGCCTTCGTTTCACATTCTTTCAGTTTTATTCTGTGGTTAGCCAGGACAGCAAAGTCGACAATTTTGCAAGTTCTCTTTTTTTTTGTTGATTATTATTAGGTCTGGTCTTCTGGCCGAGATTAGGTGATCTGTGTTTATGTCAATGTTCCATCGGAGTTTATGTGTCATTTTCTAGGACAGGTGCTGGGTCGTTCGTATACCATTTGTTCTTATGGTCAAATTTAAATTTCTTGCACATCTCCCAGTGTATCACCATGCCGAAAAAGTCGTGTCTGGTCTTATATTCCTTCTGCGCTAATTTGCTGCATTCGCTTATTATGTGATTGATGGTTTCAAATTTTTCTTTTTTTTTCATTTAATTTGAAATCGTTCATCATTTCACTAAACCATCATCATCATCATCATGTCGTGCTGCCAGCATGGATATCTCTTACCCTCTCTCGCCACTCCTCCCTATCGTTCATCGCTTCTGGTAGGTCTTCAGGACTACATCCCGTATCCTCACAGAGCTGCTGTATGTATGTTCGAGCTGGCCGTCCTGCTTTGGGAGAAAAAAATAATCATACATCAAGTTTTAGAAAAATATCTACAGGGCGTAAAAAGGAGGTTTCGTTTTTGAAGCGTAACGGTATTTTTTACTTGTTTTGTTTTGTGTTAATTTTTGTTTTTAATAATCCTAATAAAGTTCAAGTAAAAAAAGACGAAATATTCAAAAAACTTTAATTTCAAAATATTAAAGAAAAAACTTAAAATTCAAAGTAACAAGAAAACCAGATTTCCAAAATATCATTTTTTCATTGTGAATTACTGATCCAATATACATAAAAAGAACTATATAATTGGGAAAAAGGAAATCCTATTCTTGCTTACTTCAATTGATTAAGATAAATGATATTCCAAATGTAAGGGAAAGTTTTCGTAGACTTTGGACTAGGTAGTTAAAACGCAAACAAAAACTAGAATGCTATATATTGAAATCGGTTCTAATTCTATCACATCTTTTCATTATTATTTGGCTTCTAATTGAGTGCCGTATTGTAAGTGCATATATGCATTTTATGAAACCTAGAAAAACAATCAAAGTTGAGAATTACTGACAGTAAAACGATAAAAATGTTCTAAAAAGTGCAGAGTTTAACACTCACAGTCATTTCACGTTAAAAGAATCATTTCCTGCCAGTACGTACTGTATGCATCAACCCATGAGCAGAAAACGATACAAAGTCAATTTTTAAGCTCAGCACTGTTGGTTTGAACTCAGAATTTTCTCTCGGTAAAGGTTGCCATGCCAGGGTTAAAGAACCCCCCTACCCTACTATTTACTCTGTTACCTATTTGTGACGTTTCACATAGCAGCAGCTAGCACACGCTGGGAGAGGAGTTGTGGGAAGTTGCAGACCGGAAGTCCCAGTGGGTAGAAAGAATGATACCCCTTTCGCCTCCTGGCGTGAATATGAAGGTGGGGATAGCATAGTTTGAAATGGCACAGTCGAAGCAGAGACCACGGCGTGAACAGTCCAAGAGAGACACGCGTGCGTGAAAGGTCGGATAACTGAAATGTGACACGAAGAGTTGAAAAGAAACATGCGGCGCAGGCAATTGGGAAGATAAGGTGCGATCACGTGTGGAATATGGACATCAGAACGGAGAAAGTCTGATAGAACATAATCTTCTATCATGGGTACATCGAATATTCGCGTTAAACACCATTTCTTAAATAAGTCCAATTCGTATATCTTGTTAACTCTTATAGGTTTATAGTATTTTGTTAGTTGAATGCTAACGGAATAAATGTATTTTATATTTTGTTGAAAATTGCTGTTGTATTTAACTATATTTTGCTAGTCATGCTGATATGTTGTTTTTGTGCAGTAATTCCTAAACCTGTTGTTAATATCTTTTTAGCAGAATTATCAGTGAAATACGCCTACGTTTACGTACTCGTTGTCGACGCGCCCGGGATGTAACAAATATGGCGGCTAGCGTCCAGTACGTAACAACTCATGGCTGGGCGTGAATAATTTGATTCATACGTTTCCCAAGTTAATTTTACCCTGTCGGCTAGGGCTGTGGAATATACTAACAGTACCTCTGCAGAAGGGTAGGACCCCCACCAACGTGTTCCCTGCATACAACACGAAACAATCTAATGGTGAGATTCCAGTGATGCTGGAGCTTTGGGAAATTTGGAGTACCCCTTTATTGCCATCGCTCCCAGGTCCACTCTAACCCGGAGTGATATCACCAGATAGGGCCCTCTCCATTGGTTAAAAAGAATTAAACTGCATACTTATCCTACACTGAATTATTTGAATTAGAACTGTTTGACTCTACTGAATAGCTTGAAATAAAAATGTTTCTTTTGACAATTAAACTATGTACTTACATTTAAACTGCTTTCTGGACGAAGCTGCTTGCCGTTGACAAAACGATAATACGCTTTGAAAAAGTATGATATCAGCTATTATTCCCTCAGCCAAATAGATTTCTTTAATTAAAATGTACTTTTATTCCAAAACTTACCTCCTTTTTAAAATTTCTTGGGGAATATTAACAAATAAAAGCAGATATTAATAGTTACGTTGAACTGCCAAAGAATATTGCATTGAAACTCTGCAAATAAAAATGTTTTTCGTTAATATAAGAGTAAATTTTGAACACTGCATATTAAGTTGTTTTGGTGATATATATGTGAATGTGTTTATATGAATAAAGCAAGAATATGTATTCCTTCAGCTCCAACAAACATATGATTAAGGCTCGAAGGGGAAACAGGCATCAGACCTGACCGAATAAATGAAACGCAGTTTCTTCCAAACTGCGGTCGTGTCGATACTGCTGTATGGATGCACTACATGGACGCTAACTAAATGGATAGAGAAAAGACTTGACGGCAACTACACAAGAATACTGCGAGCAATATTGAACAAGTCCTGGGGGCAACACCCCACAAAGCAGCAGTTGTACGGCCACCTACAAACCATCACGAAAACTATCAAAGTTAGACGAGCCAGACATGCAGGACACTGCTGGAGAAGCGGGGACGAGCTCAAAAGAGATGTAGTCCTATGGACCCCTTCACATGGCCGAGTAAAAGCAGAGCGACCAGCTCGAGCATGCATACAACAGCTCTGTGAGGAAACAGGAGGTAACCCTGAGGACCTGCCTGAAGCAATGAACGATTGGAGGGGTGGCGAATGAGGGTCAGGGATATCCCTGCTGGTGGCACAAGATGAATATATATATCAATACATATACATATATATATGCCTATTCCAGGCATATATGTGGGGGGAGTTTCTTTTGCTTACCTTTCTTCTAACCGATTACCACATTTTATTTCTCTGTTCTACACTTCATTCTAAGTTACGAGGATCATTAAATAAGTTTCCAGACTTTTTTCGTATAGGCATTTTTATTAATTGTACAATCATGAAACTCTAGTCCCCTTCGAAGTAAATTCCTCCGGCTGCAATGTACTTCTTGTATCGTTCCAACAACTTCTTGAAGTCCTCTTGGACCTCGATTTCTCGATTTCTCGATTTCTCTTCACTTGTCTAAGTGAAGAGAAATCGAGATAATATTATATTTTAGTGCCTAGCGCGAAGTGGCCGAGAGATGCCCTTGAGCCAGACTCACGAAGATAAAGAAGCTAATAGATTCAAGATTATATGATGCTTCGGGAGGGCCTTGTACCAGACTGGACTAGGTATAGAAAGCGAAGGAAACCTAACGTAATACGATTCGTATTAAGTATTACTAATGATTGAGAAAAGCAAACATAATCACCATTTGAGATTGCCTTGTGCAAGACTAAAGAAAGAAAAGAAAGGCCCAAAACTCATATTAATAACCGACTGACAATTCATGAACTGGGTCTCTGAATATTTTTTTCTCTGGAAAGAGTGAATACATGTATCATTTTAAAAGGCTTTTTTTTTCTAAATATTGTTTTTTGTTTTGTGCTTTGTTTTTGTTTTTGTTTTTTGTTTTTTTGAGTTTGTTTTTTGCCCAGCCCTGTTTTGTCCTCTGCTTGTTGGCGTCGATTATTTTTCTTTCTTACTCGTGGGGAATCATCTGTCTTATCATCCACCGGCGACTCCGATTAGTGATTGATTTGTTGGCTGGATCTAAAAAAAAAATCAATGTGGGTGGATAGTTAATGAGTCGTTTCATCCGAAGACATGACCGAACAGCGGAACAGTCAGTTGATTGGATGCAGAATCATCACCGTGTTTGGTGGAGGTGCTACCACATTGTGTTCACTTTCAGAATAATACCCACGGGAAAGGTAGAAAACTCTTTATACCCGCCGACTATGAGATATATACTACCACGTTTGGCCTTATCCAAAGATGACTTTAGCATCAAATAAACCATGAAGGTTGATATATTATTAAACGAAGAAACGAAAGCCTAACGAAAATGGTATAATTTAACGAAAAAAATCAAACTGCAAAAGAGTCCTGATGAGGAAAAACTTCATTGATTGACTGATTGATTGATTGCTTTTAACAGCGTGTCAACTCATCCAGGGTTCTTTGGATCTTAGAGTAAGGGAACTGTGCTTATTATTCATTTATAATTATATATTTTGGGTTAATGTTTTTAAGTGTTTTTGTGTATATCGATACGGTATCAAGTCTTCCTGACACATACACAAATAAACCAAGACCAAGTGACAAGCCGTTAAAATTCATCAATCAATCATACGTTTTCTATTAACAAACTCCAAATATTTATAAGTTCGAGGACTTCTTTTCGTTAATAAATTTTTCTAAATCACAAAATGGAGCGAGTCACGTTTTTAAAAAAAAGTATCAATGTCGAGCATTTGTTTGTTTATTTGTATTTGTGTGTTTGTTTATTTTGGGGTTTTTGGAGGGTCACGATTTTTCTCTTCCGAATTTGATATATATATATATATATATATATATATATATATATATATATATATATTTACATGACTCATCCACGACTAGAAGGGTGCAATGAAATGTTTATTTTTAAACGGGGTTTAACAGATTTGAATTCAGCCTTTTCCTACTCCTAGGCTGGTTGCCATGCAAACCTTAAAGATCCTCGTCTGCCTTGCTATATATCCATTACTGAAGGGAGAATCAGTTGATTCTTGTGTTTCCCAAAGGTATTAGCGGGATGGGAAATGTAAATAGTCTCGTCAAGGTTTTGAACTCGAGTCATCGACTCCATTTTCAACGACGAGAACACACACACACACATATATATATATATATATATATATATATATATATATATATATATATATGTGTGTGTGTGTGTGTGTGTGTGTGTGTACTTTAAGAAAAAACAACGAAACCGGTCACATAGGATTATACATTTATTTCTATCCTGTTACGCATTTTTGAAATTTCCAAAAACACGAAAAAATTAACAGGAATTCTTCGGATCTTTTTGATAAAAAAAAATAGAATAGACACATCAGAGTGGTCCTGTTAATTTTTTTTCGTGTTTTTGGAAAGTTCAAAAATGCGTAACAGGATAGAAATAAATTTATAATCCTATGTGACCGGTTTCGTTGTTTTTTCTTAAATAATTTATAGCTCTGTATTATTGGTACATTGAGTTCTTTACCGGGAAAATTTTAAATATTCATTCATGAATAATTTCTTGTCCTTATGGAATTACTCCCAACTCCGCTTTAACTGGACCAACTATACTATATATATATATATATATATATATATAAATGTTATCGTCGTAGGAAATGGACATATATATATATATATCAATATTATTTCTGGGATGAGGTATTATGTATATTATTTACATTTTTCGGACTACTGTCTTCATCTTTTTCCCCATGTATATCAAAACGTTTCGGCCGTTGTACGCTCCGGCCTTCTTCCGGTGGTTGGAATATCGAACTTAGCCCATCATTTTGCTCACCAGGGTAGACTGTTCTACTTCCACGAGCCATGTTTAATGGATGTCAGTTATCAGTTATCTCCTGTTAATTTCCCCTCTGAAATTTCTCCACTGCCTTCACCGGGTATTGAACTCACACTCTTTTGGGTATGTCACTGGATCAAATAAATGCCTATATCCACTGTGTCTAGGACAGGAGATAACTGATCACTGACATCTATTAAACATGGCTCGTGGAATTAGAACAGTATACCTCGGTGAGCGAACTGAAGGGCTAAATTAGACATTCCAACCACTCGAAGAAGGCCGGAGCGTACAACGGCCGAAACGTTGTGATAAACATGGTGACTAAGATGAGGACAATAGTCCGAAAAATGTAAATAATATATATATATACATAAACCGATGCCACTTTGACGCCGTGTAAGTTCGCACGAAGTTCAAGTCTATTGCTTCGCCTATTGAGAAAGGTATTGAGTGTGTCTTGTCAGTCTGTTGACTCGCTTCACACTGTTACCGGAGGAATTTATCTAAATACAGTTTCATACGAAGATAACAGTTCAGTGGAGTAAATATTACGTATCTTTTGTATATGGTGTTCGAAGGGTTAAAATCTATTTCCTACAAAAAATAGTTGACAAGTCGAAAAATTGAAGAGTACAAAGTACAACAACAACAACTACAACAACAAATTAGAACAGACGACTGATTGAAAGAAAACAAGAAGGCACAATAACAGTTGGCGGGAGATAAGAACTTATTCCCAACGGCAGTAAGAATTTAAAAAACTTATTGATGCAGAGAAAATTGTCATATCCGAAGATAGATGTATAATTTCAAACTTATAAACATTCTTAGATGGTTTTGCACTTCAGAAACGTATATGCTAACACACACAAAAAAAAGTTGGGACATTTTAGCCTTTATTTCACAAGTTATACAATTATAACTCCTCGAATAATCATACTATTACAACTAAGCAAATATTACGGTATTATAATTAACCAAGTATTGTTGTCATTTTATCACTTACGAGTGTTGCACACCAGTATGAGCTCAAAGTCTTTCAGAGGAGTGAAAGGGACGGCAAGTTTCCTCAAGTTTCCAGGAGTCTTCTCAGTATTATACCCGATCATATTATTATTATTATTATTATTATTATTATTATTATTATTATTATTATTATTATTATTATTCCTTGCGAGTTTTTTTTTTTTTCATATCAACGTTAGCTGATGGTCTTTCATTGGAGGTTGAGTGACTGCAAGTCTCCACAAGTATTAAGGACTCTTCTCAGTATTCTAACCAATCTCAGCTGTGATGTAGTTTGGATGGTCTCTGCTCGTCTTCCTATTTTCATTTATTATAGACCTTATTATAATATTACTTTCTGTGAATTTTTTCACCTACGTTAAATGATAGTTTTCAGTACAGTTACTTGATAAAAAATGTGGCCCCACTGCACTTTTCTCTAAGATAAGAAAAATCGTAAATTAGCGGACCCCAAATTTTCAGCCAAAATGCCACAAAGTTAATTTAGTTGGGAATGGGGCCAGCATCTGAACCCAGCTAAATTCCTTATGTCCTAATCAGGGTTTATTGACGAGACATGTGATGTTGTTTGAAATCACAAAAATGTAACATAAGATTTGAATTAAGAGGTTGATAGAAAGAGGGTATCGTACAAATGGTGTTTCGACTGTAGCGAACGCTGTGTTGCTTCACTTTGGAGAACAACTATTCACATTAAAGCCACATGTGCTCAGAATTTGCTGTGTTGGGGTGATTTCTTAATCGTCCAGATGGAAGCACGTGGTTTTTATAGAAATCGTGGATGTGACAAGCATGAAACTTTGATTTCAAATCTTCTGAACACTGAAGATCAATGGCACTTCTTGAATTCGATATCAAAAAGGGAAAAAAATTGAAAGTTACGTGATCCCGATATATATGATTACTTTTGGAAATTGTGTTATTGACTATGCTTAGTCTGACACACTGGCCACACGTAGCTTATAATTCCCTGCTATTGTCCCTCAATAAAGGTTTGGTTTCTTTGTTTAATGGCACACCAACTTTCATAGTTTATTTAATGCCAAACTTGTTCTTGTAGAAAAACACTCGTTGTACTATTTAGCCCAGATCTGGGGGAATAAAATAAACCGGGCAAAATGACTGGGATTCGAACTCGATTACGACAATATCGTACTCATGGACGTTACTCACAACGCCGATCTTTTCCAAATACGTTACCCAGCTAAAAGATGACGAGATTATTTATCGGTTCTGCGAAGAATCATGATAGCAGGTGTTTCAAAATTGATGAAATCCATTTATAGAATAATGATTTATTACTGAGACAAGCGCCATGGCGGTCATTTAGAACGTATCCAATAAAAATGCAGTCTTTGAGCTAAAGACATCAAATCAATGTTCTTTTTAATTGTATTTATATCCGCTTTTACTACGTGTAATCCTTTTTTGAGGTTTTTTTTTTTTTTTGAGTCTCAGTAAAAAATCGTTATTATATTAACAGGTGACATCTATTTTGACACAGTTTTTAATGATTTTGTCTCCAAATAAGTAATTACGCAAAATAATTTCTTCCTTATCCTAAGCATTGGGATCGAGAATTAATAGTTGTCATAGAATACTATTTTCAAATCTTAAACGAAAAAGAACATAACATTATTAGAGGTATTAGCAGTCATAAATGTCCCATGTATATTGAGACACCCTATATTAATGGGTTGCATCTATTTTGAGAGTTCTGAATTATTTTGTCTCCAAGTAAGTAATACCACAAAATATATTTTCTTCCTTGTCCAAGGTATTGTGATCACCGATTTTTAGTTGTTATCGTACACTATTTTCAAATCTGAAACGAAAAATAACAAAATAGTTTTAGTAGTAAAGTTATTTGTAATTACATAGATCACTTGTATATTGAGACACCCTATATAACCGATGTGCATTCTGCCAAAGATGAAAATGAGCTCCTCAAAACGCCTGTCCAAGATCAGTAAGTGACATATGATCACCCTGTGAGATGTGCTTAATGTAACGGTTATCGTCTTTGTTCTTTAAGGAACGGGACTCTTCTCGAAATATTTGTCTCCTCTAAGGAGACTAGAACTCATTCGTGTAGGTTTGCTAGTCTAGCTTGCTAACCATTACGCTATCCGAGGTGTCCATGGTGTAATGGTTATCATCGTAGGAAATAGACACGGCAATACGAGTCCAAATCCTGGACCATACTGATTGGATTTCACATTTCTAATACCCTTGGGAAAGGTATGAATCCAATTATTCTCTCGCCAGCTATCGGTAAATAGTAGGGCAGACTAGGTTATTATACCTTGGTGAGGCAACTAGTCTAGGAGAAGGAAAACTCTGAATTCAAACCTGTTAAACTTCGCTTAAAAATTGACCTTGTGTCATATACTGCCCTAGCGAAGGGGTTTGGTAAATATGAATTACGCTATCCAAGGCGCCCAACCTTCAGGTTGAGTATGAGAGTCAGTCAACGCGTCTAACTTTCTGTTGCTGATTTTTCAAGCTACTCATATCCCCGTACCATTTGCTTAAACTAGTTTTAGATAATTTGGGTGCGGCTGGTTTCGCTTAGATTCTTGTCAACCAACGTAAAATATTGTGTTTCTTCTAAATTATATTTTCTTATAATAAAGTTATTAAAAAGCCCATCCTGATGAAAATTTACTGAATATTAGTTCTTTGTGAGTTCAACAATATTCTATTCTGAATGAAATATATATAAATCTTTATTTAAATACGTTTTTAATTTCAAAAGCTGCAGCTTATAATTGATTTGCATTGTAATTTCGCACTTAATCCTCCAACAACGGTATTTCAGAAATTAACATTCACAGTAGCCGACTTACAAATGCGCAGTTAAAAACGAAGATAAAGGAATATTATACGATTCCCATTTTAAAATGTCAGCGATTGATAACTAATTAAAAAATGTCTTGAAAAATTCTGAGAATTGAAAATCTATCGAGTATTTTTGGTCGAAATTTATTAGTAATGTTTTGTCCTGTTTTTTTTTTTTTGTTTTTTGTTTGTTTGTTTGTTTTTTGTTGTTTTGTTTTTTTGTTGCTGCATTCTATTATTTTTTTCTTTTTCTTCGAGGGGGGTTCAGAAGAGTACATAACCTACTTTTATTTCTTTTTTTTATTTGTTTTTTTCGGTCCGTCCTATTCGTTTTTTTTTTCTTTCTTCTTTGAACCATTGATAAAAAATGAAGTCGCTTTGTAATTTTTCTCCGTTCTCTTCATTTACTATTTCTTTCTTTTTCACATTCTTTTTATTAAGATTTGAGTTAATCTAAACAGTTGTCATATGTGTTTCATTAATAGGATACTCATTCACCGAGACAAAAATTAATCGGATACGAAGTGATGATTAAGCATTTGTCTTATTAAGAGCGATGATTCAGTATTAAGTTATTTTTGTTTGATGTCTTTGTGTAAAGGCACATCAACCCTCGTGGATTATTTAATGCCAAATCCATCCAAGCAGAAGACCAGTAGTGCCAGTCTTTAAACCATAACCGTGAGGAAGCGGTTTCATGACTTTTCTTAGGGTATTAATCCAAAGCCAGACGTTATAGCACAATTGGAGTTCGAACTCGTTTACTAAGATGACACAGTCAAGAACGTCAGCCATACCACGACGGAGATTCCCCCTTCTTTTGTTTCTTTCATAACATCAGCCAAATTCTTTTCGGTATTTCTTTTTTTTAAAAACAGCTAACTTCTCTTTGGCTTCTTTTTGTATTTATTTTCTTTTAATATAACCTATTCTTTCTTTCTTGCATAACACACAGCATTTCTCCTCCGTTTAAAATCACCCTACTTCTTTCTCCCATAACACACAACATTTCTTTTTCGTTTAAAATCACCCTACTTCTTTCTTCCATAAGACACAACATTTCTTTTTCGTTTAAAATCACCCTACGTCTTTCTTGCATAACCGACAACATCTCTTTTTCGTTTAAAATCACCCTACTTTTTTCTCCCATAGCACACATTTCTTTTTCGTTGAAAATCACCCTACTTCTTTCTTTGATAACACACAACATTTCTTTTTCGCTTAAAATCACCCTACTTCTTTCTTCCATAACACACAACATTTCTTTTTCGTTGAAAATCACCCTACTTCTTTCTCCCATAGCACACAACATTTCTTTTTCGTTGAAAATCACCCTACTTCTTTCTTTGATAACACACAACATTTCTTTTTCGCTTAAAATCACCCTACTTCTTTCTTCCATAACACACAACATTTCTTTTTCGTTTAAAATCACCCTACTTTTTTTCTGCCATAGCACACAACATTTCTTTTTCGTTGAAAATCACCCTACTTCTTTCTTTGATAACACACAACATTTCTTTTTCGCTTAAAATCACACTACTTCTTTCTTCCATAACACAACACATTTCTCTTTCGTTTAAAACCGCTCGATTTCTTTCTCCCATAACACAAAACATTTCTCTTTCGTTTAAAATCGCCCTACTTCTTTCTTCCATAACACACAACATTTCTCTTTCATTTAAAATCAGCCGACTTCTTTCTTCCATAACACACAAAATTCTTCTTTCTTCTTTATGTTTCTTCTTCACTCACGCTATTACGATCATTTTCTGGCAAATACCCTTGGAAAATGAATAAGTAAAGTTAGTGATTTTAGTCGGTGGTGACCCGAAGGTTCCCTTTTTAACAGTGGTAGGGGAGGGTACTTCTCCATTACCCGGATTGCCCCACTTTACCCGTGATCCTTAACTTATAACGCTGAGTGTTAAGCAAGGCGGCATCAAGTACCATTTTTGAGTTTTTGGTATGACTCGACCTGGGATAGAACCCCGAACACTCTACACTGACCAATCACTCTTATTCCCCCCAAACACGGTTTAAATACAAAACTGTTGACTTGCCAGAAGGCGGGCTTGGTCAATAAATTAGGTTGGTTTATTTATCTATATATATCCATTTATTTAAATTTAATATTTTTCATTTTGTCCAATGGGCTTGAGCTGTAAAATACACCGATTGTAAAATGCAAAGTGGTAAGAACCCTCCACCGAGTGTCCTGATGTGACTCGAAACAATCCGATGGTGATTTTCCAGTGATGCTGGAGCTTTGGGAAATGCAGGGTAACCTTTCACTGTCATCGCACCGAGGTCCACTCTGGTCCAGGATTGGTAGCACTTGACAGGGTCTTATCTAAGGGTCAAATAGAACTAAACTGCGTACTTATTCTAAACCGAATTGCTTGAAATAGAACTGTTTTCACAATTAAACTACGTGCTTATGCTAAACTGAATTGTTTAAAATGGAACTGTTTTTGTATGTTAAACTGAATTGTTTGAAATAGAACTCTTTTGACGTTTAACTGTGTGTAAACAAAACTATACTAATACTAAACTGATTTGTTTGACTTAACTGAATAGCTTGTTTTGATAATTAAACTGCGTACTTATGCTAAGCTGAATTGTTTGAAATAGAACTGTTTTATTTGTATTAAAAATGGATGTGGCATTAAATAACCAACAAACGTTGGTATGTTATAAAACCCAAGCACGAAAAAAACAATCAATTTAGTTATTATGTAATGAAACAGCGACCAGATTTCAAACCAGCTTTACAATGTTACGATGGAATTATAGGTTCACCTCTTAGCAACAGAAATACCTTTACCATACTCATGAATTGCTATCGTATTGTAAACGAAATGTTAGCAAACAATACATTATTAATAATTTTCAAAGAAAAGTTCACGATAGATATTCAACTGTAAAGATTTTTCAGTACTTTTTTCTACTTAGTGTCAACCTCTGACATTCTAAAACAGGAATTGTCGAATATTATTCGTCTATCATCGTTTCTCACTGCGCATGCGTCAATAGACTGCAACGAATGATCGGTTTTATGAAATGCCACTTTGGTTGTTAAATGCGAAATTACAATGCTAATCAATGAGAATTTGAAATTTAAAACGGCTTTGAATAAGGATTTAGGTACTTTCCATTCAGAGTAGAATATTTTTAAATTCACTGAGATCTAATATTTTAATTAATTTAAACAGGTTAGTTATTTTAAAAGGTTTATCATAGGAAAAATAAAATTTAGTTACAATCTATTATTTTACTTTGGGTGAGAAACCCACTGAAGCCAAGTTATCTAAAACTAGTTTAACATTGTAAGCAAACGATACCGGGTTTCAAATAGATAGTTTATAAAAAAGCTAGCAGCTAAAAGAAAGACAACAGAGTTCAAGATCTCTTCTAGTAGATTAGCTGTGTGTTTAATTTTCTACTACGGACCACGGGTCTTTCCGAGGCTGCAAATTTCAAGTAGTGATGGATGTTGGCTAAGTTATGAACACAAGATGGAAGTGTGGTTGATCTATACTATAAACCCTATAATCATATTTACCAACCCCTCCGCTCGGGCAGGATACGACACAAGGTCAATTTTTATGCGGAGTTTAACAGGTTTGAAATCAGAGTTTTCCTTCTCCTAGACTAGTTGCCTCACCAAGGCTGAAGAACCAAGTCTGTCCTACTATTTACCCATAGCTGGAGGGATAGTAATTGGATTCATACCTTTCCCAAGGGTATTAGTGCTATGTGAAATGCAATCAGTCTGGTCCAGGATTTGAACTCGTGTCGCCGTGTTCCTACGACGATAACCATTACGCCACGCCACCTCCTATAATAGAGAATAATTCAAAAATGTTAACACTCTTATTAGTGCAGCTTTTTTATATGATTTCAAACTGTCTCACCATCCCTATCAATACATTCTTGGAATCTCCAATAGCCGAGTAACTGCTTTGGTTTTTTTTTATTGTTTTTAAGGCATTTTAACCTTTGTGGGTTAAATAATTCCAAAGACTCTCTTGTAGAGGGATTGTACTGGAACTGGGGAATAAGAGGTATCATGCCGTTCTTAAAGGTAACTGACCCGAAGTGAAGTAGCCTAGTCGGTTGGGGCTGTAGAACACATCGACTGCATCTCTGCTGAAAGGTAAGACCGCCACCCATCCAACAAGTGTACTGGAAATAACACAAAACATTTGATGGTGAGGCTGTAGTAATACTAGAGCTTTGGGAAAAGTGGAGCACCCCTTCATCGCCATTGCTCCTAGGTCCACTCTGACCCTTGAGGAGCAGTTCTTGAGATGCTCCTATCAATAGGTCGAATAGAACTGTTTGACATTTAAATTCTGTGCAGCAAATTCATTGAAATATAACTGTTTATCATTTAACTCTGTCTAAACAAATAACTGATGTTTAATTGAATTGTTAGTGATACATAACAATAATTGAAACCATTTAATTGTGTGCATTGTAACTATTAGACAAGTTCACCTACAAAGGAAGCAGAGTCTCATCAACCGAGACAGACATCAATACGTGACTAGCCAATGCATGGACAGTCATATGGAAGTCAGACCTTGCCAAAAAGTAAAACTCATTTTTTTCCAAGCTGTGGTCGTATCTATACTGCTCTATGGATGCACTACATCGAAGCTTACTAAACGTATGGAGAAAACAGCTTAGCGGTAATTACACAAGAATGCTGCGAGCAATACTGAACAAAGAAGGTGTTTGTCTCTCATTTTCCAAGAGAGATACTGAGTTGTGTATATACCATTTTATCGGAAGGTCAAACTTCAGTTTCTTGAGCAATTCCCAGTGGATTGCCCAGTCAGCTGGGGCTGTAGAATACACTGACTGCACCTCTGCAGAGGGGTAAGACCCCCCTAACGAGTGTCCTGATATGACACTAAACAATCTGATGGTGAGGTTCCAGCAGTGCTGTAGCTTTGGGGAATGCGGAGTACCCCTTCATTGCTATCGCTCCCAGGTCCACTCTGGTCCGGAGTGGTAGCACCTGATTGGGCCCTACCTATGGGTTAAATAGAACTAACAGCATACTTATGCTAAAATGAATTAAGTAAACTGAATAGCTTGAAATAGAAACGTTTTTGACAATTAAACCGTACTTACACTTAAACTGCGTGCTTATGCTTAACTGAATTATTTCAAATAGAACTGTTTTTCGACATTAAAACTGTATTTACACTTAACTGAATTATTACATATAACTGCTTGAATAGTTTTAAATGGAAATGTTTTTGACAATTAAACTGTGTACTTATGCTAAACTGAACTGTTTTCAATAGAACAGATTATTTACATAAAAATGGATTTGGCGTTAAATAACCTACAAAGGTTGATATGCCATAAAACCAACCAACAAACCAAACTAACAAACAATTCCCAGTGGATCACTTTGCCCACCCAGTCGTGCCTAGTATTATTCTCTATCTCTGCTTATTTGCTGCATTCGCTTATTATGTGAGTGATGGTTTCGTTTCTATCACCACATAAACTAAATCTTCTGTTTTGTTGCGTCTTATCTATTCTTGCTTTGATATGGTTAGTCATTATGGCGATGTTTTGTGCTGCTATTAGAAGCCATTCAGTTTCTCTTTTAAGGTTTCCTTATCTTAGCCATGCCCAAGTTTTCTCGTGAGAAATGTCACTTGTTAGTCGCTTAAAACGTCTATAGAGTTGTTTTTCTTCCTACTTTTGTTTTCTGATTATTGTCGTTTGCTGTTCCTCGTGTTATTTCTATCGTTTTAGGTGGCTGTAATCAGTCCTTCTCTGCGCTCGTCTATGTAGCCTACGAGTTGTTGTATCAATGCATAAACGCTGTCTTCAATACAGGCAAGTCCTTATCCCCCTCTCTTCTTGACACATATAGTCTCTCCACGTCATCTCTGGCAGGCAATGCCTTATGTATGGTCATTAGTTTTCTTGTTCTCTTGTCCACTTGTTTAAGGTCTTCTCTGGTCCACTTCAAGAATGGTCTAGAGTATCTTACGAGAGGCACAGCCCAGGTATTTATCCGTTTGATAAGGTTCCTGCTCTTGAGTTTTGTCGCAAGTATTACTATGATTATTATTATTTATCGGATTGTTGGTACAATAGTTATTGTTCCCCGATAGTCTGGAGAATCGAGATTCAATCTGTGGTCGTCTAACCAAATACTTAAAAATAGTAAGTAAGTAAAGTTAGCAACCTTTGTCGAGGGCAACCAGAAGGCTCCCTTTTCAATAGCTACTACACCGAGGTGAAGGGGAGGGCGCTACTCCTTTCCCTGGATTGCTCCACTTTACCCTTGATATGTACATTATATTGCTGAGTGTTAAGCAAGGAGGTATCAAGTACCATTTTAAAAGTATTTGGTATGATGCGACGTGGGATTGAACCCAGGTCTCCCGGATCATTGACGAACACTCTACCCACTAGGCCAATACTCAGCATTATAAGTTACGGATCAAGAGTAAGAGGAGCAATCCAGGAAAAGTAGTAGCGCCCTCCTCTACACCTTGGTGTTGTAGCTATAGAAAAAAGAGCCTTCAGTTTACCCTAGACTTCGGTCGGCCAACTTACAACTAACTTATTATTTCAATTGTAACGAGTTCTTCACGCAAGCATTAATGTGTGATCTATTTTCTGGAGACTGATTGTCTTCAAATCTGTTTAGTTCCCCATGACTATACTCATTATTCTAGTTTCAATAATGCTGTGGTCTGTATGTTCTCTTGTCTTCCGCAATTTCTATTTCTGCCAGTCTCTTATATAAATTTCAGGGAATCATTTCTAGTGTGCCAGCTCTTATTGGTATCACCGTCAACTTCATGTCCCTCACTTTTTTCACCTCTTAGATAAGATCCAAGTATTTGCCTATATTTTCTCTTTCTATCATATCCTCTCTTTTGTCTGCTTGAACAGTTTTTAATGTTGTTGTTGTTGTTGTTGTTCTTCTTCTTCTTCTTCTTCTTCTTCTTCTTCTTCTTCTTCTTCTTCCTCTTCTTCTTCTTCTTCTTCTTCTTCTTCCTCTCCTTCTTCTTCTTCTTCTTCTTCTTCTTCCTCTCCTTCTTCCTCTCCTTCTTCTTCTTCTTCTTCTTCTTCTTCCTCTCCTTCTTCTTCTTCTTCTTCTTCTTCTTCCTCTCCTTCTTCTTCTTCTTCTTCTTCTTCCTCTTCTTCTTCTTCTTCTTCTTCCTCTCCTTCTTCTTCTTCTTCTTCTTCTTCTTCTTCTTCTTCTTCTTCTTCTTCTTTGTATTATTATAATTATTATTGAATAAGAGATTATAATCTACAAAATCATTCTGATCATCTTTTTAAAATTCTTTAATGGTCTCATGTATGTTGTTGTTGTTGTTGTTGTTGCTGTTGTTGTTAACAATTTGTTTGATTTTCATGACCTTCTTCATTGTCATTATGTGCATCAGTAACAGAAGAATTTGATGCAGTTGTTCAATGTAAATGTGGAAAAAGGAGGATAGATAGATAGATAGAAATAGAGCGATACATAGATAGATAGATAGTTGGGGGGACTTGGAGGAAGTGAAATAAAGAGTGCCGAGCCCCAAAATTAGTTGGCTGCCTCCAAGCAAGCCTAGTTAAAAGGGTTTCCATTACAATTCGATCTTTTTACCCTCTTTCTCTTTTTTTTGTCTTGTATTTTAAATAAATATTTGTGTGTATTTATTTATTTATTTTTATTTATTCATAAGTGCTCAACACGCATACGCTATTATATGTTGATTATATTATTTTTCAGTTTTCTTAATTTTGATTTCTGCGCAAGGGAAAAGGGTTTGTTTCTGTATGTAACCCTTTATTTTTTCTTTTTATTTTTTTTTTAAATTCATTTACAAGCTTTATTGGGTTTTTCTAATTTATACTTTTATTTTATGTTTTTAATTTTATTTTTATTATTTTATTTTTTCTCCGTTGTTCAAGTAACACGGAGAATTATTTCCTTCGTTTCTGAATGTCCTCAATTATGTTCTCAAAAATGTTGCTTCTTTTTATTTTTCAATCTCCCCTCTAACTTCATTTTAATCTTTTCATGACAACCGACTAAATCCCGCATCTCATTTTGAATGATGAAGTCGATAACCTCCGCACATGCGCAGTGCGGATTCTGCGGCAATCTCTCTTTTCGCAAATGAATGACGGACCTATGTATTTAAACGAGAAAGAAAACGCCATTTGTTTACCATAGATTTTTATTACCTTGTTAAAACTGCCTGTGCAATTTACCAAAGCAATCAGGAATGGATGTTAACAAAGCTTACGACTGATGAATATTAGAATTGCTTTTAAATATACACCTGCAGTTCCATTACTGATTCAAACTAGATTTAAACCATTAAAAATGTCCATACTGAAAAGTAATTTATATTATGACACCTCCGATAATTTTATCAAGTAAATTATCTTCAACACAATACGTACGCATCGTATTTTGTACATATAAAAAATATGATATATATATATATATATATATATATATATATATATATATATATATATATGTGTGTGTGTATTTTGGCAGCATTTCTTCATTGATGCATATTTGATTAAAAATTTTTTGTCTTCATATTTTTTGTAAATACTTTCGAGTCGCCGTATCGATCTTATGATGTTCGGCGGGAATTAGTTGATAAACCTTCCGTAATTAGTTATTTCCCAAGTGCTTTTCTAACCGAAAACACAACAATATTTGAACAACAAAATAACAAGCAAAAACAGCACTACTTTGAAGCACTATTAGGAATATACAACCCAAATTAATTTTGAAACCAGTGCTAATGTACTTAAATGTCTTTAGCTTCAGACACTATTTATAGAAAGAAATTTGAAAAGTAATCGCTACTCAGTACACCAGCATAAACGGACCATTGGCGAACACTCTAACCACTTAGCCAATGAGCCGTTCTATATATATATATATATATATATATATATATATATATATATATATATGTTGGTTTAACCCCAACTACCTTATCGAGAAGACTTACAATGAATCATTCCGATACAAGTTCCATAGCACAACATTTAAAAAAACATTCATGCCCAAAAACAAAATTACGGAAAATTCTTACCGAAAACACTACAACATTAGAACATCAAAATAACAAGATTCTTGAGGCACTACATATTAGGAACATACAACCCAAACTTAATAAGATTAATTTTGAAACCAGTGCTAATGTACTTAAATGTCTTTAGCTATTGACGCTATTTATAGAAACAAATTCGAAAAGTAAACGCTACACAATACAACAGTGCAAATGCTCATTCTTACAAAGTAGTAATGTACATACAAAAGTTACATCACTCTTGTAATTCATCCTCCCCTGATGATGACCCAAAGTTGGGCAGAAAGTACTTTGGAAAATAACTAATTATGGAAGGTTTATCAACCAATTCCTGCTGAATATGATAAGATCGATTCGATAACTCGAAAGAATTAACAAAAAAAAATCTACACAAAAACTTCCATAATGTCCAATCAAATATATATATATATATATATAATAACTCATATATATATATATATATATATATATATATATATATATAGGAAGTATCATCCAATAACTTATGTTTAGACAACAGCATTGCTTCAAACAAGCCTTCATCAGAGAATGACTCTAGGTTCAGGCATGGTTTCGGGACTGAAGCATCATTACCACTAGCCCAGAGCGCCCCCAACAGTACCTCATGACACCACCAGTCTTTGTCAGATTGTTGTCGCTCTATGGGATTGCCAGATCCACGCTGATGCAGTTAGAGCCTTATCTTGGATGTTTTCAATGTATTTCCTCTTGTCTGATGGAGGGAGTCCAAGATTAGTCAAGAAAACCACTGCCTCCGACTTCGATAGGAAATACATATATATATATATATATATATATATATTACATTTTATTAAATATATATGTATATTAGAGGGTTTGCTGAAAAATTCAAAGGCCAAGAAGATTGATATGATGCGGTCATAATTGATGGTGATGGGCTTTTGGGCCAATGGTGTAATGGTTAAAGCGCTGGACTGCAGAATCATAGTAAGCGAGTTCGACTTCCAGTCGAACTATTACATTCAATTTTGGACAAATACCCAAGGGAAAGCTATTAACTCCTTTACCCTCCACACTATGGGTTAAATAGTACCACTACAGTCCTTCTAGAAGGATAGATTTGGCATTAAATAAGCTAAGAAGTTTAATATGCCACTGAACAACAAACAAACACTTCCTGACAAATAAAAGATTCGAGTTTTAAGATAATGAAATTTAAAGAAAACACTTCTCTACTGATTTCCGCTTTTTTCTTTTTTTGTTTATTTCCACACATAGGAGAAACATATCTAGCAAAGACTTTATTGTCGCAAATAAAACCCTTAATCTAAAATATCATGTTGTTTATTGACTTATTTAATTTAATGGCACGTCAATCAGTCTATGGTTATTTTATGTCTAGATGTTTGGGAATCGCGTTTATTGTATGCTTATATTCATTTTTTTCTTGTTTTTAAAGACTGTTTTTTGTTAATTAGTAACATCTTTCGCAAGGTCCTATTGAACACGGATGATTTTGAAATAGATCTATTTCACTCCAAGATAAGACCCAAACAGGTGCTGCTACTCGGGGTCAGAAAGGATCTAGGATTATTACCGATAAAGATATATATCATATTCCCCAGAATTTCAGAATCAAAGTAAAGTTGGCGACTGTAGTCAAGGGCTACCCGAAGGCTCACTTTTCGAAGTGTAAGGGAGGGTGCTACTCCTTTCCCTGGATTGATCCACTTTACCCTTGAAACGTACCTTATAATACTGAGTTTTAAGCAAGGAGGTATCAAGTACTATTTTTAGAGTCTTTGGTATGACGCGACCTGGGAGTGAACTCATCTGATGAATTTTATTATCATAAACAAGATACCCTTGTTTTGGTTATTTTACCCATCTTCAAGGGATACAGCCAGCGTATTCTAAACGTTCCCAACCTGACATTTTGTTTCTAATTTTGCGTCGTGCAAAGCTTTCAGAGCATTTCTTTTCAAACTTCAGCTCTGTAAGTGGAAGACGCTAAAGTAGAGGTAAGATGCTAAGGATTACGGTAAGTTTATCAACTCCATGTGTTGTGACCCCATAATATTTGATTATATATCGTTTGACGAAAGATAGAGGCCCGTCGGTGATATTGTTACAATACAGAAGACTAACACATTTTACCTCTTTGTTAAAGCACGGTGAAACAAAAAGAGATTTGCCGAATCAGCTGGGACTGTAAAATACACCGACTGCATCTCTGTAGAGGCGTAACACCCCACCCCTTCAATGAGTGTCCTAGATAAGATACTAAACAATCTGATGGTCAGGTTCCTGCAATTCTGGAGCTTTCAGGAATGAGAGTATCCCTTCATTGCAATCGCTCCCAGGTCCACTCAGGCCCAGAATCGTAGCACCTGATAAGGTCCTGTCAATGGATCAAATAGAACTAAACTTTGTATTTATGGTAAACTGAATTGTTTGAAATGGAACTGTTTTGTATACTAAATTGGATTGTTTGAAATAGAACAGTTTTTGACATTGAAACCTTACTTACTCTTAACTGAATTGTTTGAAATAAAACATGGTTTGACATTTATTAAAGCACGGTGAAACGAAAAGAGATTTGTCGAATCGGCTGGGGCTGTAAAATACACCGACTGCATCTCTGTATAGGCGTAAGACCCCCACCCCTCAACGAGTGTCCTAGATATGATACACTGTAAAATACACCGACTGTATCTCTGTAGAGGCACCCAACGAGTGTCCTAGATAAGATACTAAACAATCTGATGGTCAGGTTCCTGCATTTCTGGAGCTTTCAGGAATGAGAGTATCCCTTCATTGCAATCGCTCCCAGGTCCACTCGGACCTGGAGTGGTAGTACTGATAAGGTCCAATCAATTGATCAAATAGAACTAAACTTTGTATATATGCTAAACTGAATTGTTTGAAATGGAACTGTTTTGTATACTAAACTGGATTGTTTGAAATAGAACTGTTTTTGACATTGAAACTCTACTTACTCTTAACTGAATTGTTTGAAATAAAACATGTTTTGACATTTAACTGTGTATACAAAAACTAGACTAAACTGATTTGTTTTAATTAGAATTGTTTAACTAAACTGAATTGCTTGAAATAACAATGTTTTTGTCAATTAAACTACGTACTTAAGCTCAACTGAATTTTTTTAAATAGAATATTCTATTTGTAATAGATTTGACATTAAATAACATACAAAGATTGGTATGCCATAAAACCCAAACAAATAAACAAACAAACAAATGATCAGATATTCTATGTTGAACCAAGGCTAAAATCAGCAAACAGACGAGCTGAAGACTGTTACTTCTACGAACAGCAACTACCTCATAATGCTGGTGAAATTGCTAAAAAAATATTTTTGTATTAGCAATGAAGGTATTAGAATAACTAAATCGTCGTGGCCTAAAAAAAGACTTTTATAATTGAACTCTTTTTTTTATAAAAAAAGCTGAGTATTTAATGGTTTATATTAGAATAGAAAACATTGGCGTTATCAAATATTCAAAAAATATATTTAAAAAATAAATCATTTTTACCACTCTTCGTAGTGCAAGTACGTTTTTTGACTTAATTAATAAACTGAAAACTATTTTCATAAAGCTCATGGAAGAAAAATACTTTATTAAATGAAAAATATTTGCTAAATGAAACCCTGTATATCCAAAGTAAAAAGCAATAAAAATTTCAAGGGAGATAATTTAAGAAATAAATATCAATTCACTTCCATTGAATGTGACATTTGCATGAATAAATCCGGACTAACTTGTTGTGGAGTATTTGTTTGTGAGTTTAAAAGTGATTAATTCTATGACCTCCTAAGAGATGGTTGAGTTTGAGAAATGGAAACAAAACTTTAAATGATATGGCTGATTTAATTTTGAAATGCTGTACTATTCATAATAATAATGAAGCGAAGACAAAAAACTTTCTTTTGTCTTGATGGTAAATGTTAGAAACATAGTTGGTTGGTTAGCTGATTGTGTTTTATGGCATATCAACACATGTTGGGTATTTGATGCTAAATCCTGTTTATACATATATTAAAACATACATAAGTTAACGAAAAGTTTGTAAACAACATTTCAAATAATTTTAAGTGTTGTTATTTCAATATTTCAACATTATTCGTTAACACTCAGTTAAATGGTTACAAACATTGCAATGAAATACTAATCATCATCATCATCATCATCATGTCGTGCCGCTAGCACGGATATCCCTGACCCTCTCTCGCCACTTTTCCCTATCGTTCATCGCCTCAGGCAGATCTTCTGGACAACATCTTGTATTCTCACTTAGTTGCTGAATGTATGTTCGTGCTGGTCGTCCTGCTTTTGCACGGCCATGTGTGGTGGGTCCATAGGAGTACATCACTTATGAGCTCTTCCCTGCTTCTCCAGCAGTGTCCTGCATGTCTGGTTCGTCTAACCTGAATAGTTTTCGTGATAGGAGGCAGGTGGCCGTATAGTTGGTGTCTTGTGGGATGTTGCACCAGGACTTGTTCAATATTGCTTGCAGCATTCTTATGTAATTGCCGTCTAGCTTCTTCTCCAGCCGTTTTGTTAGCGTCCATGTAGTGCATCCATATAGCAGTATCGATGCGACCGCTGCCTGGAAGAGACTGCGTTTCATTTTATCGGTTAGGTCTGATTTCCATATAATCGATAGCCTATTGATAGCTGTCCATGCTTTCGTTAACCTCGTGTCGATGTCCTTTTTTGGTTGATGAGACGCTGTTTCCTAGATAAGTGAATTTGTCTACTTGTTTAAGAGGGGTTCCGTCTAGAGTGGAGATGTCCCCCGTTTGATCATAGCACATATATTGTGTGCATTGACATAGAGGCCTATACCTGCAACTGCTCGTTCCAAACTATGCAGTAGTCTTTCGGCTTGGTTGGGTGTATTTGCCAGTATCGCTATGTCATCGGGGTAGTCGGCTTCGGTAATTGTTTTAGCGGGGTACCTTCTGCTTCTTTTCTTTGTCAGCTCGAAGCCGTTCTCTCTGATTTTGTCAATCGATCTTCGCTGAGCGCCACTGCTTCCAGCCCTCTTCGGGTTGCGATATGTTGGTGAGGATTCGTTCTGATCTCCTACTCGTAGCTCGTTTCTCATCGCCTCTCTCGGGTGTGGGAGCGTTTGTCCGGCAGTGAACTGTCGACTCGGAACTGGTACGGACCGGAGGAATCCGACTGTCTAATATATATACTCTTACTTAATTGAGAAAAATATACTTATCAAAACCTTTTGCACTTAACAAACTCCATGAAAAAACTTTCAAATTTGTTCTTGTTGCATGAACAAACTCAAAATATTATTAACAGGCATAATTTAAAAATCTTACTTCAAAATGATGGTAGCCGGAATATCAGTTGCGACTGCAAGAAATTAGCTTGATGCCCTTTGAAATGTAATTGCTTAATTAACAATGTGATATACAAGGCCACCATCTAGGAAGAAATAACCCAAAATAATGAATATATATATATATATATATATATATATATATATATATATAAATTCCACAGATAAAAAAAAATTAGTCAGCTTGGCTATCGGAAGATATTCCAAGAATGTAAGATTATCAAAACAAAATTGGTAACACCCCCCATGATGAAATGGGATATTATTTTTTTCAAAAAGACCAAGCTTCCAAATGAGATGGATATAACTGTAAGTTGAATCTGGAAGAAAAATATGCATGTTCAAAACAAAATGCAAATCAAAAGATGTGAATTAATATCTAAGTGTAGACATGTCAACAAACCTCCACCTGACATAGGCTAATCTCATGATTTACTCTCCTCTAGTTTAAATTTCAACAGAAAAGAAACAGGATTAATTTTTCAATCGTTTTAGGCTTGAGAAATTATTAATTGCAATGATTTGGGCCTTGCCCAGTCGGCTGGAACTGTAGAATACACGTTGCAGAAGTGTAAGACCACTCAGCAACGAGTGTCCTGGATATGGAACTAAACAATCTTATGGTGAGGTTCCTGTAATGCTGGAGCTTTGAGGAATGCAGAGTATCTAATTATTGCCATTGCTCCCAGGTCCACTGTGGGCCGGAGTGGTAGCACCTGATAGGGTCCTATCTTCTGATCAAATAGAATTTAACCTTGTACTTATGCTTAATTGAATTGTTTGAAATAGAACTGTTTTTTACATTGAAACTGCGTACCTATTCTATACTGAATTTTTAAAAATAGAACTATTCATTAGTATAGAAATTAATTTGGCATTAAATAACCTACAACGGTTGGTGTGCCATAAAACCCAAAAATTCCAAATGACTCGAACCAAATCTTAATGGCGGGTATGTGAGATTTTGTTTTTCAAGTGTTTGCCTTTTTAATGAGTGTTTTCGTGTAAGGAGAGCAAAGAGGATTTGAAAAGCGTTTGAAAACCCAAACGTTGATTCGGAATCTGATCGTTGATTCAGAATCTGATCGTTCTGATGAGAAAATTACTCTCAAATTTATTGTTGAGATAAAGGTCATCTTCATCATCAGCATCATGTCGTGCCACTAGCACAGATATCCCTGACCCTTTCTCGGAAATGGTTATCTTTCGATGGCTGTTTTTATTCTCTTCTATAGAAGCCACTTTTATAGATGAGCAGCAGTAGTTCCCCGATCGAACTAACGATCCTGAGCGTTAAGTCGCAAAACTCACGTCCAGGACCAGTTTAGGTATTGAGTTTGGCCGTCAATGGGTTAATTCAAATACCTTTACGTCCATCATGCTGCTTCCCATGTGTACGTAAAAAAAGCGGCGGGGGGGGGGCTTTAATTTCCCTTAAGTTTTAACTTGGTTAAAGTCCAGGACTAAGGTACATTAGTCAGAGTTTTCGGTATATTTTCACCTATCTTCTAATACTGGTACTGAAATGTGTTTTACTTATTTATTTTTGCGGCATTGGGACATTTACCAAGGCTCTTTAGTTTTTCTTCTAACGAACTTTTGGGAGTGGGGGCTTTAATAAATTTTATAACTTTTTAAAAATCTTGATATTTCGTCATTATTTTATTTATTTATTTATTTTTGTTTTGTTTTGTTTTGTTTTGGCTTTTTAGTTTTCCTTCTAAACTACTGTTGGGGAGGGGGCTTTAAGAATTTTAAACTTTTAGAAAAGATTTAAAACTTTTTGCCGTGTTCGCTGACAATTTGGACAGAGTCATATATTCGATTTGGGTTTATAGTTAGGGTCTCTTTACATTTAAAACACAGAGTTTAAGCAATATTTTACAAAGAATAAAACAGCATACAATTTTGTAAAATTTTCAGCATTTTAGATTAGTAGGACTTAAAGACATACTGACCAATATTGAAGCTATTTTCTGCTGGCATGAGCGAGTTTTCATCCTTTCTGTTCCGCTTCATCGTTCATTTACTAATGAATTTAAATTTAGTTTGGAGACTGTCTACTGTTTGAGAAGACTGGAACTATGTATTTCGTCATTTTTTTAGGATCATCATCATCATCATCATCTTGTCGTGTTGGTAGCACGGATATCCCTGACCCTCTCTCGCCATTCCTCCCTATCGTTCATCGCCTCTGGCAGGTCTTCTGGACTACATCCCGTATCCTCACATAGTTGCTGAATGTATGTTCGTGCTGGTCGTCCTGCTTTTGCTCGGCCATATGTGGGGGTCCATAGGAGTACATCATTTATGAGCTCGTCCCTGCTTCTCCAGCAGTGTCGTGCATGTCTGGTTGGTCTAACTTGAATAGTTTTCGTGATAGGAGGCAGGTGGCCGTGCAGTTGGTGACTTGTGGGGTGTTGCCACCAGGACTTGTTCAATATTGCTCGTAGCATTATTGTGTAATTGCCGTCTAGCTTCTTCTCCAGCCGTTTTGTTAGAGTCCATGTAGTGCATCCATATAGCAGTATCGATGCGACCGCTGCCTGGAAGAAACTACGTTTCATTTTATCGGTTAGGTCTGATTTCCATATAATTGATAGCCTATTGATAGCTGTTCATAATTAACAATAATCTCCGCAAGTCAATAAGGTCCATAGCCAGGGACATGGGATTGAGGTGTTTTTTAATCAATCAGGTAGTGCATGAAGACAGTCGGTATTTCTCATATAAATACATCTTCATAGACCATGAAATACCAGAAAAAATACCGCGCGACAAAGGTTTTCAACAAAATAAGTAACTCTTCCAACCAATTATGCTTTGGTTTTTCTCGGATGGGAAAAATTTCTTCTAGGATCAGATGATGAATTCATAAAACAAACGTTGGCTTTCTTTGGTTTCTTTGTTTAATGGCATATCAACCTTTCTAGATTACTTAATGCCAAAGCTATCCTCCTAGAAGAACAGTAGTAGTACTATTTAACCCATAGCTAGGAGGATAAGGGAGTTCACACCTTTCCCAAGGGTATTTGCCCGAAAGTGAACGTAATAGTGTGAGTGGAGTTCGAAATCGCTTGTAACGATTCCGCAATCCATCGCTTCAACCATTACACCACAAGGATACCCTCTTGGCTTGCTTAGTTCCGACAAGATATACCGATATTAATGAAAACCAAACACCAGTTTACATCTTGGTGTTCTGATGGTGACAAACGATGTTGACGTTATAGCTCCATTCCTTTTCTTACATGTCCGCACACCTAACTCGGAGTCCTACATAAAGTACCTGAAAGAGGTTGTGTTGACCTGGATTGAGAGAGTTGTACTGGAATAGTCTACGTCTGCCAATAGGATTCAGCGAAGAACTCAGTGTTTGCTGTCAGAAAATCTCAGCAATCAGATCATCTTTAACCTGTGGTCATAACTCTCCAAATTGCAATCCATTAGATTCTTATAATTTTTGAAATACAGCTCATTGAGAGACGAAAAAACTCTGTGCAATATCAAAGATGAGCTGAAGGCAAGAATAACAGCAGCATTTTCTGATTTAAACAAAGAGACCGTCGAAAAGGGTTGCAAGAGATTCCGAAGTCGTCAGTTGGTTGTAGTTGAAATCGGACTATTTCTTTGAATAAATTTCATCCATAGTATTTCGAGATATATTCATGTAATTTTGATGAATATATCTGATTAAGTGAGATATATGTGTTATTTTCATTTCAACGTAATGTAGATGACAATAGCCTCACCTCATTAGCCTAGTGAGTAGAGTGTTCGCCTATGGTCCGGGAGACCTGGGTTCAATCCGAGGTCGAGTCATACCAAAGACTTTTAAAATGGTACTTGATACCTCCTTGCTTAACACTCGGCAATATAAGGTGCGTACAAGGGTAAAGTGGAGAAATCCAGGGAAACAAGTAGCGCCCTCCCATACACTCGGTGTAGTAGCTATTGAAAAAAGGAGCCTTCTGGTCGCCCTCGACTACGGTCGCCAAGTTTACAAGTTTTATATATATATATATATATATATATATATATATATATATATATATGTGTGTCTGTGTGTGTGTGTGTGTATATATATATATATAGAGTGAGAGAGACAGACAGAAAGAAAGAGAGTGACAGAATAGAAAACAAGCAGCGTAAATTTTGGAACACAATATGAAGAGAAAAATAATATTAAGTGAAGTAAAAATATTTCAAAGTGTTGTTTTCGCTTTGAACGATGTTTTTAGGAAGATTTTTTTTTTTAAGTCAGTTGATATCCCATCGAAGTTGTGATTCAGTTTCTTTTTAAACTATTTTGATTTAAATTCAATAAATCCAATAAATATGAAGCCATTTGATATAGACTTTAACGGCGACCTTTACAAGTTTCTACGCGTCAATTATAATTCAATACATTTTTACCGAATTTAAAAAGAATACAAATTTATTCACTTCGTTTAAACTTTTTGATGAAAGGAAAAAAGCATTCAATCTAAATTAACCCTCCAGCTTTACTAGGAAGTTATTTAAAGTCTGTATGATCCCAAGACTTCAATTCATCTGATAAAGTGTGTATACATTTTGGAAACAACCCGTATTCTTGGAAATGTTTTCCCTCCAAAATATTCTTAATTTTCAATGTTGAGAGAATTGACAGATAGGCGAATGAAGGCCATCATTTAATGGGTGATTAAAATTCTACTAGCCGGAGGCAGGATTAAGGCCACATTAATGGATGAATATTACTTCCATCTGTCATCTATAAAATTTTCTTTTTTCGTATATTTGTTGAAGAGTAATTATTTTCTTCTATGTGAGAGTTGCCAGTGCGTAATGGCTAACATACTTGACTACGACATCGTAGTAAGTGAGTTCGAATTCCGATCCCATTATTACGTTCCCTTTAACTGTAATACCCTTCAGAAAGGCATGAACCCTACTATATCTCAAGCTGTGGTTGAATATTATCACTAGTGTCTTTTTACAAGAATGGATTTGTCATTAAATAACTGAAAAGGAGGTTGATATGTCATTACACAAAGAAATTGAAACTTCTTCAAATATAAAGATATACCAACCGAATCACTCAGATTTTAATTAAAAGTTACTTTTTTTAACATCAGGTCTTATCGTTTCTTATATTATTCAATCGAAACAGATATTATTATCCTATTTACCAACCCCTCCGCTCGGGCAGGATATGACACAAGGTCAATTTTTAAGCGGAGTTTAACAGGTTTGAATTCAGAGTTTTCCTTCTCCTAGACTAGTTGCCTCACCAAGGCTGAAGAACCTAGTCTGCCCTACTATTTACCCATAGCTGGAGGGAGAATAATTGGATTCATACCTTTCCCAAGGGTATTAGTGCTATGTGAAGTGCAATTAGTCTCGTCCAGGATTTGAACTCGTGTCGCCGTGTCCATTTCTAGATATTATTATATAGAATTTATTTACAAACTACAGCGCTGAAATACAATAATCAATAAGAACTCGGAGCAGTTCAAAAACATGTACATTCCTTATCTATATCAACCTGTTTGAGTGACTTCGAATTCATAGGCTGAATCCTCTGAATCCTCTGAATCCAAACTGTGTGAACTGGTGCTGATAAAAATCTGCTTTAGTTCTGGTAATTAGGGGAATGTCGTATCACCATTGACTCACCATTGACTCACCAAGGAACATTCTGAGCCAGAGTGAAGATATTAGTTAGTTTTCCATCTTTGATTCAAAAAATATCCTCCGTATTTGATAGCACCATATGCAAGCAACAACTCCGCTGACAATGTAAAAAATATCTAACCTCTATGCATGAAATAACCGTTGAGAGGTTGCTATGTCATTGACATTTATCAATTAATCCTTGTGGTCCATTCATTAATAGTCCAGGAACCTGGGTTTCAATCCCTGTTCTCCTCATTTTAAAGCCTCAAAATGGTACTTGATGCTTCCTTACTTAACACTCAGATTTATAAGGTACAGATCAAGGGTAAGTGGCGCAATCCAGGGAAAATTGTTGCTCGGTATGGGAACTATTGAAAAAGAGCTGCGGATCACCCTTGACAACGTTTCGCTAAAATACAAACATATATATATATATACATATATATATATATATATATATATATATATATATACTAGGATCATTAAATAAGCTTCCAGACTTTTTTCGTAAGGACACTTTTATTGATAGTACACACAAGAAACTATAGTCCCCTTCGAAGTAATCTCCTCCGGCTGAAATGCACTTGTTGTACAGTCCCAACAACTTCTGGAAGGCCCAATGGACGTTCTCTTGTGTGAGTGTGTCAATGACCTTCGTCACCTCTTTCATCTCCTCAATTGTCTCATAACGACAGCCTCTGAGCTTAGGGAATTACCAAAAGTCACAGGGAGGAAGGTCTGGACTATAGGGAGGCTGCTAAACTGTTTTGATGTCCATCTTCGTCAAATAGTCTGTGACAAGGATGGAGTTGTGGACTTGTGCATTGTCCTGCTGGAAATGCCACTGACCAGATTTGAAAAGTGCTGGCCTCTTCAAACCAAATCTCTTCCTGAACTCCCTTACAACCTCAACATAGTAACCCTAACCCTAACCCTTTGGCCAATCAACTCTGGTCTATTGAATTCCTTACTCCTCCCACACCTCTCATCATCCCTCACAAACTCCCTGCCTTCCCTGAATCTCTTATGCCACTCAAAAACTGATGCTCGATTAATGCAAGATGGTCGAAAAGCAGTCTGAAGCGTTCCATACGTTTCTGTGGCATTTTTTCCAGCAGAAGTTTATTGCATGTCACTCTTTTAAAGTGTCCTCACGTCCATATTGCATTTTTGAAATTCACCAACAGTGACAATCAGGCTTTAGTAGGGTGTATTCCGATTCCTGTTGTAGCTGTTCATTTGAACGTGAAATCATAAAATATTCGTCAGTCATCTCCTAAGATGCATAGCAATAATAGAAATTTTATATTTTCACGCGCAGCTCATGACAGTGGGTTGAAAAATACATGCATATATATATATATATATACACACACACACACATACACACACACACACACACACACACACACATATATATATATATATATATTTGAAAAAATGATTTAAAAAGAGGAAAAAGCAAAATACAGACAACGGATTAAAATAAATGTTCCGTATTTATTTCATAGAAAACTACAAATTAATTAGCATTCTGATGACGTATCTGATGAAATAAAATCGAAATATTAATTAGAATACGTTGACTGTGTTTTGGTAAATCCACTTTTCTCATTTATTTTTCGACATCTTGTCGGATTTTTCCAATATACTCTTTTTCCATATATATATATATATATATATATTGTCATCCACAGACAGAAGGCTTCGTTGTATCAGAACTCTTCAGTGTGACTAGACAGGTAGGACGCTCGAAGCAGGGATCAAAACCCATCCAACTTTGCATTAAACTAAGTCTCAGACAGCTCGGCCAACAAGCGTACCATGTTGGCTAAGGAAAATTTTAAGGTATTATGTAGCAACAGTAGCAGCAGCGTCCGTTTGTTTTACACTTTTATACCCTATCGGCTACCAGAGTGCTCAATTCTTTCGAAGAGTTTTCCATTATGCGAGCGGCGGCCGAAAATTCCTTCGCAAGAGTGCTCAACCCCCATGGGGGAGCGTATATATTGTCATCCACAGAGAGACTGTTTCGTTCTATCAGAACTCTTCAGTGTGGCTAGGCACGTAGGACGCTCGAAGCCTGGATCGAAACCCATCCAACTTTGCGTTAGACTAAGTCACAGATCCTCTGTTATCAGGGTCGTGAATACGTTGACTGCATCCCAAAGAGTGAGGTAAGAACCGCCACTTAAGAATGTTTATTATTTTGTTATTTCCATTACATTTGTTTCATAGATTTTATTTTTATTTATATGGGGGTCGACGGAAAAACCATGAAATAGAAAGGGATCCTGATTCCGAAAACATCGTTTCTCTATCGCTCCTAGGAAAGCGTTCGGAGTTATGAAGAAGGTACTATTTACCAACCCCTCCGCTCGGGCAGGATATGACACAAGGTCAATTTTTAAGCGGAGTTTAACAGGTTTGAATTCAGAGTTTTCCTTCTCCTAGACTAGTTGCCTCACCAAGGCTGAAGAACCTAGTCCGTCCTACTATTTACCCATAGCTGGAGGGAGAATAAGGGGGTTCATACCTTTCCCAAGGGTATTTGCCCGAAAGTGAACACAATAGCGCGACTGGAGTACGAACTCGCGTACTACGATTCCGCAGTTCATCGCTTTAACCATTACACCACGAGGACACCCCAAGTTATGAAGAAGGTGGTCATTGAAATTATATTTCAAAGCGTACTTTGAAATTGAGGACCGCGGTGTGCAAATTTATATAGCATCATCGCAAAGTAAGTATAATGGAAGAACAATAGCCTTCCCTGTCAAATTTGATTATATTTTCATCTTTATACTGGCCCATTGGCTAGTGGGTAGAGTAGCCCGGGAGATCACAGTTCAATTCCCGGTCGAATAATACCAAAGAATCAAAAGATAATACTTGATACCTCTTTGTGAATTGAAATACCATGATCAGAAAATCTGGCGAAAACTTACGCATGACATACGGAAACACTGGACAGCTCTTTTGACCTTATTAGGTCTCATCAGCAGTGTATACCGTGATCTCCACCACTGGATATCGAACCAGCGACCACAGATTGCAAAGCCTAAGCTCTCCAAGTGACGCCAAATTAACTAGTTGATACCTCTTTGTTTAACACTCAGCATCGTAAGGTACGTATTGAGGGTAAAGTGGAGCAATCCAGCGCCCATCCCTACACCTTAGTGTTGTAGGTAATAAAAAGGGAAATTTCTGGTCCCTCTCGACTACGGTCGTCAAATTTAATGAATGTCCTTAAGTGTTATTAAAATTAAAGTGTTTTCTATGTTCTAAGAGGTAAAGATCTTTGATGTGGACCTGACTTTTTTCTTTGAGTAGTGTCGTGGATTTTTCAATCAAACGAACTCAAGGTTCGCATGCGTTATAAAATTAGTTTCTACCAGAATGAATGTTTCCTTGAGGCCGTTTATTTCCTTTGATGTGATTTGTATTTAAACAACATATTAATCTTCTATTATATAAGAGTGTTAAACAAAAATATCGACAGAATTTTTTGTCGTGTAGTGTAGATAGATTTGAAAGATTTTAACCATGCCAACTAAGTATAATTGACAATTTGTTCGTTTGTTTGAGTTTCACGGCATATCAACTCTTGTAAGTTATTCAATGTTAACTCCAACTTTACCAAAACAGTTCTATTTCAAACAATTCATTCCAGCACAAGTATACAGCTTGTCAAAAACATTTACACCTCAAGCCATTCAGTTTAGTCAAACAGTTCTCATTAAAATAATTCAGTTTAGTATACGTATAGTTTTTGTTTGCACGCAGTGAAATGTCAAAACAGCTCTATTTTAAACAATTCAGTTGAGCATACAAAAATAGTTCATCTTCAAATAATTCAGTTCTGCACAAGTACGCAGTTTAAATGTTAAAACTATCCTATTTCAAGGAATTCAGTTTAGAATAAGTACACAGTTTACTTTTATTTGACCCATAGATAGGACCCTATCTGGTGTTAACACGCCGGGCCAGAGGAGACCTGAGAGTGATGGCAGTGAAGAGATACTCAGCTTCAGTTCTTGATGCCCCCTTACTTAAAACTCAGGATTATATGATAAAGATCAAAAATAAAATGGAACAATCCAGAGAATGAAGTAACGCCATCCCCTTATCATCATCATCATGTCATGCTGAAGGCTAAGATATCCCTGACCCTTTCTCGCCACTTCTCCCTATCGTTCATCGCCTCTGGTAGGTCTTCTGGGCCACATCCCGTATCCTCACTGAATGTATGTTCGAGGTGGTCGTCCTGCTTTTGCATGGCCATATGTGATGGTCCATAGGAGTACATCACTTATGAGCTCGTCCCTGCTTCTTCAGCAGTGACCTGCATGTCTGGTTCATCTGAGTTGGATAGTTTTCGTGATGGGAGGCAGGTGGCCGTATAGTTGGTGCCTAGTGGGGTGTTGCCGCCAGGACTTGTTCAATATTGCTCGCAGCATTCTTGTGTAATTGCCGTATAGCTTCTTCTCCAGCCATTTAGTTAGCGTCCAAGTAGTGCATCCATACAGAAGTACACCTCGATATTCGAGTTAACCTCGTCTAAGTTCGCCAACTTAACTTTTACTTATTTATTCATCTTGATGAATAAAGAAAGAAGACATGATGACGACGAGAAATGTCGATGGGTAAAAGAGAAGAAGAAACTATGTAACAAAAGTAGTTATCATCCTCGAGTTTTGCGGTGGTGAGTTGAGACGAAAACATTGGGAAATAGGGATCCAAGAATGGAGGTGCTCGTGGTGTAATGGTTATCGTCGAAGGGAATGGGCACGGCGCAACGAGTTCAAATCCAGGACGATACTGATTGCATTTCACATAGCACTAATACCCTTGGGAAAGGTATGAATCCAATTATTCTCCCTCCAGCTATGGGTAAATAGCAGGACAGACTGGGTTCTTCAGCCTTGGTGAGGCAACTAGTCTAGAAGAAGGAAATCTCTGAATTCAAACCTGTTAAACTCCGCTTAAAAATTGGCCTTGTTTAATATCCTGCCCGAGCGGAGGGGTTTGTAATTAGGGAAACAGGGATCCAAAAGAATTTGATTTAATGAAAATCTGGAGAGAAAATTACAAGATCAGAGCCAAATTTATGAGATAAGTGTTGTATAGACACATACATATCCAAATTTATGCGGAAACATATCTTGCATATTGACCCCGGCCAAGTTGTCAAAATAGGAAATGCACATGTGTAATAACAGGTACATCCGGTCGGGGAATATCGGAATATAACCTTGACCTGGACGAGTTGAATGAGTGCGATTTCTGACGCCCACAAGAAGAAGGTGAGCGTCGAACTATAATATAACTCGGTGCAGAGGAAGTTCAGACCAGTTGGAAATCAGACCCGTTGGTGATAAGAGAGAACCAGTACCTAGTGAAGCTGGGACCCTAGACCCCCGGTTGAGCAGCCCAGGAGAACTGGAAAGAAACGCTATTATGGCCATAAGAGTGGGGGTCAATATGTTGCAGTTCTGTTCGGTCTCCAACTCCCTCTCACAGTAAAACCTTTAGTAACCCTTTCGAACCCTTTCAAATAAAGTGAGAGTTATATTTTTCTAAAGAACTGTGTCGCTCGTCTGTATTGTGTCGTTGTTATGATTCTGCATACAGATGTATAAGTATTATGTAGTTATACAGCACATAGTCAACAATAATGACGAACTTCAATGAACGAAAGAACACTCTCCTTTATAAAAATATATCTCTCACACTTTATTCTTGAAAGGGTGATGTTGGTTGTGTGTGAGAGATGAGCTAGAGACGGGGACAGACTGTTATTTTGACCCAAAGTTCTTCTCGCGACCATAGCAGCACTTCTCCCTCATCTTGGCTGGGTTGCTCAACCGTGGGTCACTGAGAGCCCAAAGACCTCAATCTGCAAGCTGATTCTCACACTAACATCCTATCTCCAACTGACTCAAACCGTCTGTGCCCTGGTTATATTATTGTTTAACGTCCACCTGCTTCCGCTGTTCTTCCGCTTATTTACACAGGTGCATCTCTTGATTGACGGCTCGATCGAGGGTCAATATATAATATAAGTAAGTTGGCGACCTTAGTCGAGGGCGACCAGAAGGCTTCCTTTTCAATAGCTACAACAATGAGGTGTAGGGGAGGGTTCGACTTCTTTCCCTGGATTGCTCCACTTTACCCTCGATATGCACCTTAAATGGCTGAGTGTTAAGAAGGATTTATCAGATACCATTTTTAAAGTCTTTGGCATGACGTGACTTGGGATTAAACCCCTGTCTCTCGGACCTTTCCCGAACACTCTACCCACAAGGCCATTGCGCGGGTTTATGAGATAATAGAATAATAATAATGATATTACAACACTATTTACCATTTATTTTCACATGTAGTTCTCTAAATCATTATAATGAAAAATCCAACAAATATTACATTTCATCTTCTTAGCTCTCGTGACCTTTTATCGTAATTGACTTCTACATGGTTTGGTTTGGTACGATTTATTTGTTTCAGGGCATATCAATCTTAGAGGGTTATTTAATACTAAATCCAGCCTCGTGAATAGCAGTCGTTGTAGTATTTAAAATATCGCGAGCTGTCAAATACAAGTAAATCTTTTTCTTATACCTATCTATATACCGGATCTCTAGTCCTCTGTTTGGGACTTGTTCGTGTGGTTTATTTTGGTCTTCTGGTCTACCTCTGTTCCTATAAATGAACACAAAGACTTCGTTTTATTTTCAATGTTTTTATTCACTCAAATTCCCACGTTAACTGCACGGCTGGAGAAGTAGCTATTTTAGGTGTCCGTTTGTTACGGCAACCTGAACAACTTTACCTAACTTACCTGTTCTCACGACTAAACCAACCAATCAGAGAAATGCTAAATAGGTCATTCAAGGGTCAAGTCTTGTATATCATACGAATTACCAGCTAACATTTGAATTCATATATTTTGATTTATACACTTACTTTACGAAATCATTTGGCAACTGATCCATTATGTAACATTGGGGCATAAGTGTTGTGACAAATAAAAGAGTCACAAATAAAAACGCAAACACGAATATTAGATAACAGATTATATTACACAAGAAAGATAAAGTTACATAGAAAAGGTAAGAAGTCTCGTACTGTTCAGATAACACCGATATTAATCTACCTCTCAGGCAGCGAAACCTCTCAGTACTAATAACGGTGAGAAGAGTCCATTATGGTGAGATAGGTAAGGCTCCCACAACAATAAGGGAATCCATACCTTTACAAAGAAGAGATAGATAGATAGATAGATAGATAGATAGATAGATAGATTTTATCTAGTGTTTTTGAGTAATGGCCTATCAACATATGCAGGTTATATAATGCCAAATAATCCTTATGGAACTCTAGTGGAGTTATTTAACCCATAGATGTGGGGATAAAAGGTTCATAGCTTTCCCAAGGGCATTAGTCCAAAAGTAAATGTATAAGCTCAACTGGAGTTCGAACTTGCTAACTATGATATCGCAGACCAGGATGTTAGCCACAAGGCCGCGTGAACTTGCCCTCACTTCTTTGATACAAAGGATTATTCTCGTTTCCTAGAATATCCCTCATGTGAGATTCGAATTCACATCATTTGTAACTCGAGGAAGCCTGGTTTTGCATCTTCATTACAGTTCTTATTCCATCTCCATGGGATGGTAGTTTATTGGTTAGTCGGGTTTTATGGCATATTAAATCCATTTTTATGTGAATAATCAATTCCATTTAAAACAAATCAGTTAAGCATGAGTACACAGTTTAATTATCAAAAACATTTCTATTTCAAACTATTCAGTTTAGTCAAGCAGTTCTAATTCAGCTAAGTGTATATACAGATTTTGTTTACACACAGTTAAATGTCAAAACAGTTCTTTGTTAAACAATTCAGTTTAGAGTAAATACAGTTTCGAAGTCAAAAAACAGTTCCATTTCAAATAATTCAGTTTAGCATAAGCATGCAGTTTAAAGGTAAGTACGGTTTAATTGTCCAAAACATTTCTATTTCAAGCGATTCAGTTTAGTCAAACAATTCAGTTTAGCATAAGTATGTAGTTAGTTCTATTTAACACATAGATAGGGTCCTATCGAGTGCTACCACGGGTCAGAGTCGAGCTAGGATTAAAGGCAATCGATGGGTACGCAACACTCCCAAGATATCCAGAACTGGAGCTTCACCACGCTGGGCCAATGTGGACCTGGGAGCAATGGCAATGAAGGGGCGCTCCGTATTCCCCAAAGCCCCAGCATTACTGGAACCTCACCATCAGATTGGGAATGTAGTCTTAATTCTTATTCCAGAAGAGCATTGTCCATTTGTAGAGATAGAAGAAATGACTCATGTAGATAGCAACAACAAGAAAAGAGAAAAATGCTTCTAATGGTGAAGCTCCAGTTCTGGAGATCTTGGGAGTGTGACGTACCAACCGATTGCCTTTACTCCAAGCTCGACTCTGACCCGGAGTGGTATTACCGGTTTAAGTACTACCTAGAGACCAAATACAGCGTTACTAAATTTATTCGTATTCTATTTGTCCGTTTATAACAAAACTCGTGAGAAACAACTACACAAAAACGTAAATATGAACGACCGATAAACAAGATTCCCTAACCTCTTCGACTAAAAAGGCCCTTAAGGGTTTATTTTCCGATAAATTCAATCAATCAATCATAGAATTAACAAGATTAAAAATAATACGAGTCAAAATAGTCAAATTCTTTTATAATTACAAGCAAAATATTTTAACAGCAAATATAAATGAAATTTCATATCAATGTTTCCCTTACTTTAACATATTCGTTGACATTTACAAAGATTTCTTAGTGTTTTAATTGTCTGCCAACTTAAAAAGCAGAATCAAGATCAGTTTTGAAATAATAGCGTGAAAATTTATCTTCCTAGCGATCTCTAGATGTTTTTTTAAGCAGTGACACGAAAAGGAATTGCAAAAGCCGCGAAAACATAAAACCAAAATTTCCTGCTGTACTCAGAAACTAATTGTTGTCCTATGATTGGCTAAATCTGCTTGTTGTTCAGTAATTGGCAGAAACTGGTTGCTATTCTGTAATTGGCTGAAACAGTTGTTCTACGTTTAAAAACGTCCGTTGTTTTGTGACTGCTTTGAACGGTTTTGTTTTGTGCTTGCCGTCGTCTTTTGTTAAAAGTATTGTTATATATATGAAATCATCTTTTGTTTTATGTCTGATTGAACACACACATATATATATTGTTATTCTATCTGGTTATAATTTTTTCTCTGTTTTGTAAAATTGTCTCCTGTTCTTTCTTTGAAAATGCTTGTTGTATTCAAGTTCTGAAATGTTTTCTTTTATTTGGATTTGTTTATCTATATTTGTTGTAAGTGTTATTCTGCTTTTAATAATAGTTTTTTTCTATGATTGCTGAAGATGTTTGTCTTAAATGATTGGTCAAATCTTTTATTTAACATGAAGTGCAGATAGTTTCAACAGACTCTAGCTGTTATAATGTCATTAAGTAACGCTTAGAATTTAAAGGCACTTGAAAGCTTGGCTTTCATTGGACGTGAAAGACACGAGATCAAATGATTCTAGAAAGTTTGGTAATATAAATTACTAAACTTCAGTCCAGGTTGATCATTTCCATCACTTCTCGGCCTTTTGGCTGGACCGTCTGGCATTCGTGCCGGATGGGTGATCGAAATCAATGGCAGATTCGAAGCCGAAAGGCCCCCAACTTCGGCTTGGCCACCTTCGGGTGGGCGAGCTGCATCCTCTGTCCCCTATGTATGGCACTAGACCTTGCTGTCTACTTCAAGCCATAACCCGGCATACTCGCCCAGATCCAAATTTGGATTCGTGAAACTGCTTGCTTCATTAGACCCACATTGCATTTAGTGGGTCGATGAGCAGCACAAATCAGCAGGGTTGAAGTCTCGACTTCTTCCCGACCTTCCCCTCCCCTTTATCCCCACTTTAATCCGCCTTCGGGCTTTTGACCTTGTGTCAAGTCCTGTCGGGTGGGAGGCAGCGACAAATAATCATCGCTACTACAACTGTCTCCTGGTAGTCGCAACGATTACGATGAATCGTCGAGAACTAAAGTCATAAGGGATCAAAAGAAGTTTCTGCATTGTCCTTCCTTCCATCCAAAGAGGAACATAAAAGAACGAGGTTGTGGCAAGAGAAGACAACAGCGAACTAAATGATACAATATAGCTGCATGAGTTAAACATCGGCAGAGACGACAAAAGACGTAAGAGTGAGGCTGGACGATGTACTTTGTTGAAAAAAGGAACGTAACATCTATTGTACTATTTTATTTAATTAACAACCTCATCCTCTGAACAGGTAAAAAGTTTTCTTCCTATATATTTAATCGAATGAGCCACTGGTGGTGTAACGGTTATCGTTTTAGGAAATTAAATTCTAACCCTGAATGATGCTGGCAGTATTTTGCATAGTGCTAAAATCTTTTAGAAAAGTATGCATCTAACTATCCTCCCTCTAGATATCGGTAAATAGTAGGATAGACTGTGATATTTAACCTTGATATAGCAACCTGTCTAGGAGAAGGAACACTCTGAATTCAAACCTGTAAAACCCTGTTTAAAAATTGACCTTATGTAACATCCGGCTAATACGGAGGACGTTGATAAATATATATATAGTCATCCACGGACAGATCTGTTTCGTTCTATCAGAACACATCAGTGTGGCTAGACAGTATCTTCCCGTAGCTGGGATCGAAACCCAGTTGACTCAAACGTCAAACCAAAGCTTCTAACCATTCAGCCACGAGAAGATATTAGCCGCGAAGTAAATTTTAAACGGTTATGAATCACAATTACTATTGTTCACATACATCCGTTCAACGGTAGCCGAGACCAGAATTCAACTACGAAGAGGCTTGCAATAGACGCTAATGGTAACACGATTACTTCTTCGCCAGAGAACTCAACCCCACGGAGGTAAGGGAGTATATATATATCTCTATAGTCATCCACAGATAGATCTGTTTCGTTCTATCAGAACTCATCAGTGTGGCTAGACAGTATCTTCCCGTAGCTGGGATCGAAACCCGGTTGACTCAAACGTCAAACCAAAAAAAAAAAAAAATATATATATATATATATATATACAATTAAATACTTATGTTATTTTTTGTCAGGTTGAAAATATGCACATTCTCTCTTTAAAAATCTTTTCTGTTCAATGTTTGTTATAAGTATCATCTTTAAATGAGTACAAATGTTATTTTTAATGTGATTAACAATAAAACTTGTTCAATGTTTGATCGATTTGTGAAAAAACATACTTTCCGTTTATACGAACTAAACTAATCAAAAATATTTCACCGTCTTAATTAGATGTTTAATTAAATTACTTTCTTCTAATGGTCTGCAACCCGAACCCGTTAACATCTACAATACCCGAAGTGTCCAGACACCAGACATCACAAAGTTTAATTCTCATATATCTAATGTCCCTGTCGACGAGGCTTAGAATATGCTCAGAAAGAAGTGTTCTATTGATGACACTAACCTTCATCTAATTGTCAGGCTCCAGTTCTGGATATGTGGGGAGTGTGGAGTACCGCTTTATTTGCCATTACTCCCAAATCCACTCTGACTTGGAGCAGTAGTACCTGTTAGGGTCCCTTCAATGGATCCAACATATCTATCTAAAAATCGTTCCTATTTGAGAGGACTTGATACAAAATTCATGCAAAAACAACAAAGCAAAAAACATGATAATATGAACGTCGTCCTCTAACCTCTTTGCAAAAAACCCGTGACAAAACGAGAAAAATCAATCAATCAATATGACTGCAATCATGTGAGGCTACCAGCCGAATCACCCGCGCCAAAAGAGTTGTCTCAGCTCTTGAACTAAATAAACATTAGCAATGAAAACAAGATGCCTATTTTGGGCTGAACTCAGTCGGTAGATACTGGAGGCAGACTGGCAATTGAACATCCCACACAAGCCTACTTCTATTATTCTTCGTAACAGTACTCATAATGAGATCTGTTATAAAAACAATTCGTTCTAAAACATTTTGGAAAATGCTACATTTTAAATTCTCCGTCACTGGAGGGAATATTTAAAATATGCATCAGTGAATCTCAGCCGTGGGTGACAGTTTAATAAGCTTGCCTTGCAGCGTATTTTCGGATCGCTCTAATCCCCTCCCCCACCCACAACATTATTTCAGGTATCTCTTCCACCGGGCATTTTTGTTGCTCTGCACAAAATATCCAAAAGCAGAGAGCTATTCGAGAAAGACATTCAGCTTTCGCAAAGCATGCTGGGAACAGCGAATATTTTTCTTTCTAGCATTTTTTATCAACAAATTTTTTGGTGAAATTAACGATGCGTCATGTAATGAATGAAAATGGCGACAAAATATTAAAATATGTTTATTAGAGAAATTTTTGAGAATAAAATGAGTTAGTTCATATACTATCTCATCTACTGAAAACGGTGTTAACGTAAGCATTTGTAAATCAGACGCAGTTTCCTGTCATACACCTGACATGAAAATTCTGATATCACAGATACTTTCAGCATGAAAGACCTAAATAGATACTATTGTTTCTTATATAGACGTTTTCATTGTTACACCTTTTGATTGAGGATTCTTAATTTTTTATAATTCCCAATTTTGTTCAATGCTACACAGAAAAAATTTTGTTTATTGCTACACAGGAAAAAAATGTAACTTTTCTGTTAGGTATTCATCCAAACTTTTCATTTCGGGCAGGATGTGAGGCAAAATCGTTTTTTAAACAGAGTAAAGCTAGTTTGAATATAGAATTTTTTTTCTCTAAAACTCATTGTCTTAGACTAAAGTCTGCTTTGCTCCTTGGAGTATTATACACAAAAAGTACCATTAATGATTTGAACTCGTGTTTTTGATCCCATTTCCTCAGTTTTGTAATGCTACCTTTAAGTCCAACCCCTGCTCAACAGTATAGTCCTCAACGTGGCAGGGCGGTTGCAACGGATAGTGCCAGAGTTATGCCGTCGGGAACTTCGGTTCCTGGTAGGGCCACCCAAAATGGATTTGTCTGGCACCCAGCGGTATTAGGGCCGCAACCCGGCTAAAGGGACTCTTGTGAAAATCCAGGAGGTGTCTGTTCCGGCAACCGGTGGCCTCGGGTCACTCTGTCAATGCGTCTGTGGAATATCTGCGGTAAACAGGGCGTTTCTCCGGGTAGGACTTGGGACTCTTCCCTCAATCAAATTCCAAAGTATCTTCCTTAATGAGCAACCTAAACAGCGATAAGCAGTACTTGCTCGGGAGGATGCCGGTTCAACCCAACCAGGGTGAAAGCCAATATGAGTACAAGTAATTATGTTCTGTATTGCTGCAAACTTACACGAAAGGAATATAAGACCTAGTATACCTGATTGGGAAAGGCCATCCATAGGGAATTCTGCAAGGTATTAGAATTTGACAATCTGTTCTAGAAAATGAAATTCATTAAAATTTTCTGGGATTTTGATTGGTTTGGTTTGGTTTCTTTGTTTAATCGCATATCAACATTTGTTGGTTATTTAATGCCAAAGCTATTCTCCTAGAAGAACAGTTGTGGTACTATTTAACCCATAGCTGCGAGGATAAGGGGGTTCATACCTTTCCCAAGGGCATTTGCCCAAATGTGAACGTAATAGCGCAACTGGAGTAGAAACTCGCTTACTACGATTCCGCAGTCCATCGCTTTAACCATTTCACCACGAGGACACCCCCCTGGGATTTTGAGATACAAACGGATTGCCCAATTCCTGCTAAAAGACCAGACCTTGTGTTAACTAGCTAGAAGAAAATAACATGTTGTCTTGTAGATTTTTCAGTTGTAGCAGATTACAGAGTAAAAATAAAAGAAAGCGAAACGATAGAAAAATTTAATGATCTTCCCAAGAGCTGAAAAAAAAACTGTGGAACATGTAGGTAACCATGGTACCAATTGTAGCTAAAACTCTCAGAACATTTACCAAGGGCTTGGGGAAATTTTGGAGGAATTTGAAATCAAAATAAGAATAAAGATTATACATATAATTCGGCTAGAATACTCAGAAGAGTCCTGGAGACCTATCAGGCAGACTCCAGTGAAAGATCACTTCCTAACGTTGGTTTTAAAAACTCTTAAGGACTGAAATAATATTAAAATAATAAAACAAAAATGGGAAGAAAAACAACTCTATGTTCCTCTTATGTTGATAACTATTTTGCTAAGAGCATTTTTTGTTGAAAAGAACTTTCTATAATTTTAAATCGCGTTACCCAGGGCACAAATGCAAAACTTGAAGAACATAAAGGATATTTTCTAAACTTTTACAATTAACAAATGACTAAAAATTTTGGCTGTGTTTTACAGCATATCAACTATTGTAGGCTATTTCACACCAAATCCTCTTTATACACATTTAAATATATATATATATATATACACACGAAAATATATCTTTACACAAAATATAAATACACAATAAATATATAGGATTTGTGAACGAATAGTTTGTAGGCAACAGTTTTTAAATGAGCCAGACCTCATTTGTGAGCACGCAGTTAAATATTTACAAGTATTGCTATCAAACACAAATTGTTTTGTTTGCACACAGTTAAATGATTTCAAATATCACTATCTAACACTCATAATTTTATTTGCACATAGTTACAATGTTTCAAGTATTACTATTCATTTCTAGTAACTCAATTCAATATTATTCATTCGTTTGAACACAAATGATTCCTAGAACAGAAAATAATTAAATATTTATATTTGACCCTTAGATAGGACCTTTACAGGTACTACAACTTCGGGGCTGAGTGGATCTGGGAGAAAAGGTAACGAAGGTGTACACTAAATTCCTCAAACTTTTAGGACGGGATGTTGCATATTGACCTCCGACCCGGCCAAGCTGTCAAATGAGAAATGAACCTGTGTAAATAACAGGTGCATCAGGTCAAAGAGATCAGGGGATAACCTTGACTGTCGACGGGTTGAATTGAGTGGACGTAAAACAATGATATAACCCGGGTGAGTCAGGAAGTCAGGCAGTTGGAGTTCAGAGCTTGAAGTCAGTGTTCCAGATGGAGCTGTGGGAACCAGCTCTCAGCAGCCCAGGAGAAGGAAAAAGACGCACTGCTATGGCTGGAGGAGTTGGTAGGGTCAGTATGTTGCGGTTCTGTTCAGTCTCCAACTCACCTCTCACACACAATCCTTTCAATAAAGTGAGAGGTATATTTTTCTAAAGAACTGTGTCCGCTCGTCATTATTACGTCGTTATGTTTCTGCATGTATATGTGTATGTATGTTCATGGCTATACAACAGGGAACCTCACAAGCAGATGCAGGTTAGTGTTATAGTCTCTTCAGTGATAGTGTCAACGCATTCTATCGCCCCAGTCGACTGGACTAACAGAATTTCTTTGACGGTGTGTCCTTATTACTATGCCCATCCTTCATCTTCATAATTTTTTGTATCATTGGGTTGTCACGTCGACAGCAGAGAAGTATAATGTACACTGGAAACAAAGATAAAGAACAAAGAGATTTGAACTTACATTGCCTTTTGATACATAGAAACCTGGTTCTTCATACTTGCTGCAATGCCATCTTAAGTGACCACTATTTATTAATAAAAAAACTACATAATATATATATATACGTGGTGCCTTCAATAATTTTACAGATATTTTTTACAGGTATTTAAAATTATCGTAGACTTTGAAAATTCATTATGTTATTGCTATATATTTTATGAGGTGACTGATCAATTGTTATGATTTCAGGTTCAAATGAACAGCTACAGCAGCAATTGGAATATACCTTACTAAAGCCTGATTGTCACAGCTGGTGAATTTCAAAAATGCAATATGGACGTGTGGACACTTTAGAAGAACGATATGCAATAAAATTATGTTTTAAACGTGGACAAAAATGCCATAGAAACGTATGGAATGCTTCAGACTGCTTCTGGAGCATCTTGCATGAATCGAGGATCAGTTTTGGAGTGGCATCAAAGATTCAAGGAAGGCAGGGAGTCTGGGAGGGATGATCAGAGGTGTGGGAGGAGTAAGGAAGTCAATAGACCAGAGTTGATTGGCCAAAGGGTTAGGGTTACTATGTTGAGGCTTTAAGGGAGTTCAGGAAGAGATTCCGTCGGAAGAGACCAGCTCTCTTCAAATTGGGTCAGTGGCATTTCCAGCAGGACAGTACACCAGTCCACAACTCCATCCTTGTCACAGACTATTTGACCAAGATAGACATCAAGACAGTTCCTCAGCCTCCCTATAGCCCAGACCTTGCTCCTTGTGACTTTTGCTTATTCCCTAAGCTCAGAGGCTGTCGTTATGAGACAATTGAGGAGATGAAAGAGGCTGTGACGAAGGTCATTGACACGCTCACTTCCATGGGGCGTTCCAGAAGTTGTTGGAACGGTAGAATCAGTGCATTTCAGCCGGAGGAATTGACTTCGAAGGGGACTAGAGTTTTATGTGTGTACTATCAATAAAAGTGCCCATACGAAAAGTCGGGAAAATCATTTAATGATTCTCGTATTTTGACTGATCATAGTGCAAGACAGAATGTCGCATAAGTACCGTATGTGTTGTATATTGACCTCCGACCCGGCCAATTTCTCAAAAGAAGAAATGCACCGGTGTAAATAACGGGTGCATCTGGTCGAAGATATCAGGAGATCAGGGGATGGCCTTGGCTATCGACGGGTTGAATTGAGTGGGCGAAGAACAATGATATTACCCGGGGTGAGACAGGAAGTCAGGAGTTGGAGTTCAGATCAGTTGGAGAGAAGATGCTGGAATGAGAACCATGTCTAAGCAGAGCCTGGCCCCCAGGCCCCCATTTGAGCAGCCAAGGAGAACGAGAAAGAAAGGCCGTTATCATATTTACCAACCCCCTCCGCTCGGGCAGGATACGACACAAGGTCAATTTTTAAGCGGAGTTTAACAGGTTTGAATTCAGAGTTTTCTTTCTTTCTTTCTTTCTTTCTTTCTTTTAGTTGCCTCACCAAGGCTGAAGAACCTAGTCTGCCCTACTATTTACCCATAGCTGGAGGGAGAATAATTGGATTCATACCTTTCCCAAGGGTATTAGTGCTATGTGAAATGCAATCAGTCAGATCCAGGATTTGAACTCGTGTCGTCGTGTCCTTATCCTGTGACGATAACCATTACACCACGGGCACCTCCATAAATAAGAAAGGCTGTTATAGCCAGAAGAGTGGGGGTCAATATGTTGCGGTCTCCAACTCACCTCTCACTCACAACCATTTCAATGAAGTTGGAGGGATATTTTTCTAAAGAACTGTGTCCGCTCCTCTTTATTTGCTTCGTTATGTTTCTGCATGCATATGTATATTGTTGGTCATGGCTATACAACAATGCAACACAATCATCCTTAATCCGAGTGTTCTTGGGAGTAATGGTCATGAAGAAGTGACTCCACACTTCTCAGTGCTCTAGAACAGGAGTCCCACCATCAGATAGAATTTAGTGTTATATTCTGGAGACCCCTCATTTTCGACTGTGTCTTATCGTTCGGCCACAGATGCTACCGGTGTTTAATAAATCCACTGACTGGCCGCTTAAAACCAAGAAAGCCAACTATAATACCAGTCAAAATTATTTATTAGTATCAACACATTCTGTTTGTATGTTCGTTTATTTCACGACTCTCATTTTTAATATTCTGGGAGTAATTCTTTGAAATTATAAATTATGCTTACGTTTCTCAATCAGCACTTGTAAAATTGGTCACTTAGAACAATTTTAGGAAGTTGTGAGAAATGACTTAGGTGGAAATTAACACCTGCAACTTGCCAATGAGTTACACTTTTCATTTATGTCCCGCCATAGCAGACACCTATATTTATTGGGAAATAAATAAAAGAAACTATCCGAAAGAGCAGAACGTTCAACGCATCTGCTTCGGTGTTCAATGGCATATTAACCTTCGTCGGTTATTTAATGCTAGAGCTATCTTAGTATAAGAACAGTAGCGGTGTTAACCAACAGTCGTGGTATTAGAAGATTGATAATTTTCCTGAGAGTATTAGTTTGAATGTGAATGTAATAACGTGACTCCCGCTTGAACTCGTTTATCACGATGTCGAAGTCTAGCACGTTAGCCGCTACGCCACGAGAACTCACCCCACTTCGTTTGTTTTACGAAGGTTAATGAATCGAAACTTAAAAGATAAATTCAGGAAAGCTAATAAAAAAACTGCATAGAAAATGCTGCACGAGAAACTTTATAAATACTCAGTTAAAATAGAGTTCGGCTGGCTGTCTGGGTTTTATGGCATATCAACCTTTGTTGCTTATTTAACGCCAAATCCATTTTTATGAAAATAATTCTATTTCAAACAATTCAGTTTAGGATAAGTACGCAGTTTAAATGAAAGTACAGTTTAATTGTGAAAAACATTTCTATTTTAAACTATTCAGTTTAGTCAAGCAGTTCTAAATCGGCTAATTCAGTTTAGTATAAGTACAGATTTTGTTTACACATAATTACATGTCAAAACAGTTCTATATTAAACAAATTAGTTTAGCGTAAGTACAGTTTCGATGTCAAAAAACAGTTCCATTTCAAATAATTCAGTTTAGCATGAGCCCGCAGTTTAAGTTAAGAATATAGTTCCGGTAAAAGAAAATGAAATCATTTACTCAAGGATAGGCATTTGTAACTTGGATTAGAGTGGAGTATATGTGCGTTCTAATAATAAAAGTATTGCCTTCTTTTGTATGTGTATAAATAAACTACATTAATGTACAGTTAACTCCCTTGGAGTTTTGGTAGAGAACTCTTCCGGCCTGGAAGAGGGGACAGGGAAAATCGCAGGAGGAATAAAGATGTAGCCGACTTAACACACGTATTACTGTTAACTGTTTATCATCACAGGAAAATCATCTCTTTCTCTTACAGGTCCAAGTCCTAACTCGACTCCGGTAAGCCTTACTTTCCTTCGTCTTTGAATAAAATACTTCCCAGCAAGAAAGCTGCGATAACATTTTAATACCTGTTCAAAATTTCAGATCAGATGCAGCAAAAAAAAAAAAAAAGAAGCAAAACATATTATAGGCACAGAACTCAGAGTAACGACCTACCTATTGCACTGGGTAGTTTAATTATGTATACATTTACGAACCCCTTAATACTATAAGCTGGATGCCATGCTAAGTCAATTTTTAAGAGGAGTCCTACAGGTATGGAGTTAGATTTTTATTTCTTCTAGATTGGTTGCCATACCAATGCTAAAGTGTCAGTCTGCCCTTCTATAACCTACAGCTGGAGGGAGAACAATTGAATTCATGCCTTTCTGAAAGGTATTAGCACTATGTAAAATGCAAACGTCATCGTCCAGGATTTGAATTCAGGTCACTGGGTCCATTTCTTTCCACGATACTGATTCCACCAAAATTCAGAATAGTTGAAGACTGGTCACAGTAAATGGATATATATTTTGTCTTTTTTTAAGCACATTAATATGTGTGAGCAGCCACATAAAACTTACCATTCTAAATATCACATCCATGTGTAAAATCTGTATCCAGAGAAATCACACACTGGATTCTTCATGGGTTATTTAAAGTTGAATTCATTCGTGTAGAAAGCTACTAGTAGGATCTAACCCATAGTTATCAGCATAATGCGTTTTGTGCCTTTTCGATAAGTATTATTCACAAACTGAACTTAAAAGAACTACTAGGGTTCGAACTCATTTACTACAATGGTCTAGTAGAGTGCGTTATCTACTACACCACGGGAACTACCGGAAGACAGTTGGTGTTGGGTGAGTATTAAAAACACATGGCAGAATAAAATTAAAGGCGATGAATACAGACAGTTCGACTTGGATTCTTGCTTCTAACAATGGAATTAAACACCTCACTTACCCGATATTAATACTGGAAAAAAACTTTGGCGACAGAATATTTGCAGTTCAAAGAAAATTTTAATCTATTGATGTCTAGACAGAAATTTAAAGAAATCATTTTAAAGACATAACATACATCTTTAATTTAGAATATCTATCTATCCGTGTGTGTATGTGTGTGTGTGAGTGATGGAAAGGGATTATACATTATGGAGAAAAACTCGATAGCAAGTAATCTAAAAGTGAAGAATTTATTGCGATGGAAAGTCGACGTTAAACGTTTCAGTTTTAACAAACCTTCATCAGAACTTCAGAAAGATGAAACAAGTGTTGATAGAACAACGATGGATGATTGATTATTATTTATTTCCATTATTAAACATCCATCGTTCTTCTATCAACTCTTGTTTCACCATTCTAAAGTTCTGAAGAAGGTTTATTAAAACCGAAACGACTTTCCTCCATAAATTCTTTACTTTAGGAGCGGGTGTCCTCGTGGTGTAATGGTTAAAGCGATGGACTGCGGAAGCGTAATAAGCGAGTTCGAACTCGCGCTATTACGTTCACTTTCGGGCAAAGTTTGGGAAAAGTATGAACCTCCTTATCCTCCCAGTTATGGGTTAAATAGTACCACTACTATTCTTCTAAGAGAATAGCCTTGGCATTAAATAATCTAGAAAGGTTGATATGCCATTAAAAACAAAGAAACGAAACCTTTACTGTAGGATGAATTTTCCCCAAATATATATATATATATATATAAATAAGCAGAATATACTACCTCATATGAATATTAGTTAAAAAGTAAAGTTGGCGACGGTAGTCGAGGGCGACCCGAAGGCTCCCTTTTCAATAGTTACTACACCGAGGTGTAGGAGAGGGCGCAACTCTTTTCTTTGAATTGCTCCACTTTACCCTTGATACGTACCTTATATTGCTGAGTGTTAAGCAAGGAGGTATCAAGTAACATATTTTTAAGTCTTTGGTATGACTCGACCTGGAAAAGAACCCAAGTCTCCTGGACCATTGGCGAACACTGTATCCACTAGTCCAGTGTAAGAGTAATATGTTCAACCTCTTTGTTTTCAGGATTTCTCCAGATATCCAGAAAATATCTTTGGGCTTTTTACCACCAAAAGTAACCATTTTTGAAGGGTGCTAGCATAAAATCTGGTCATAGAATGTAGTGTTTTACTGAAATATATATATATAAATGTGCTATTAAACCGTCCTGTCAAAAAATCCACACATTTCTGGAAACCATTTGGTTATCTTGTATCAAGTTGATATAGACCATTACAGATACTGAAATATACCAACGAGAAACGTTCGAAAATATGTCAATTATTCAAGTTACAATATCAAATGTGAGGAAATCACTTCCGTGCATGAAGTGGAATATTGTTAATAATAAATGAGGTTATTTTTTTTAATGAAGAAAGCAAATCATCATCATGTCACGCTGGTAGCACGGATATCCCTGGCCCTCTCTGGCCACTCCATCCTATCGTTCATCGCCTCTAGGCAGGTCCTCAGGACAGCATCCCGTATCCTCACACAGCTGCTGAATGTATGTTCGAGCTGGTCGTCCTGCTTTTGTACGGCCATGTGTGGGGGTCCATAAGAGTACAGGCAGCGGTCACATCGATACTGCTATACGGGTGCACTACATGGACGCTAACAAAACGGCTGGAGAAGAAGCTAGACGGCAATTACACAAGAATGCTGCGTGCAATCTTGAACAAGTCCTGGCGACAACACCCCACAAGACACCAACTGTACGGCCACCTGCCTCCTATCACGAAAACTATTCAAGTTAGACGAACCAGACATGCAGGACACTGCTGGAGAAGCAGGGACGAACTCATAATGTTTCTTATATTAGATATTTTAAACGGAGAAAGAATATTAAACAAAGTTGTTTTTTTACACGTGAGCGAGAAACATGTCATCGGCCACCATTATTAACCTACTAATTAGATTGGTGGAGGCGCTAGTGGTAAAATAGTTATCGTCGTGGGAAAGGGACACAGCGACCTGAGTTCAAACCTGGACGTGGTTGTTTGCATTTCACATAGTATTAATATCCTGGGGAAAGATGTGAATCCGCGTATTTTACATCCACCGATAGGTCAAAATGTAGGACAGGTGGGCTTTTTAACCTTTACATGACAACCAGTCATGGAGAAAGAAAATTTTAATTAAAACCTGATAGATAGGCATTTTAAAGATTACATCATTATTTCGATGATAAATTTGTACTCACAAGATGAATATATATATATATATATATATATATATATATATATATATATATATATGTGTGTGTGTGTGTGTGTGTGTGTGTGCGTTAAATTTTTATATCTAATCTATAATTCTGTTGGTGTAAAAAAAAAAAGACTGTACAATTTGCAAATTCTACAAACAAATATCAGGGTAAAAAAAAAATTGTAAAAAAAATAGCAAAGACGAAAAACACACGTGCAACTTGAAAGTAATCAAGCAACATGTATGTTTAGTCAAAAGAAAAAATACCGACAGAATTACCAAAGCGAAAACGAAATAAAGTGCTCAATGCATAAGATAGAACTAATATGGAAATAATTTCTACATTGCTAAGAGTGAGTCCAACTAAGCTTCATCAAACGGCTCTTCAGGATGAGCAATCCTGAAGAGCCGTCCTGAAGAGCCGTTTAGTGAAACCGAGATAGACACACTCATGGCCATGTAGGAAATATTTGCATATTATATATATATATATATATATATGTATTTAACATTAATTTTTCGGTTTGGTTTGGTTTGGTTTGTAGGGTTTTATGGCATATCAACCATCGTAGGTTATTTAATGATAAATCCATTTTTATGTAACTAATCAGTTCTATTTCAAACAATTCAGTTTAGCATGAGTACACAGTTTGTCAAAAACATTTCTATTGCAAACACTTCAGTTTGGTATAAGTACAGTTTCAATGTCAAAACAATTCAATTTCAAATAATTCACTTTAGCATTAGCACGCTGTTTAAATGTAAGTACAGTTTAATTGCGAAAAATATTTCTATTTCGAGCTACTCAGTTTAATCAAGCAGTTCTAATTCATAATTTTATCATATCATATTTACCAACCCTCCACTCAGGCAGGATATGACACAAGGTTAATTTTTGAAGCGGAGTTTAACAGGTTTGAATTCAGAGTTTTCCTTCTCCTAGACTAGTTGCCTCACAAAGGCTTAAGAACCTAGTCTGCCTTACTATTTACACATAGCTGGAGGGAGAATAATTGGATTCATACCTTTCCCAAGGGTATTAATGCTATGTGAAATGCAATTAGTCTCGTCCAGGATTTGAACTCGTGTCGCCGTGTCCATTTCCTACGACGGTAACCATTACACCACGGGCACCTCCACTTAATTTTTCGTTAAAACTGTTTATTTCAAAACACCATGACTTTTTTAATAAAAGAATAATAGAAACATTTTTTTTTTAATGCACAAGCCCTGTAACTCAAATTGTCTACCAAAACTGCCCTTGTCTGGCACAAGACACACGCTGAACTTGACAATTTGAAAAGTTTCTTAAAAGAGTGTAGCAGATGATTATGAGACGCTAATGACACCGTGAGGGTCGTTACAATTATTACAATTATATCTCGGTTACATGTAAAGATATATGTGTTAAGAACGTTAAGACAAAAATAACTAGTGAGAGATTACAAAAATATTTCAGACATATATTTCACCTTTAAAATTAGGTGTTGGTAAAGAAGATACAAGAATTTTTCTCGCATATATAAAAGAAATATATATTTCAACATACAACTACCTCTCAGAGACAGCAGAAACCACAATTTTAACGAATAGTCTGCTTCGTCTGAATGCACAAGGTGGATGTTTAGCATTATAATGGGAGACTTCGCTATTTACTTGTATGTGACTATATATATATATATATATATATATATATATATATATATATATTGCAGGGTAACTTTAATTTGTTACCTGATTTATGGGACTTTTTAGTCATTTTCAATGGTAATATAAACTTGAATAACGAATTGCTATTCTTGTATGAACCGAAAATTCTTCGGCACCGCCTCTCATATATATATATTTGGCTGAGCGGTATGATACTAAGTCTCATGTAAAGTTGGGAGGGTTTCAATCCCAGTTTCAAGTGTCCTACGTGTCTAGCCACGCTGAAGAGTTGTGATACAACGAAACAGTCTATCTGTGGATGACAATATATATATAACACAGAGAATTCAAAAATTGTCAAGTCGGCTGGGGCTGTAGAATACACCGACTGCACCTCTGCAGAGGAGTAAGATCCCCCCTGACAAGTGTCCTGGATATTACACTAAACAATCTTATGGTGAGGTTCCAGCAATGCTAGAGCTTTGGGAAATGTTGAGTACCCCATTCATTACCATCGCTCCCAGGTCCACTCTGGCCGGAGTGGTAGCACTGGATAGGGCCCTATCTATGGGTTAAATAGAACTAACAGCATTCTTATGCTAAACTTAATTGTTTGAGTAAACTGAATAGCTTGAAATAGAAACGTTTTTGACAATTAAACGTTACTTACATTTAAACTGCGTGCTTATAGTAACTGAATTATTTCAAATAGAACTGTTTTTCGACATTAAAATTGTATTTACACTTAACTGAATTGTTACATATTACTTCTTGAATAGTTTGAAAGGGAAATGTTTTTGACAATTAAACTGTGTACTTATACTAAACTGAATTGTCTTAAATAGAACAAATTATTTACATAAAAATAGATTTGGCGTTAAATAATCTACAAAGGTTGATATGCTATAAAACCTACCAAACCAAACCAAACCAGAATTCGAAAAGAACGAACATAATACACTACTTGATATTGCCTTATATCAGACTGCCAAAGGGACAAAGAGATAAAGAGGACCTGAAAGCAAGAGATTGTGAAAAATTAATATAACTGCCACTTGCGATAGTTTGATGCCAGACTATCGAAAACAAGAAGCAGAAAACGCCTAAACTTAATACGATAATTTGAGAAACCTTGTTCTTGACTCTGAATGTCGTGAAAATAACTGGCTATTTAATCGTGACGTAGATCTCTATGTTACATCACTGCTAACCATTGAGAAGGGTGAATGTATGTACCATTTTTAAAGAGATTTCTTTACTAAACGAAATGTTATTGTTTACTACAAACCAATGTCCTATTGTCTGTTGGCGTTCAACTCTTTTTTTTTTTTTACTTTACTAATTGTGCGGCGTCATCTGTTCATTCATCGACTGGTGGTTTTGATAAGCAATTGATCTACTCTCTGGATCAAAACACAACATAGGCAGATAGGAAGACTGACCGTGCCATCTGATGACATAACCAGCGGATCGAAAGGATAACACCCACCCAGTAATTGGGAAGATAGTGAGAGGACCACATAAACACTATACGAGGAACAATTATATATATATATATATATATATATATATATATAAGCACTATGCGAGAAACAATTATATACTTATATATAGTTGTTGCTCCTATAGGGTGTAATACATGCGGTAGAGTTACTATCGAGTCATATAACCTAATATCCAGTAAGCAAACAGGATTTTATAGCGTTGTAAGTGAACCGTAATGGGGTAAGTAAAGCCAATTTATTAAAAACGCCTGAAAAAGACGAGTTTACAAAGTTCAATATCTCGACCGGAGGGTTAAGTGTAAAAATAGCGCTTGATGATTGTTAGTTTCTCACCTATATCAGTGATTAGACCAAGTCAATGAACCTAATTCATGTTCTTAGAATTTTTTGGTCTGATAATCGAATTGACGAGAAACTGAGAATAACCAAAACGCTGTTGACTCTGTGTCAACGCTATTCTAACTTGCATATAAATGTTCTATCCCCTTATTGATAAATATAGCAAACCACACACACACACACACACACACACACACACACACATATATATATGTGTGTGTGTGTGTGTGTGTGTGTGTGTGTTTAAAAGATAAAAAGAACTTAGACGTTGAGTGTCGACGAAATAAATACAATAAATTTTTCATCCACACCAAAATATATATCTTTCAACATTTTGTCTTTCAACATATATATATATATATATATATATTCTCATCGATATACAGACTTTTTAGTTGTATCACAACTCATCAATGTAGCTAGACAGGCAAGTTGCTTCAAGCAGGAATCAAAACCCTGTTAACTTTCCGTAAGCATGATAACATAACCCAACAGCCAGCAGCAGACCCAATATAAGGCGGGGAATTTAATGTATATGTATAACTTCCTTTTGTTTATATATTTTACGCTATCAGAGACCGTTAGAAAAGCTCTGAATTACGCGAGTGGCAACCGTTAATTCCTTCGCCAAATATATATATCAGTGGGGACTGTAAGACATTCATGTTATTGGCGTTCATATTCATAACATAATATTCTCTATGAATAATTCAAAATATAAGAAAAATTATTACATTCAGTTAAATTTTGTTTTACATGAAAGTCAATAAGACATTTGTGCTTGTTAACACCGTTGATACTTGGCCACTGACCATTTTAGAAAGATAAAGAATATATAATCTGTTTATCTGTTGAGCATTTTCAAAATAGATTACACTGAGCAGATTTAGACGTTTGGAAATCAATTGAGTTCCAGTATATACAGGGAGGGAAAGCAAAATTAAAAATATTTTAATATAATATAAACGAATCTATGATAAAACAAGATTAAATTTAATTTTTAAAAATAAACAACAAAATTAGAAGATGGAGACAAAACAGTAGATTTACTCAATATGACTGTCATTTTGTTTTTCAATTATTTCATCCACACGCCTTCGAATCGATTAGTATGCCTTCAAAATAAATTCTTCTGGCATTTTATTCCTCCTCAATAGCAGAGTGTTAAGCGAACCAATAGTTGGATGGGATGTTGCATTTGTTTTGTTTTCTAAAACGCCCCATATAGTATAATCAAGGGGGTTATCAATTTGGCTTCATGCAAGAAACTCCGATTATTTCGGAAATATATTTGGCTTGGTTTCGGCGTAAGGTAAATCAGAGATTCTTTGTTGTTTCTTTTCTTGCTGACTCGTATTGGGATGAATTTGATAAAAGAAAGAACTTGAATAATATAGCTAATCATGAATATTTAGATTTATAACGTGTTTTTACAAAGATTGGACTGATCAGACTTAAAAAAGTTTTTAAAATAATTCCATATTTTGCTTCTGCACCCTATATATATATTAATATATATATATATATATATATATATATATATGTATATTAGAATTATGGACAGAATATGTCCGTTCCCTAAGTTTTGTGATTTCTACAATTTATAGATGGTTGTGTACGGAAAGTTGCTTGACTAACCTCTATAGGGTGAAGTGTTATTGGTAATACAAAATTTAAATAACCGATGCATTGTGGACATAATTATAATATATATATATATATATATATATATATATATATATATATATATATATATATATATATTATGTGTGTTTGTGTGTGTGTACGAACTCAACTAATTTCCAAACGAAAAAAGTGTATATTTTTTAGTACAAAAATTAGTCCCGAGAAGTGTAACTTTTGTAACTGTATTTTTTGCATTAATTTACGTACCGTCGTATTCCCGTTAGTTTCGTAAGTATTTTGGATTTTTATCCTCGAAACTTTTCACGGCAATTCAGCAGCAAACCATCACGAAATTTATCGAGATATTATACGGACGACTTGCTGTGAAAAATTTAAAAGATTAAAGCCCAAAATTTATTTCAGAAATCTTTTCCGTCCAAAAATATAAAAAAAATACAATTCCTTAGCCAATTATATTAAAAACCAAAATGTTCAAATTTTGAGCCTGCCTAAGTTGTATAAATAACCGAAGAAATAAATATTTCTTTAGTAAGAATTGTATGTGATCTAAATGGCTGAGTGCCAAGATACTAATTCTAGCGTAAAGTTAGGTGGGTTTCGAACCCAGCTTTAAGAGTCCTGCGTGCCTAGCCACAGTGAAGAGTTGTGATACAACGAAACAGTCCGTCTTTGACATGTAAGCTGTGTACTAATGCTAAACTGGATTGTTTGAAATAGAACTGTTTTTGAGATTGAAACTGTACTTACGCTAAAGTGAATTCTTTGAAATAGCACCGTTTTGACATTTAACTGTGCGTAAACAGAATCTATACTTATACTAACCTGAATTGAATTGGATGAATTCGAACTATTTGACTAAACTGAATAGCTTGAAATAGAAATGTTCTTGACAATTAAAACTGTGTACTCATGCTAAACTGAATTGTTTTAAATAGAACTGATTTTTTGCATAAAAATGGATTTGGCAGAAATTAACCTACAAAGGTTGATAACCCCACAAAACCTAAACAACCAATTATCAGTAAGTATGGATTTGTCTATATTTAATTGAATAATAATGTGTAATTAATTATTAGTTAGTTTAATTCCTTTTGTTCGCCAATGGTCTGGTAGACTTGGGTTCAATCCCAGGTCGTCTCATAACAAAGACTTTAAAAATGGTACTTGATACCGCCTTGCTTAACACTCAGCAATATAAGATACGTATCAAGGGCAAAGTAGAGAAATCCAGAGAAAGTAGTTACGTCCTCCCCGGTATATCAGTGTAATCATATTTACGAACCCCTCCGCTCGGGCCGGATATGACACAAGGTCAATTTTTAAGCGGAGTTTAACAAGTTTCAATTCAGAGTTTTCCTTCTCCGAGACTAGTTGCCTCACCAAGGCTGAAGAAATCAGTCTGCCCTACTATTTTCCCATAGCTGGAGGGGAAATAATTGGATTCATATCTTTCCCAAGGGTATTAGTGCTCTGTGAAATGCAATCAGTCTCGGTCAGAATTTGAACTCGTGTCGCCGTGTCCATTTCATACGACGATAACCATTACACCTCCTAATCATATAATCAGTGTAGTAGCTATTGAAAAGAGAGCCTTCCGGTCGCCCTCGACTACGGTTGCTAACTTTACTTTTACCTAAGTAACTTTTGATTCATTCCTTTTGAGCGAAAATCTTTCAAGATTGCTTTTCATTTAAACTCGTTTGATTTTTTTTCTCAATTAATCAAGTATTGCTTACATTTTTATTTGATTTATCTGCAGCATTTCACATACATCTTTTTTTAAGGAATAATTAAGTTTTCTTTCTTACAGAGTGACATACTTACGCAAAAGTTGTTTTTTTTTTTTTTCATAAAAAATATGTCCCCTTTCTTTAAGCAAACAATTACTGTTATAATTCATCAACATCAACTCTCTTGTTAACATTATCTTTGCTTCCCAGAAAATATTTCGTACTTTTGTTTTTCTGCAAATTTTTCTCTCAATTCATAGAAATAAAAATTATAAATTTGTTAATCGGATTTTTATTCTTTCATTTTCTCTATCAACGTTACGTATACTGGCATGCAAAAGTTTTCAACACATTGCAAACATTTTTTTATATATCTCTTGCTCAATTAGAATAAAGAAACTTTTACTGGGAATAAAATATGTCAAACAATCAGATTAAAAAATGATCAACAAAAATATCCAACAAAGAAAAACCAATATTTAATAAGGCAAAAACCAATATTTAATAAGGCAAAAACCAATATTTAATAAGGCAAAAACCAATATTTAATAAGGCAAAAACCAATATTTAATAAGGCAAAAGTTTATAATACATTCATTAAATCATCAATTAATACTCTATAGCGTATTATTGCTAAGAACAGTAGTAGTACTATTTAACCCATAGCTGGGAGGATCAGGGAGTCCATACCTTTCCCAAGGGTATTTGCCTGAAAGTGAACGTAATAGCGCGACTGGAGTACGAACTCGCTTACTACGATTCCGCAGTCCATCGCTTTAACCGTTACGCCACGAGGACATCCCACTCAATCAGATTGAGATCCGATATTGATTTGTTCATTTTAGAACCTTTATTCTTTTTGAACTTGTCCATGATTTTGTAAGCTTTGCAGTATGTTTAGGATTGTTGTCTTGTTAAAAGACACAACCTAGTTTCAAGCGCAGTGAATGTGCACTGTAACATAGATATTTCTCCAAAATATCCTACACTATGCTCCATATATTCCCCCTTCAATTATTTTAATTTTCCTTACACCCAGGTCACTATAGCAAGCACAGATCATGATTGATCGACCTCCAAATTTTACTTTTGGGACAATATTCTTCAATGAATATTCAGTCGTCTTCTTTCCTCAGAGCTTTGCCACAACATTTCTGCCAAAAAGTTTTATTTTCGTTCCGTCTGATAAAAGTACGTTTTCCCAAAATGCTGGTGATTTAATAGAACCCTCGCTTGCAAAATCCAGTAAAGCAAGAACGTGTTTTCCCTTAAGAAGTGGGTTTTTCCTTGGATTCCTGGAACAGATGTAATATCGACGAAATGGACTTGTATCTCAGCTCACTTTTACTCCACTTACATCAAATCCTCCCTGAAGTTCTTTAAGCGTAGCCGACTTTTCTTGCCAATAATCTTGCCGTAAGGTTCGTTACCTTTCTAGGATAACCAGACTTTGTTTTTTTGTTTTTTTGAGTGAAATAGAATGACATGCCTGCCACTGACAAACTATCGTACAAACTGAATTCAATGTCACATTTAACTGACAAAATATCTTCATATAACCAAGTCTATTTTTATGAAGGTGAACAATACGTGTACGGAGGTCTTGATCAATTATTTTCCTTTTCCTCATTTTGTCAATGTCTAAAGAAAGGTTGACAGAAAAAAGAATAAAAACGAAACGTTAACTAACAAATTTAAAATAAAAATACATATTCAATAGTATATATATATATATATAATATATATATATATATTCATTTATTTATATATATATATATATATATGAATTTAATGCAAAAGTTAATATGTAACTATATATATATATATATGTATCAAAATGAATATATATATATATATATATATATATATACCAACCCTAAGTAGCAAAATAATCGTAAATGCCTGCATGTGGTCTTCTTCGCTAGAGGTTGTTGCTAGCTTAACTGAAGGGCTCACAAATGCCTGCTTGCCTAGCCAATGGGGTGAAACAGTTATATATATATACACACTCAGAAAATAAAATGACTTACCTTTCAGCAAGTCAACTTAGATTTGTTTCATTAATGATAATTTAACGCAATAGTCAGAAACAAAAAGGAGTTTGAGGTGTCTTTTTTTATGCCAGACGTAACTATTAGCAATGTATCACATTAATTTTTTGTTCTTATATGGCTCTGCAGGCCAGCATTTGAGCACTTATGATTCATTGATTTTTGCTTATATATATATATATATATATATATATATATATATATATATATATATATATATATATATTTCGTTGAACATAATAGACATTTTTGTCTGCATATTTTTTTGTTGATCCTTTCATATTGCCGTATTGATTTTATAATATTCGGCGGGAATTGTTTGATGTATCTTCCATAATTGTTTATTTCACAAGTACTTTCTGCCCGGCTTTGGGCCATCATCAGGGGAGGATCAATTATAAAAGTGATGTAACTTTTGTATGTACATTACTGCTTTGTAAGAAGAAGAACGTCTGTTCTGTTGCAGTGTGTAGCGTTTACTTTTAAATTTGTTTCTATAAATACTGTAAGTCGCTAAAGACATTTAAGTACAGCACTTGTTTGAAAATTAATCCTGTTAAGTTTAGGTTGCTTGTTTCTAATATGTAGTGCTTAGAGAATCTGTAGTTTTTGCTTGTTATTTTGATGTTCTAATATTGTTGTATTTTCTGTGAGAAATTTTTGTAATTCTCTTGTTGGACATGAATACGGTAATATGAATGGATCAACAAAAAATATGTTGACAAAAAATGACTACTATGTTCAACGAAATATGTATTAATGAAGAAATGCTGCCAATATATATATATATATATATATATTCCAGGACAAAAATATAAGACACTCCTCAAAAATGAAGGTTTTTAAATTAAGAAAATCAGATATATGAAAGATAAGGTAAGAGACATTTAAATTTAAAATAAGAAAGTTAAATTCATTTTTATATGTATATTAGCATTTGTGCTAAATTTTCAAATTCATTGTTGACATAAATATAATACCGATAAAAACTAAAGAAAAAACGACTTAATTTAATTGAAAAATTTATTATATGTAGTCAACGTTTTATAAAAGTTATTAAAATTGTAATACATAAATACTAAAAATATAAACGTCTAAAGGAAATAAATTATCTGAATCCCAGAAAGACGAAATTACAGCTCTGAAAAGTGTCGAAAAATTACACTATAATTTTTCTGCGATCGACAAAAAGCAGCAGACTATGTGAAAACCCAAAATGATTTATCTCTCGCACAAGAAGGGCGTCGTCGATGTGGAGAAGAATGGATTTTTCAGCAAGTTAATGATACTATCAACAATCCATCAATGACAAAGAAGTACCTGCTTTAACAAAAAAACAAAAAAAACAAGACTTCTTGACCACCAAGCGTGCTCCCCAGACCTCATTCCTACAGAAAATCAGTGGGGATTGATTGTTGCAAAAGTTTCTGAAGTAGGTCGACAGTACTCGGCAATTTCTGAAATCAAAAACACAGTCTTAGACCCATGAGAAAAATACTTCCGGTTCAACTTCAAAAACTAGTCAATAGTATGTCTTGCCGAATTTTTGAGGATATCAAAGCAAACAGCGGATCTAAAAAAATATTAACTAAAAAAAGTTCCCTTTTTATTTTATAGTTCTGCTCGTTTTATGTCTAAACAGAATTTTCAAATCAAGCATAAATGATTATTCATGTAAATGCTAATTTACATATAAAAATGAATTAAATTTAATGGTCATTAAGCTTTATCTTTAATATATCTGATTTTCATAATTTAAAACTCTGAACAATATCTTTTTCTTCATTTTTGTGGGTGGTCTTATATTTTTGTCCAGGAGTATGTATATATATGTGTGTGAGTAATGGGTAAACTTCCAGGCCTCTGGAGTCTTAATCAGTCATATCTACTATATATATATATATATACATGTATATATATTCATCCACAGACAGAGTGTTTCGTTGTATAATAAATCTTCACTGTGGCTAGACATACTGGATGCTTCAAGCTAGAATCGAAACCCGCCTAACTTTACACTAGACTGAAAACTTTACCACTCAGCCATTTCGGCGGCGTGCGAAGGCTAGCGAATTCAATGCATAATGCATTAGCTTTAGTTTGTTTAAATTTTACGACATCGGATATCAGAGTGTTCGATTCGTTAGAAAAGCTTTCGCATTACGCGAGTGGCAGCTGTTAATTCCTTCGTCAGAGTCCTCAGCCTCCGGAGGAGAGCGTACATATATATATATATATATATATATATATATATATATATATATATATATATATATATAGCGTAAACTTCCTTGTCCCTAAAGGAAGTGACGAAAATTTCCATTGTTATTGAAAAACGAAAATATTAATCTTCTTGGGAAACACCTAATATATCGGCAATTATTTTACTGATATCTACGTGGACTACCGGTCCATTGGCATGATGGTTAGAGTGTTCGCCAACGACCCGGGAAACCTGGGTTCAATTCCAGGTCGAGTCATACCAAAGATTCAAAAAATGGTACTTGATGCCGCATTTCTTAACGCTCAGCAATATAAGGTACGGATCAAGGGTAAAGTTGGGCCATACAGGGAAAAGAGAAGCGCCCTCCCCTACATCTTAGTGTAGTAGCTATCGAAAAGGGTGCCTTCGGGTCACCCTCGACTACAGTCGCCAACTGTTTTTATTTTACGTGGACTACAAAATTTGATATCAGTCTATCCCTTATATTACCTTTCTTTCTGTCTATCTCTCTGTCTGTTTCTCAATGTATATATATATATATATATATATTAAGCGTTCGCTTTTTTCTCCGACCAAATAATTTCTCCTTGCTCCCAAATTATTCCGTTGCTATTTTCTTCTTCCTGACTTTTTTCCATTTAATCAAATGGTTGAGGAGGATTCTAGTCGACCAAAGTATCTGTATCCTTATTTCATCGGCACGATAACTGCTAGCATTTCAAGCCAAGCAGAATTGCTGATGCATACATAAACACGTCCATCAATTGTGATTAAAATGCACCTAGTCAATAATTCTTATAATAAAAAGCATCGCCATATTGAATGTATTGCAATTCACGTACAAATTACGCCGTAATAACCTGTCACACTAGGATTATAGCCAGCACCTTCAACAATAATTTATATCTAGCAAGGAAGCAAAATGGAGCGTGCTTCATTTCGTATATAACTGGGAGACTTTTCTTCCGACACAGTAATTAATGTTTGGGTCTGAATAAATGCCAAATTTCCGATGCCAAATTCCATTACAAGCATGACTAATCCCCAGGCTATGGCAACAGACAAAAGGCCGTGTAGAGAAGATATGTTTCTTAGAAGAAGTGCTAATTAACTATATTGATTTTAAACCGAACACGCTGATACTACACTCTGATCCTGAGAAGTGGTGAGGGGATGAGCGGAAATATACTTACACTCCGATACTATCTTCTGGTCTTCAACAAAAGTCCCGTGGAGAAGATCTAAATAATATATATTGATTCTAGACAGAAGTAACTTTCTTTTGGGAAACAATCTCGTTAATTTGAAGTAAACTTTCACGTTAATAAAAATATGTCACTTTGATAAATTGGAAAACTATAAAACGTGATAATGCTAAAATCTGAACCATTGCGAAAAAATACTTGAAAGTTAAATAATTCCCAAATAATAAAAGTAGTAGACTTACCCTACTTTGGATAATGAATTAAAAAATTAAGGGACAATCAGGTTGTAAATATTCCCTTGCTTTTCTTTTCACATTCTTATGTCGATTCGTCTAGCTGATTAAACGTTCCGAATTCCAAAAGAAAATCATATTAATTTACAGCAAATCTCTAATGTGAAACTCAACACGATTGTTTCATAAGTAACAGGCTGGATCAAATATAATGTCCAATTTTTTAGTTTATATCAATAAAAGATGAGCCTATAGAAATATTGGATCATTACCTTTATTACTTCCTTGAGCTTCCTTACAACAAGCTTATATTTGCCACGCAGTTAAAATTATTTTGGTTTTGATAAAAAATGAGACCAACACGTGTTCAACTTCTTCTATTAATGTCAACCTAAGACAATCCAAATGATTCTGTAATTATCTAAACATTTGATAATCAGGAGAAGAAAGTTCAGGAAAATATGGAGAATGAAGCAATTTTACCTCACCAAGCCGCTCAAAGAGATTTTTGTCAACTGAGCTGTGTGAAGACGGACGTTATCGTGATTAAAGATGACTCCTTTTCTGTTGACGAAAACAGTTTATGTCCAAATCTGTTTTCACGCGAAGTTGATTGCTTAAGATATGAAAGCAAAGTGTTTGATAATTGTATATCACTTCATAATAGACAATTCCTTGAATATTCCTCTGTATATTCAACATGTTCCTCTTTGGATGAAGTCCACCTCTCGGCTGCTGAGTCGGCCTATTTCCTCAACGAGTCCGTTAACGACAACGTCTAACGTTATCAGAAAGGATTCACTTCTCATCACTAGTAACTTGCCTGCTAAAAACATGTACCTGACTGTGTTGTATACCAATGAAGGTATAAACACGTGTTTATAAAAATATATATTTCGTGTTTATCATATTTACCCAACCCCTCCGCTAGGGCAGGATATGACACAAGGTCAATTTTTAAGCGGAGTTTAACAGGTTTAAATTCAGATTTTTCCTTCCCCTAGACTAGTTGCCTCGCCAAGGCTTAAGAACCTAGTCTGCCCTACTATTTACCCATCGCTGGAGGGAGAATAATTGGATCCATACCTTTCCCAAGGGTATTAGTGCTATGTGAAATGCAATGTCTCGTCCAGGCTTTGAACTCGTGCCGTCGTGTCCATTTCCTACGACGATAACCATTACACCACGGGCACTTCGTGTGATTCTATAATCAAAAAACCACTAAATACATCTGGTTCTCATCAGGAGTGGGGTTGGCCGCCTCCTTCTTGGTACTTGCCGACTGTTCTACGAATTTTACCAATACTCCTGACTGACCACCTGTTCCCTGGGGGTTAAAACTGTGTGCCCCATTATCATATTCTTAACGCCCACGTTTCCTCCTTGTGTTTCCGATTCACGTGATTCGTTTCCGTTGTCGCCATGTTTACACGGGTGGAATATCCTATTTAGAAATCTACAACTGACATGCTGTTAAAAGTCACAAAATATAACAACGGTATCGTGTAAGTAATGATGCACAACAAGCAACTCGCCGGTGAAAGTTTTCCGAGGACACGTTTTTATAAATAAGCTTTGGCTTCTTTGTTTAATGGAATACCAACATTTGTAGGTTATTTAATGCCAAAGCCATCCTTCAAGAACAGGAGTGATACTATTTAACCCATAGCTTGAAGGATAAGGTTTGATATCTTTCCCAAAGGTATTTGCCCGACAGGGAACGTTATAGCGCAACTGGTGTTCGAACTCGCTTACTTAGATTCCATAATCCATCGCTTTAACTATTACAGCACAAGGACACCACTTTACTAAATAAGTAAAACATGTCAAACGTGTTCTTTAGTCGGAACGAACATTGCGGTGAATATCAAACAAAAATAGGGACAATATTCTTATAATCTGAAAGAAAAAAGATAATATATTCATTGAATCATTTCTAAACGATAATAAGAGTCATAATGAAAATAAATGTTGTCGAAAACATTGCAGTGAATATCAAACAAAAATAGGGACAATATTCTCATAATCTGAAAAAAAAAGATAATATATACATTGAATCCTTTCTAAACAATAATAAAACATTTATCAAGACCACCTGACATTACATTCGTTCAAATTTGATTCTCTCTTTCATTTCTTTTTTAATGTGTTGATTTTAACCTAAATCAATGATATTAGGATTTTATTATTTCTCTGAAAAAATATTCCATTAAAATGGACAATATAAGGTATTATTTCATAACAAACTCTATAACATAACCGAAGGTATTATTAAGTATCGATTTTAAAATAATTACACGTCGTAACGGTTTATGCAAGTTTATTTTTGGTAAAATGCAATTTTATTTTCAATAGAATTTTACCGGTGTTGACTTTGGTTCTAAATAATACATATATTTTACGTTACTCAAACCATTAATACTGGGCTCGTTTTTAGCAAGGCGTGTATATTTAAGACGAGACATGACTGGGTGGGAAAGGTGATCCGCTAGCAACTATGCAAATGATGAATTTTTTTTCCTACTGAATTTTAACGGTGTTGCGTTTAGCTCTAAATAATACATGTAATTTACGTTACACACACCATTAATTATGGGTTCTTTTGTAGCTAGGCGTGCATATACAAGATGATATATGATTGGTTGGTAAAGGTGATCCGCTAGCAACTATGCAAATGATGAAATTTTGTTTTTCTACTGAATTTTAACGGTGTTGCGTTTGGCTCTAAATAATACATGTAATTTACATTACACACACCATTAATAATGGGAGATGCCCGTGGTGTAATGGTTATCGTCGCAGGATATGGACACGGCGACACGAGTTAAAATCCTGGACCTGACCGATTGCATTTCACATAGCACTAATACCCTTGGGAAAGGTAAAAGCCAAATATTCTCCCTCCAGCTATGGGTAAATAGTAGGGCAGACTAGGTTCTTCAGCCTTGGTTAGGCAACTAGTCTAGGAGAAGGAAAACTCTGAATTGAAACCTGTTAAACTCCGCTTAAAAATTGACCTTGTGTCATATCCTGCCCTAGCGGAGGGGTTGGTAAATATAAATAATGGGTTCTTTTGTGGCTAGATGTGCATATACAAGATGAGATATGATTGGTTGGGAAGGTGATCCGCTAGCAACTATGCAAATGATGAAATTTTATTTTTCTACTGAATTTTAACGGTGTTGCGTTTAGCTCTAAATAATACACGTAATTTATGTTACACAGACCATTAATAATGGGTACTTTTGTAGCTAGATGTGCATATACAAGACGAAATATGAATGGTGATTCGCGAGCAACTATGAACAAAATTAAAATTGTATATGCACAAACAAGAATCCGTCCTATGATATGTGACACCTAAGATTCTCTGTGGTTTTTACAGAAGAACTTGTCACCCAATTCCAACCAAAAGACCAGACATTGTGACAAAATTAAAAAAAAAAAGAAAATGTCATTTAATGGATTTTGCTGTTCAAATGCACAACAGAATTAAAATGATTGAAAGCAAAAAGATAGCTAAATATCTGGCTCTTGCCAGATTTCGTTGTGTTATATGTCATGTTAACCTTTGTTGGTTATATAATGCCAAATCCTCTTCATACTTATGATTTCTGAACGAATAATTTAGTCATACATTTTTTGGACAGAAAAATTATATTACAAATTTGAATAGCCATGACCAGAAAATCTGACAAGCACTCTACGGGACATACTGGACAGCCGTTTCGACCTCACTAGGCCTCATCAGCAGTGTGTACCGTGATCTACCACACTGGTGATCGATTCAGTGACCCGACCACAGAATGCAGAGCCGAAATTCTACCTCTTAGCTAACATTGACTAGTTAGGATGAGGACCGGTAGGTTTGTGGTAGAGTTTCGGCTCTCAATTCTATGGTCACTGGTTCGATCTCCAGTGGGGGACATTATGTTATACGTTGCTGATGAGACTAAATAAGGTCAAAACTGCTGTACTGTGGTTCCGTATGTTGCGCACAGTGTTTGATGAATTTTATCGTCTCGGTAATTCAAATTAAGAATAGTTTGGTAGTAACAATTTTTAAATGACTCAGAACGCAATTATATAATTAAATAATTCCAAGACACGCGATGTAATACTAACAATCAGATTCAGCAATAGTAATTTGTTTGCACACAGTTAAATGGTTTTAATTTTTTGGAAATAATTAAATATTTCTATTTGACCTATACATGGGGCCCTAACAGGTTTTTGCTAGAAAGCTGAAAAAGCTGTGGAATATGAGCGTAGCGAGAATACGAATATATGTCAGGGCGCATGGATTGGTCCCAAAATGTTTGTGAGGAGACTTGATGAATTTGGGGATCAGAGAAAGAATCGTGACCTTCCAGGTAACAATACTATTAAGATTATCTACAACACTTAAAAGATTCTTGGAAACCTGAAGTGACTTGGTGTCACTTAGACTTAAGATAGCAGCAAATTTGCGCAGAAGAAATATAAGACTAGACACGACTGGGTCGGCAAGGTGATACACTGGGAGATGTGCAAGAAATTTAAATTTGACCATACCAACAAATGGTATATGCACAATCCAGCATCCGTCCTAGAAAATAACACTCATAAACTCCTATGACATACACACGAATCACCTAATCTCGTCCAGAAGATCAAACATTTCTATTCCAAACTGTTCAAGCAGTTATATGTAACAATTCAGTTAAGTGTAAATACAGTTTTAATGTCGAAAAACAGTTCATACGCAGTTTACATACAAAAATCACTATAGTGAAAGAAGCACGGTTTAGTTCTATTTACCCCATAGATAGGACCCTTTATCAGGTGCTACCACTCCTGGCCAGGGTGGACCTGGGAGCGATGGCAATGAAGGGGTACGCCGCATTCCCCAAAGTTTCAGCATTGCTGGAACCTCACCATCAGATTGTTTAGTGTCATACCAGGACACTCGTTGGGGTGGGGGTCTTACCCCTCTGCGGAGAAGCAGTCGGTGTATTCTACAGCCCCAGCCAACTGGGAAAGGTTACTTTAGGAGACTTGCTGTCACTAAAACATCAGAGAAAGATCGTCAGCTAAAGCTGATGTGAAAAACCCTCAAAGAAAAAAATTATATTTTATAAAAATAAAACTACCGTTTAGAAAAATATGAACTGTTTATTGAAAAACTTTAGTATTTATGGTCGAAACTCTTTACTCTGCTAAAACAATAAATATGTTTGTATTTAACTGTAACCTATAAAAAACGACACATCATAGAATAGGTTTTATAACTGCAATATATCTAACATTTTCTTTGAATGTAGAGTGATTTCCGCTCCAATTTGCTGACAAATCGTAATTTAATAGACTCTGCATTGCGCTGAACGACACTTTTCCCCGACTGCATAGCCTAGAGCAAGCAGCAAAAGGCATTAATCGGATAACACAGCGTTCATCGTGCCATCTCCTCATTAAATGGCAAGATTCTAAAATGAGTAAACCAGTTTATATACCTCGGTAGCAATATCTCATCAACTGAGAGGGATTTCAATGTACGCAATGGTAAAGCGTAGACTGATGCAGATAGGTTTTTGATTGCATGGAAATCTGATCTCTCTGATAAAATAAACCCGGAATTCATCACTGCTGTAGCTCTGTCAGGGCTACTATATGGATGCACCACTTGGACTCTCACAAAATGTTTTGAGAAAAATCTACATTCAAAGTAGACAAGGATAATAGGTGCTGTATTGAAAAAATCCGGGAAATAGCATTCTACAAAACGACAGCTGCACTGTCATTTATCTCCGATCTCAAAAAATATCCTATTGCCCAGTTGGCTAGGGCTGTAGAATACACTGACTGCACCTCTGCAGAGGGGTAAGCACCCACCAACGAGTGTCCTGATATGACACTAAATAGTCTGAATGTGAGCTCCCAGTAATGCTTGGGCTTTGGGGAAATACAGAGTACACCTTCATTGCCATTGCTCCCAGGTCCACTCTGGCCTGGCATGGTAGCACATGATAGAGCCCTATCAATAGGTTAAATATAACTAACAGCGTACTTATGCTAAACTGAATATCTATAAATAGAAATGTTTTTTGACAATTGAACGTGTTTACACTTAAACTGCGTGCTTATGCTAAACTGAATTATTTCAAATAGAGCTGGGATTTTTTTTACATTGAAACTGTATTTACACTAAACTGAATTGTTTAACAGAGAACTGTTCTGACATGTAACTGTGTGTAAACAAAATCTGTATTTTTACTAAACTGAATCAGCTGAAGAAGAACTGCATGACTAAACTGAATAGCGCTAAATAGAAATGTTTTTTACAATCAATCTGTACTTACATTTAAATTACGTGCTTTTGCTCTGCTGAATTATTTGAAATTGAACTGTTTTTGACATTGAAACTGTATTTACAGTAAACTGACTTGTTATATATAACTGCTCGAATAGTTTGAAATAGAAATGTTTTTGACAAGTAAACTGTGTACTAATGCTAAAATGAATAGTTTTAAATAGAACAGATTATTTACATAAAAATGGATTTGGCGTTAAATAACCTACAAATGTTGATATGCCATAAAACCAAGCCAAACCAAACCAAACAAACTATCCTAGTAAGAAATAAGACATGCTTGTCTTAATTGATAAAGACGAATTCATAAGCAACGTTCTCCTATGGACTCCTACCGATGGACACACCAGTATTGGCCAACTTACAAAAACTTATATTCATCACCTTTGTGCAGACACTGGATGTCCTTTTGAGGATTTACCAAGAGTGATAGCCTTTAGGAAAGGATGTTGAGAGAGAATCTAGAAAATCCAAGCTCCCGGCGTGACTTGTTGATGATGATGATGATGATGATGTGCATAATGGTTAGAGTGTTTGCTAATAGCCCGGGTGACCAGAGTTCAATCACAGGTCGAGTCATATCAAAGACTCAAAAATGGTACTTAATGCCGCCTTGCTCAACACTAACCATTATAAGGGTAAAGTCGAGCAATCCCGGCAAATAATTCTCTAATCTAGAGTATATATCGATTGCAATTACGCCCAGGTCCATTCTGTCTTGAAGAGGTACTACCCGTTAGGCCCCCAAATTAAAATTGAAAATTACTATTTTTGGAGAGAAGTACGTGATATCATGACATGGTCTGGTTTGTTTTGTTTTTATTACATGTCAACCCCTGTAGGTTATTTAATGCCAAATCCTTTTTATACATCTATATAAAATGTACGATTTCAAAATATATTTTGTAGATAAAATGTTTAAACGAGCCTGAACTTGTTTTTTTTTTAACAGAGTTAAACGGTTTCACTTATTTCTTTTTAATACGAATAATTCTATTTACTATTAATCATTTGTTTGCTCACAGTTAAGTGCTTTCAAGTATTGCTATTTAGCACTAACAATTCAATTAACCATCAGTCATTTGCTTACGCACATTAAAGTGAACAAACAGTTCTATTTCATACAATTCAGTTTAGTATAAGTCATTTCTTTGCACTCAGTTTAAATGTCGAAGTACACAGTTTAAATGTCAAACAGTTCTATTTCAAACAATTCAGTTTAGTATAAGTCATTTCTTTGCACTCAGTTTAAATGTCGAAGTACACAGTTTACATGTCAACAGTTCTATTTCAAACAATTCAGTTTAGTATAAGTCATTTCTTTGCACTCAGTTTAAATGTCGAAGTACACAGTTTACATGTCAAACAGTTCTATTTCATACAATTCAGTTTAGTATAAGTCATTTCTTTGCACTCAGTTTAAATGTCGAAGTACACAGTTTACATGTCAAACAGTTCTATTTCAAACAATTCAATTTAGTATAAGTCCTTTCTTTGCACTCAGTTTAAATGTCGAAGTACACAGTTTACATGTCAAACAGTTCTATTTCAAACAATTCAGTTTAGTATAAGTCATTTCTTTGCACTCAGTTTAAATGTCGAAGTACACAGTTTACATGTCAAACAGTTCTATTTCATACAATTCAGTTTAGTATAAGTCATTTCTTTGCACTCAGTTTAAATGTTGAAGTACACAGTTTACATGTCAAGCAGTTGTATTTGAGCCATTTATAAGACCCTATCAGGTGCTACCACCTCGATTATAATGAAGGAGTACTCTGCATTCCCAAATGTTCCAGCATTACTTGAGGATCACCATCAGAATTTTTTTCTGACATTTCAGTACACTCGTTGGGGGAGTATTGCTCCTCTATACAGATGAAATCAGTGTATTCTACACCCCCACCCGACTAGGCACGCAAACAAATCATTATTATCATTATCAAATCATTGATGTTTTTAAGGATTACTAGATACTATTTAATCGTATGTAAATTATTTGTTTTGAGACTATTTAAAACATTTACTATTATTAAGTAAAGTTGGCGACCTTAGTTGAGGGGGGCTTGAAGGCCCCCTTTTCAATAGCTACAACACAGAAATGTTTTGGGGAGGGCGCAAATCCATTCCCAGGCTTGCTTCACTTTACTCTTGACCCTCACCAAATAATACTGAGTGCTAGGCAAGGCGCCATCAAGTACCATTTTTGAGTCTTTGGTATGTCGACCTGGGATTGAACCCCAGTCTTCTGGACCAATCGCGAACACTACTCAGAGTTCGCCAATGGTCCAGGAGACTGACGTTCAATCCCAGGTCGTCATACCAAAGACACAAAAATGGTACTTGATGCCGCCTTGCTTAACACTCAACATTATAAGGTATAAGGTAAGAGTAGAGTGGAGCAATATATGGAATAGAATAGTGCTCTCTCCTTCACCTTGGTGTAGTAGCTAATGAAAAGGGAGCTTTCGGGTCACCCTCGACCAAGGTCACCAACTTTACTTTTTATTAGTATTTTTATCAGTTTCTTTAAACCTTATAATTGCTTTTGATAAAATGAAACGCAGTTTCTTCCAGGCAGTGGTCACATCGATACTGCTATATGAGTGCACTACATGGACTCTAACAAAACGACACGAGAAGAAGCTAGACGGCAATTACACAAGAATGCTGCGTGCAATCTTGAACAAGTCTTGGCGACAACACCCCACAAGACACCAACTGTACGGCCACCTGCCTCCTATCGTGAAAACTATTCAAGTTAGACCAACCAGACATGCACGACACAGCTGGAGAAGCAGGGACGAGCTCATAAGTGATGTACTCTTATGGATCCCCACACATGGCCGTTCAAAAGCAGGACGACCAGCACGAACATACATTCAGCAGCTATGTGAGGATACGGGATGTTGTCCTGAAGACCTGTCTGGGGCGATGAATGATAGGGAGGAGTGGCGAGAGAGGGTCAGGGATATACGTGCTACCAGCGTGACATGATGATGATGATGAATTGCTTGTGAAATATTGGTGTTAGATACGAGTGATTGAAGCCATATAACTGCAAACAAATGATATTATTGGACAGGAATAGTTACTTTCGACTACGTCATCATCATCATCATCATGTTGTGCCACTAGCACGGATATCCCTCTTGCCACTTTTCCCAATCGTTCATCGCCTCTAGCAGGTCTTCAGAGCTACATCCCATATCCTCACATAGCTGCTGTATGTATATTCTAGCAGGTCGTCCTGCTTTTGCTCGGCCGTATGTGGGGGCCCATAGGAGTACATCACTTATGAGCTCGTCCCTGCTTCTCCAGCAGTGTTCTGCGTGTCTGTTTCGTCTAACTTGGATAGTTTTCGTGATAGGAGGCAGGTGGATGTATAGTTGGTGCTTTGTTGGGTGTTGCCGCCAGAACTTATTCAATAATGCTCGCAACATTCTTGTGTAATTGCTGTCTAGCTTTTTCTCCAGCCGTTTTGTTAGCGTCCAAGTGGTGCATCCATACAGCAGTATCGACACTACCGTTGCCTGGAAGAAACTGCGTTTCATTTTATCGGTCAGGTTTGATTTCCATATGATCGATAGCTTATCGATGTAATTGCGTATGAATGAATAGAATTAAATGGAACAAACCTTGAAACCCAGCAAAAATAATTGGGAGCGGGGATTCGTCGTGACGAAGTGGCTAATGTGCTGGATTGTGATATTGTAGTCAGCGATTTCAAACTTTTGTCCTGTTATCACTTTCATTTTCAGACTAAATCCTTTTGGAAAGATATGAACTCTTTTCTCAACCACCTATTGGTTACATTGTACCACTACTATCTTTCTTCAAGGATGGCTTTGTCATCAAAGAAGCAAGGAAGGTCGATATGCCATCAAAAAAAAAAAAAAAAGCAAAAGAAATGATTATACACAACAATTTTTAAATACAATAGGACATTGAATAAGCAGTTATTACAATAAAACATTTACATCTGGATAACATTTACATCTGGACAACATTTAAATCTAGATCACATTTCAGCTTTAAATATAACATAAGGAGTTGATCTGCCGTTAAACAATCACAACAAACCAAACCAAACCTTCTCAAATAGAGACAATAGTATCATCATGGACTGCCGTTATAACGAGAATCTAACGGATCCACGGCTCGTCTAATCATTACTGTGTGCCCTTGGCTGTTTTGAAGCTTTTGGGCACACCCTGAAGCAACCTTCAAATAAATGAAACTCCAGCCCGCTGTCCTGCCAATTAGCCTACTTGTTTCAGTCTACTATCATCCGAACAAACATCCTAGTAATTTCCACACATTCTTAATCCGAACATCACTACTAAATCTCTTAATACATCTCCCTAGCCGTTCAGCTGCTTTGGGAAGACCCTGAAGCTACCTTCATATTTTTCCAACTCCAGAAAACACATGGAAAATTTATGTAAGGAGATACACACTTTTAGCGTAAATGGACGTCTTTCTCTGGCAGTTGTCACTAAACTCAAAACGAGGCGAATCGAAGAGCAGTATGAAACAAGAACAGACAAGACGAAAATGGGAGAAAGAAAAGAAGATTGAAAAGAACAAAAACAAAGCATTATTTCTTATAAAGAAAGAAAGAAAAAACAAAACAAAACAAAACAATGACAGCTAGAAAAATAAATGCATAAAAATCTTAAAGAATTACCGACTCTAATCTACGTAATGGGAATGCATTAGGTTACATGAAGAAGATAACAATTATCATCACCATTATCAATAGCATCATCGTCATCATGCCATGCATATAGAGAAAAGACAATAGAGATCCAATGATAGTAGAAGCAGTAGTGGTGGTAGCAATGGTGACATTATATTCGCTATTTAGTATTATTATTAAGACAAACGTGTAAAAACCTAAAACTCGATTGAAGCAGTAACGATGATTGAGATGTTAGAGCGTTCTGCAAGTTGATTATGTTTATCTTTTTTATTTTCCATTTTTAACGATCTGATAGAAGTGTAAAAAAGATGAACATAACATGTTTTGTTGTGTTATAATAATAAGATTTTGATTAAAAATTTTTTGGTCTATTACGTTTAAGTTTAGAAATTAAATGCAATATTTTGTCAGATAACAAGAATGCATTTTCAAAAGGTTTTTCTCTGAAAATACATCATCTTCCATTTATTAATTCATTCCTTCATTAATTCAATTGTTTTGTCGTGGTCAATTCTGGTTCGGTTCTGTTTCTTTGTTTAATGGTATATCAACCTTCTCAGGTTATTCAAAGTCCAAGTCATCTTTGGGGAAAGACAGTAGCGGTACTATTTAATCCATAAGGGATGTTAGAGAGTATATAATATTCCCAAAAATATTTTTCCAAAACTAAGAAAAATACCACTGACTAGAATTCGAACACATGTTAGATACTAGGCCATAGGGAATTTCCCCCACCCCGGTAAATTCTGTGACCGTTCTCATATTAAATACGTAAAGAACAGTATTGAAAAAACATACAGTGAAAAATCTGAAGCATTATTTTTTCCACAAATTTTAATGAGACATAAATGCCTTAGACACGCATAGGAACTGATTATTTTCTTGATTATATTTTTCAAAGTTCCCTTAGTTGTAGAGACAGTGTTTTTTTTTTTGTTTATTTTGAGTGTGTCTTGTTTGTGTTTATGGGCAAATTTTTCAATATCATGATAATTTCCTTTTGCTTTGTAGTTCTTTTTTAAGAAAAATATCAAATGATACATGTTGGCTGTTCAATTTCTTTGCAGTATCATAAAGTAAAAATCTACAATTATTGTTTGTCACAATTTGACCTTTTTCATACTCAAACAACTGTAACATACTCATATGCATGCAGAAACATAGTCACCACAATAATGACGAACAAAAGACAGTTCTTTGAAAAATATACCTCTCACACTTTATTCGAAATGGTACGAAAGGGTTACGAAAGGGTTATGTGTGAGAGGTGAGTTGGAGACTGAACAAAGACTGCAACGTATTGACCCCCAGCTCTTCTGGCTATAGCAGCACTTCTTTCTCGTCTCTCCTGGGCTGCTCAACCGGGGACCCTGTGGGTCCAGCTCTCTGCTGAGCCTGGTTCTCACTGCTTCGAACTGACACAACTGACTCTAAACTCTGATCTCCAACTAACTTGAACTTCTTGTAGCACCGGGTTATATAATTGTTTGACACCCACCTGCTTCAGTGAGCGTCGCATCTGTACTCAATTCAACCTGTCCACCGTCAAGTTTATTCCCTGATATATTCGACCGGATGCACCTGTTATTTACACAGGTGCATTTCTTATTTGACAGCTCGGGCGGATCGGAGGTCAATATGTTACATAACTGCTTAAAGCCATAATAAAATTACTTGTCGCAAATTAGGAAATCAAATTAAGGAAAAAAAAAATTCTTAGAAATTTTGTAATTTTTGCTATTTTTGCAAATTTTCTTTTTTTTTTTAGAAAATTATCACTTTCTTCCCCAGTCGTAGATCTTCGAGGAATATGGAGTACCCCTTCATTGCCAATACTCACAGTTTCATTCTGAGCTTGTGCGAAAGCTTTTGTTTTGGTTCAATCTATTCGTCAAATATAACTATTTAATCATTTACCCCACTTTAAATTATTTAACTGTGTGCAAACAATAGCAATAATTGCAATCATTAAATTGTGCACAAATAATTGTAATACTTGAAACCATTTAACTGTATGCAAACAAATGAACTCGGACTCATTTGAAAATATAACCAACAAACCATTCACTTGAACATCATAAGTATAAAAAGGTTTTGAATTTAAATAACACACTATGGTTGATATGCCAGAAAACGCATCCAATCAAATTTTACATTTTTACCAACTTTTCAAACGAATAACACAGCGTTCAAGGGTTAAGGATGTTGTTTCCGAAGTTTGGATTACATTAGCAAAGAACGGGAATTATAGTGAACCCAGCAAATCGAATAGATTAACAATGTATCATGTCTACAATATCAAGAATTACGGAAACAGATACTACACAATCACAGAATATATGTTCCAGTCACTTTTATAATCTAAATATTTCAGCTTAAATGAAATTGATGGCCCAGTCAACTGGGGCTGTAGAATACACCAACTGCATCTCTGCAGAGGGTTAAGACTCCACCAATGAGTGACCCAGTCGCGTGGGGTTGTAGAATACACCGAGTGCATCTCTGCAGAGGGGCACGACTTGTCCAAGGAGCTGGCCCAGTCGGCTAGGGCTGTAGAATACACTGACTGCATCTCTGCAGAGTGGTAGACTCCCCCAGTGAGTGTCCTGGTTATGCCATTTAATGATCTGATGGTAAGGCTTCAGTATTGTTAGAGTTTTAGGGGATTCTGAGAACCCCATTATTTCTCCCATGTGCACTTTGATCCGGAGAGGTCGCACCTGATGGGTTAAACAGTACTAAACTGTGTACTGATACTAAACTGAAATTTTTAAAATAGATCTGCTTATATGTATAAAGATTAGATTTGGTATTAAATAACCTATAATGGTTGATATGCCATAAAACCAAACTAAACAAAGTCAAATTAATGGATTTTGACGTTTCAGTTTACCCAAGCCTTCCAGCGGATACAGGATATGGCACAACTTTAAGGTTTTGCACTTAGAGTAACGGTTATCACCAAAGGAAATAGAATCAGCTATCAAGTTTCAAAACCTGCACAAGGCTGTTTATATTTCACTTAACACTAATGCCCATAGGAGATACATGAATTCATATACTTGACAGCTATGGATAAGTAGTTGGACAGTTAAGGTTCTTTAGCTTTAGTTTGGCAACCAATCTGGCAGAAGGAAAACTGAAATAAACCAAGTGTACTACACTTTAAAAAATTGACCTTTTTGTCGGATATTACCCGGGCTTGGTGAATATATGTTCAAGTTGGATACAGCTGGTTTAAATTCGGAGTATTCCTTCTCCTAGATTGGTTAGAACATTTGACGTACAATTTGGAGGACTATCTTCTAACAAAACAACTATCGAATAGCTAGTTTTGGTGTAAATTCGTTCGCCGTGGAAATAATGGCTAAAGCGCTGAACTGCGGATAGAAAGTTTACGAGTTCAAATTTTAGTTACGTTATTGTGTTCGCTTTGTTTATATTTACCAACCCCTCTGCTCAGACAGGATATGACACAAGGTCAATTTTTGAGTGGAGTTTAAAAAGTTTTGAATTCAGAGTTTTTCTTCTCTTAGACTAGTTGCCCCACCAAGGCTAAAGAACCCAGTCTGTCCTAAATAACCCATAGCTGGAGGGAGAATAATTCCCAAGGGTATTAGTGCTATGTGAAATGCATTCAGTCTCGTCCAGGATTTGAACTCATGTCACCGTGTCAATTTCCTACGACGATAACCATTACACCACGGGCACCTCCCATTACACCACGGGTTCGCTTTGTTAATATTGCAGAGGTACACTGACTCATCGTGTTAGTAAGAAATAGAAGACAAGGTGTACCGGCCAATTTATATAGTTAGGTAGAGTATTCGCTAATGGCCTGGGAGACCGGGGTTTAATCCCTGGTCGATGCTTACGACTCAAAAAATGGCTTGCCCAGTCGGCTGGGGCTGTAGAATACACTGGGTGCTTCTCTGCAGAGGGGTAAGACCCCCCCGCCAACGAGTGTCCTGGATATGACACTAAACAATCTGATGGTGAGGTTCCAGCAGTGCTGGAGCTTTGGGAAATGCGGAGTACCCCTTCATTGCCATCGCTCCCAGGTCCACTCTGTCCCGGAGTGGTAGCACCTGATAGGGCCCTATCTATGGGTTAAATAGAACTAACAGCATACTTATGCTAAAATGAATTGAGTAAACTGAATAGCTTGAAATAGAAACGTTTTTGACAAACCGTACTTACACTTAAACTGCGTGCTTATGCTTAACTGAACTATTTCAAATAGAACTGTTTTTCGACATTTAAACTGTATTTACACTTAACTGAATTATTACATATAACTGCTTGAATAGTTTTAAATGGAAATGTTTTTGACAATTAAACTGTGTACTTATGCTAAATTGAACTGTTTTCAATAGAACAGATTATTTACATAAAAATGGATTTGGCGTTAAATAACCTACAAAGGTTGATATGCCATAGAACCAAACAAACCAAACCAATCAAAAAATCGCACTTGATACCTACTCAGCATTATAAGGTACGTATCTTGGGCAAAGTGGAGCAATCCATAGAAAGGAGTTGCATTCTCTTCTACATCTCAGTTTAGTTGCTATTGAAAAGGGAACCTTCGGGTCACCCTCGACTAAGGTCACTAACTTTACTTTCCAGGGAATGGAGTAACATCATCCTCTACACCTCTGTGTACTAGCTATTGAAAAGGGAGCCTTCGGGTCACCCTCGACTACGTTCACCAACTTTACTTTATATATGCACTTGCTTACCACGTGCCTTTACAACCAGAACTTAATGTACAAAGAAAAGAAAAAAAAGTCAAAGAAAAAGAAAATTGCAAGCAAAATTTTGTGGCACCAACGAACAGGTCCCGTGACACACTGTCGTGTACTAAAATGAAAAAAGTAGTCCGTATCTGGTTTCAGCTCACAACCGCTTCATCATATAACCAAGGGACTATTTCAGTTGATATACTGAATACACTTTCAGATAAATAATCTTGGGAAAGGTATATAAACCCTTTATCTTCCAACGATAGGTTAAACAGTACAATTGTTGTTTTTTCTACAAGAAGAGTTTTCGCATAAAATAACCCATGATGGTTGATATGTCATTAACCAAAGAAATCAAACTATTTTATCCGTCATTGATCTCACGTAATTCAACCTGAGGGAGTGAAAAAGTAAGAAAACCAGAAAGGTGAGTAACCAACTGTATTAAAAAGATTTAACGATAGATTGAGTCAGGAACAAAATGTTCAATATCACCTTGGTCTTCTTCGACTGACAAATAAGATTAGGTTTGGTTTATTTCGGTTTTTATTCTTTTTATGGCAATTCAACCAGCCAGGGTTATTTAATGTTAAATCCATTCCTGCAGTAGAAAAGTCGGAGAACTATTTAACCCATACCTGGAGGAGATAAGATGTTTGACACATTTCCAAAAGGATTTAGTTCGAAAATGAACCGCAACTGGGGTTCGAACATGCATACTACGATGTCACAATAAAACATGTTCGCAAAACACGTAATAATTGATGTACAAACGGCTTCATTTAGAATTTTAACTTGGCATGTGTATTCCATTTCGAGATAACTGTAATGTCATGGGGATGTTATAGGTGTAAGTGTTACTCTTGATGATATTAAAACACTAGCTCAGTCTGATTTTTGTCCATAAGGCAATTTTTTTCGATCGCTGAACAAAATGGTATAGGCTGCCGTCTGGGAGTCACTTGAAAGAAAATCAGTGATATGGAACAAACGTTAAGTTTAAAGAAACCCGTTCGGTAATCATGTGAGCATTTATAGCAGAAGGCCTGGTGCTTAAATATGTTCGACCTAAATACCGAAATCTCCCGGGGTAAATACCGGTTATCTTCCTTTGTAAACATTGTGAAAATCAAGTTCAGCTCGGGTAGCTTAGAGTACAAAAAGAAATTGGTTGTTTTTTTTCCTTTTGATTTTTGTTCTGATATATTTTATGTTCCTTTTATTTGTTTATATATTTCCTGTTTTTGATAAACGTTCGGAGGCATTTCCTAAATGGTGAAATAATGGCTAGTATTTCGGTAAAGAAGAAAACAATTCCTGGACAAAAAGATTGCTCGTCCCTGAACGCCGCCCACCCAACTCGGTGTTCTCATCGCTATAATCAGAAAATGGTTTTCAGTGAAAAGAAGGATGTCGTTTACAGTGTAGGGCACAAGTCTCAAAGACAAAGTATTCGGTCCATGTAAAGCTATAACAAGAATGACATAAGCAAAGGGAAACAAAATAACACGAATATTTCATCATGTTTCTTTTTTTGTTCGAAAGAGTGAAACGAGTGCGTCCATGTGTATCAGCAGTGATATATATATATGTGTTTGTTTTTTTTTTTTGGCTTGGTTTATAGTATATCAACCTTTGTAGGTTATTTAATACCAAATCCATTTTTATACAAATAAACAGTTTTATTTCAAACAATTCAGTTTAGCATAAGTACACAGTTTAAATGTCAAAACATTTCTATTTTAAGTAATTCAGTTTAGTCAAACAGTTTTATTCCAAACAATTCAGTTTAGCATAATTTTGGTACATACACTGTTAAATGTCCAGTTGACCTGGGAGCCATGGCAATGAAGAGGTACTCCGCATTCCCCAAAGTTTAAGCATTACTGGAACCTCACCATCAGATTGTGTAGCGTCATATCTAGGACACTCGTTGTGGCATCTAACCACCATGTAGAGAAGCACTCGGAGTATCCTACAGCCCAAATGGACTGGGCAAATATATGGGTGCATGTGTGTGTATGTGTTGAGGGAGGAAGAGAGTATTGAACAAAAAGCATACTGTAAAAAGACTGAACCGTTTTATTACTGCTTCAAATTTAAATGAAACCTTAATGGCTTAGACACACATAGGAAGTGATTACTTTTCTTGATTATTATTATTATCAATATTCGCTTAGTTGTAGCAAAAGGTCATCATTATCTGATAGGAAAACTCACAGAAATAGCTAAAAATACAAAATTTCTTAGAATTTACTTTTACTTGATTTGATATCCAAATTTGAGATTCCTCTTTTGCTAGTAGACAGTTACCTGAATTTTACAAATAAGTAAAATTGTAGTATACAATAACTGAAGACTGTCACTTCGCAACATTGCAAGAAATCGAATCGCCAATCGTGTCTCAGTTAATATTTTCCTAAACAATTATATGAAAACTGGAAATTAACATCACAAAGAAGGTCGTAACCACCAAAGATAAATCTTTAGCATCTGAAGATAAAGAAATTGCTTGAACGATAAAGCGGAAGGGTTACCGCAACATTACAACGACTAAAATATACGCTGAATTAATGAAAGATTTTATCTCAACACTGGGTTTTGTTATCCTACTCTCTCTCTCTCTCTCTATATATATATATATATATATATATACTTCAAAAAAGGGCCACTAGAAGTTTTATTTTAACGTTGTCTTCAACACGTGTTTCTGACGTTTTACGTCGTCTTCAAGAAGTAAATGGTTTGTATATTTTCGTGGGGGGTTGTTGCTGTTTTCTCCTTTTTTACTCCTTTACCCCTAAATAATCCATGAGAGTTGATACGCCATGAACTTATACAAACAACTAATCTTTTTCCTATAGTGATTGTGTGTGTGTGAAAGGACAATATTTTCAAAGAATATATTTATATACATGAATAATAAACCAATGTTTAATGATTCAGAGTTTTTCCAACAATTTTTTGAAATAATAGTTTCTCATTGTCAAAATTATTTTTATTTACTTTTATCTCTCTTTGGACTAACAAAAAATTCATATATATATATATATATACTCATCTTATCAATTTTAATAACTTTATACAGACGTACATTATCTATAGAGTATGAAACACCTATTTAATTAAAGTTAATTCCCTTCGAGATTAAAGCTTTAGTGTTCAATTCGAACACCATGAAATCGAAATGGTTATCATTAGGTATTATTTAATGGTGTAATGGTTATCGTCGTAGGAAATTGACACGGTGACATGAGTTCAAATCCTGGACGAGACTGATTGCATTTCACATAACTCTAATACCCTTGGGAAAGGTATGAATCCAATTATTCTACCTCCAGCTATGGGTAAATAGTAGGACAGACTAGGTACTTCAGCCTTTGTGAGACAACTAGTCTAGGAGAAGGAAAATTCGGAATCAAATCTGTCAAACTCCGCTTCAAAATTGACCATGTGTCATATCCTGCCCGAGCGGAGGGGTTGGTAAATAGGATCATTAGGTATTATTTATTACAAAATTTAAAACCATAAAATGTTGTAACTGCAATTATAAATACCTATATACTCAAACACTTACCCATGAGCAGGTTAATTTTTAAGAGGAGTATAGCTTGTTTCAAGTCAGTTTTAATTCTCCTACAGTAGTTTTCTGTTTATGACTAAAGAACACTAGACGGAGAGAATAGATGGGTTCATGCCTTTCCGAAATATTTTTGCGCAAAAGGAAACGCAAATATCCTTCCGTCAAGGATTTGAACTCGGGTCTCGGATTTTATTTCCTTCGACGATAACCGTTAGGCTAAGAGCACCTGCATGTGTAACAGTAAAAATAAAAATGACTAGAGGCTAGGGAGGAATCTATCTTTTCTTCCGATTTAGTTTCTTTTGTTTAATGGCATATTAACCTTTGTAGGTTATCAAATGCCAAAGCCATTCTCCTAGAAGAACAGTAGTGGTACTATTTAACCCATAGATGGCAAGATAAGATGCCCATACCTTTCCCAAGGGTATTTGCCCAAAAGTGAATGTAATAGCGCGACTGGAGCACGAATACGCTTACTACGATTCTGCTGTTCATCGCTTTAACTATTATACCCATCTATCTTTTCTCATCTCGATTATACAGGGTGGAACGATAAAATTGTTGTCCTAAATAAAAGAACACTACAACTTTATTTTAAAACTTTTATTGAAAAAAATCGATTCAGGTAACATGACTTTGTAATAGAACTGACATCTATTCAATGTAGCCACCTTCAGCCTCAATCACCGCCTCGATACGGATCCGGAGCTGGGAACACGTCTTTTTTACTAGCACCGGCGGGAGCCTGGCGAATACTCGGCAGATAGCAGTGATCAGGCTGGCTTTGGTGTTGTGGGAGGTCATGTTGGTGATGTTCCCGACGTATGACCAAACGAAGTAGTCCAGCGGGTTCAGGTCGAGGGAGGAGTGGGGAAGTGAGAGAAGGGTACAAAGTCGTAGCACTTCTTCTGAAGTCAAGCCTGGGTCTCTTTGGACTTGTGGGCCGGCATCGAGTCCTGCTGCCACACCCAGGGTCTGCTACCGGCCACCTGATTGCACCAGGGTATCACCACACTCTTCAACACATCCAGGTACACTTTGGTGTTGACTTTCAAGCCGACTTCGAAGGTATAAGGTGGCATGATGTGGCCCTTACTTGAAACCCCACCAAAGACCGTAACCGTAGCCAGAAACTTTGTTTTCATCACCCTGGGCACGTCCTTGTTATTTGTGGTAATCCAGATTTTCATTTTGAGGATGCTGGCAATTGTCCTGTTGTCATAACTTGGATCGGTAGGGTGCATGAGTTGTACAGCGGCGCATCTCCGATCTCGATCGTTGAACATTGTGTCTCTTTCAGACATGATAGAAGGCTCCTATCACTCTTGGGATTTGTACACGACTGGCCAACTAGTTGATGGTCTGCAACATAAAAAGAA
>OY757931.1:13889152-13931652 GCA_963585895.1 Sepioteuthis lessoniana | reverse complement strand
TTGTAAATTACTTAAGGAAACCTAAATTGACGATACGTCATTGTTTTATGTACGTGATTCGCGAATTTTCCCATTTATGATTGCATGTTTCAGGATCTATGAACACGTTTATATCTTCTACATATGTTTTGTCCAGCATGATTTATAAATGAACTTTTCATAAATAACATACACTTAGAGGGGATTAGAAAAAATCACTCTTCCGTTTATGGTCATTGAATCAATTCCTTCATCTCCCTTTATCTCACCACATTCTCTCTCACAATGCTCTCTCTCTCTCTCTCTCTCTCTCCCCACACACACTCTGTAAAACAAACAAAAAATGTGACACCTATGCATTAAATTCCATTCGCTTACGCTGAGTTTGCTGATGAATGTATGGTAAGATATCCGACTGGCGTAAAATCCGCCGGGTTTCGATCCCATCTGTTTCGACTTTATTAGGTCTACATCAGCAGTGTATACCGTGATCTCTCATACTGGGGATCGAACCAGCGATCACAGAGCTGAAACTCTACAACAGAGCTACTGGTCCACATCTCGCAAAAGTCCTGCCAAATCAACTTGTCATTGTAATTGCACGGTTAATTAACCTAATGTGTCTTTTAAATTGCGACAGTAATTTGACGTGGTTTGCCGGATTTTCTGGTCATAGTAATTCAATTTATAATCTAATTCCTTCATATAATGTTTTTTTAGATTTAAAAACAAATGTTCAACGTATCCATTTTGTATTTTAGGAATGTTATGATCACTGGGAGTATTTTTGAAATGTTTAGAACATCTAGAATCCATTTGATGGGCCCTCTATCCTATCAAAAGCGCTTTTGTAGTCAATTCAAGCTATACGTAATCTTTTCAGTTTGATCGACAATACTCCATAATCAGCTTGTTTATGCGGAATTGACCTTTGCAGCCATACAATTCTTTTTGCATCTTTTTTGTTATGAAGGAAATATGTCCTTACAATCTGTTAAATTTACTATTCTCTCCTTTAGAATCGATGTTATTATTTAATATGTCGTAGGAAGGTATGTGATGGATCGGTAGTTTTTTCTTTTTTTTTTTTTTCTTTTACGTTTGTTGTTTCTTTAGTTTTTGGTAGTAGATTTCTTACTTTTTCTGTGAGCCAATCAGGACGTTTTCAGGTTTTTTAATGATTTCTGAAATAAGTTTCGCCATTAGTTGATGGGCAGAGGGTACCTGGTGCAATCTACAATGTGTTATTTATAACAGATAACTTCCATTTATGTGTTCGTTTAAGTGTATTTATAATCTCTTCCCTTGTAAGATCTTCGCACATTTCCAGTTCATTATTTTCAGAAGCGTCTTCTATTATTTCAGTCCACCTTGCTTTTCTAATATATGGTTTCTCGTGGCTCCATTTATTCCTCCAAAATGCTTTCACTACTTAAATCGTGGGCGGAGGGTTCCTTTATACTTAATGTTGTTTTCTTATTTTTCTATTGAACGTTTTGGGTTTGTCTTCAAGTATTGTGTTGTGTCAGAAGAAATGTGTTGCTTTTTATATATTCGGATACGTTGGAGCTTCAGTTTGAATTTTTGTCCCAGTTTTTTTTATTAAGGTAACCTTATCAAAAGATGTTATCTCATATTTTCTTTAATTTTTTTTTCTACTTTCATTTTGACACCCTTACGCATTTCTTCGAGTTTTAATATTTTTCCTCTGTATTGCACTATCATTTGGCTTGCTTAAAGTTATTTTAACTGTTAAGTCAACTGGGTTTCTCACAGTATTAGTCTCATATATTATTCTATTTAAAAGCGTATGATTTGCTACGAAGTCTTGTTGATCATCAGAGTATAATTTACTAACTTTGTCTGCATTAGGTTATTTTTATTATTCTTATTTTTATTAAAGTGCTCTATGTTTGATGTCAATATCAGTTCTGTTAGAGATTTTTCTGATTACATTTTATTTCCTTTACTCGATTTTCGTTTAGTTTAGTTTGGTTTTATGACGTATCAACCGTTGTCATTTTGTAACATAGCCATACATGAATATGTGAAATGTACATAGAATGTTCATAACGCTCATATATAACATAGAACATAGGAATCCCGAAACACGAAAAACACTTACGACTTCTTAGTTCAGGTATGAAATTTTGTATTACCTTTGAGTTTAATGGTTTTTCCACATAAGGAGAGAGATACCATCTTTGTATACTAACCTTTCCATCTGCCCCCCATCACGTGCGGCGCTCGTAGCGCACAAATTCGTCTGGCCTCGCCCAGGTCTAAATCTCAACTAACTGACTTTTCTCAAATCCCCCAAAATCCTCCGCACACGCTTTCGGTGCATGACGTCATTCACATTCCCAAATCACATTTTCTGTCTCGGATTTTTATTGTGACATCTCTGAATGACACGTCCGCTCTGCTCCGCGTGAACACCTGCGCTGATGTTTGCACCTAACTAACCCATGCACTGAGCTAAAAGGTTCTCAGCCTAACTAAACCCAAAGGCAAGATATATAAAACGAAATCCCTAGGCTATTATATAACAATTTAATGCCAAATCTTTTTTATACATATACGAGGTGCCTTCAATATGCTTCCAGACTTTTTCGTAGAGGCGTTTAAAATTGGTGTAGACTCTTGAAAGTTAAGTATCTTATTGCTATACATCTTATGAGATGACTGACCATTCTTTATGATTTCAAGTTCAAATGAACAGCTACAACAGCAATTGGAATACATCCTACTAAAGCCTGGTTGTCACAGCTGGTAAATTTCAAAAATGCAATCAGACATTTTAGAAGAACCATATGCAATAAAATTCTTTTCTGAACTTGGAAAAAATGCCACTGAAACGTATGGAATGCTTCAAACTGCTTTTCGACCATCTTGCATAAGTTGAGCATTAGTTTTTCAGTGGCATAAGAGATTCAAGGAAGGCAGGAAGTCTGTGAGGGATGATGAGAGGTGTTTGAGGAGTAAGGGAGTCAGAACACCAGAGTTGATTGGCCAAATAAAGAATAAGGACCGTCGTATTTCTATAGAGACAATAAGTGCACGGTTTGATGTCAGTGTGGGAATTGTACATACAATTATTCGCGAGGAACTGAAGATGCGGAAGATTTTCACGAAGTTTTTCCCAAGGGTGCTCAGAGAAGATCAGAAAGAAAGACGTTGTCATGTCAGCAGGGAGATGGTCAAGCTGATCAATCCAGACTCCGCAGTTCTTGATGCTCTGTCGATGAAAGCCGGATCTACTGCTATGACCCAGAGACCAAGAGACAGAGTTCCCAGTGGAAGCATGCTGGCTCTCCCAGACCCAAGAAGGCCAGACAAAGCTAATCCACCCACAAACTTTTGATGATCCTTTTTTTGACAGCACTGGCATGATCTACATCCACTGGGTTCCCACAAGACAGACAGTCAACAAGGAATACTATGTTGAGGTTTTAAGGGAGTTCAAGAAGAGACCGTCGGAAGAGGCCAGCACTCTTCAAATAGGATCAGTGGTATTTCCACCAGGACAACGCAACAGTCCACAACTCCATACTTGTCACAGACTATTTTACCAAGATGGGCATCAAGACAGTTCTTCAGCCTCCCTATAGTCCAGACCTTGCTCCCGGTGACTTTTGGTTATTCCCTAAGCTCAGAGGCTGTCGTTATGAGACAATTGAGGAGATGAAAGAGGCTGTGACGAAGGTCATTGACACGCTCACACAAGAGGACTTTCATGGGGCCTTCGAGAAGTTGTTGGAACGGTACAACAAGTGGATTGCAGCCAGAGGAGATTACTTCGAAGGGGACTAAAGTTTCATGTGTGTACTATCAATGAAAGTACCCATACCAAAAAAGTCTGGAAACTTTTTTTAATGATCCTCGTATATTCACAATTTTGCAAATTTATTAGAATCTAATTGTATATCTGATTTTTAACCTTTTCTTACCAAATTTTCTTGTCTCTTTGAGTTCAATTTCTTCTTGATATTTTGTTAACTGCATAAGAAAATGCCAATAATATTTATTTACAATCTTCTTTTGGCAATTTTTTTTATTGGTTTTAGTTTTGATCTTGGTAGGTGATGATTGGTATTATTCTGCTTCTGATAACAACTGTAATGATGAATGTTGCAGACGCTAATATTTCGTTTCTATCTTTGTTTATCACTGAGAGACAAAATCGTTTTTAATCCTCGAGAAAACCGACTCAGAGCGAGTCATAAAATATTGTTTTCATAAATGATTCTACCAACAGATTTTTTTCTTACACAATAATCATAAAAATTCTAGTATTATATTTATTAATAATACATAAAAGGAGAATTTAGATTATATTATAAATTATAATAAAAATTTCAACGTTTAAAATTCAAAGACGTTTGATGTTCCCTCTCGAAGATCCGAACACAAAAACGTTTACTAATCTTAACGGACTTCAAAGATATTTTACATTTCTAGGTTTGGTTTTGGTTTCTTTGTTTTAATGGCATATCAACTCTTTTAGGTTATTTAATGCCAAAGCCATTCTCCAAGAAGAACAGAAGTGGTACTATTTAACCCATAGCTGGGAGGATAAGGGGGTTCATACCCTTCCCAAGGGTAATTGTCCGAAAGTGAACGTAACAGCGTGACTGGAGTACGAACTCACGTACTACGATTCCGCAGTCCATCGCTTTAACCATTAAACCACGAGCACACTTACTCCAGTCATAAAAATGTGCCAAAGAACCACAGACTGTAATGGTCTGATTGGCCGTCTGGGTTCTGTGACTTTCCGGTAAGTGTTTCCACTCAGTGTATCATCTGCTGAAAATGGCGTATGATAAAGTGATTAGAGTGTTCGCCAATGGCCCAAGAGATCTGGGTTCAATCCTAGGTCGAGTCATGCCAAAGACTCAAAAAATGGCACTTGATGCTACCTTGCTTAACACTCAGAATTATAAGGTACAGACCAAGAGTAAAGTGGAGCAATCCCGGGAAAGGAGTAGCGGCCTCCCCTGCATTTTAGTGTGTTAACTGTCGAAAAGGGAGCCTTCGGGTCGACCTCAACTACAGTCACCAACTTTACTTACTTATTATTATCATCTAGGCATGCTGATAGCACAAATTCCCTTGTCTCTATCTTGCCATCTGTCCTGATTGATGTAGGTGTAGTAGCTATCTAAAAGGGAGCCTTCTGTTTGCTCTCGACTACAGTCACCAACTTTACTTACTTATTCTTATCATCTAGGCATGCTGATAATACAATTTCCCTTTAATCTATCTTGCTATCTGTCCTGATTGATGTAGGTGTAGTAGCTATTGAAAAGGGAGCCTTCTGGTTGCCCTCGACTACAGTCACCAATTTTACTTACTTATTCTTATCATCTAGGCATGCGGATAGTCCAATTTCCCTTGACAATATCTTGCCATCTGTCCTGATTGATGTAGGTGTAGTAGCTATTGAAAAGGGAGCCTTCTGGTTGCCCTCGACTACAGTCACCAACTCTACTTACTTATTATTATCATCTAGGCATGCTGATAGTACAATTTCCCTTTATTCTATCTTGCTATCTGTCCTGATTGATTTAGGTGTAGTAGCAATTGAAAATGGAGCCTCCTGGTTGCCCTCGACTACAGTCACCAACTTTACTTACTTATTATTATTATCTAGGCATGCTGATAGTACAATTTCCCTTTACTCTATCTTGCTATCTGTCCTGATTGATTTAGGTGTAGTAGCTATTGAAAATGGAGCATTCTGGTTGTCCTCGACCACAGTCACCAACTTTACTCACGTATTATCATCATCTAAGCATGCAGATAGTACAATTTCCCTTGACTCTATCTTGCTATCTGTCCTGATTGATGTAGGTGTAGTAGCTATTGAAATGGGAGCCTTCTGGTTGCCCTCGACTACAGTCACCAACTTTAATTACTTATTATCATCTAAGCATGCTGATAATACAATTTCCCTTTACTTTATCTTGCTATCTGTCCTGATTGATGTAGGTGTAGTAGCTATTGAAAAGGGAGCCTTCTGGTTGCCCTCGATTACAGGCACCAACTTTACTTACTTATTATTATCATCTAAGCATGCTGATAGTACAATTTCCCTTGACTCTATCTTGCTATCTGTCCTGATTGACGTAGGTGTAGTAGCTATTGAAAAGGGAGCCTTCTCGTTGTCCTCGACTACAGTCACGAACTTTACTCACTTATTATTATCATATAAGCATGCTGATAGTACAATTTCCCTTTACTCTATATTGCTATCTGTCCTGATTGATTTAGGTGTAGTAGCTATTGAAAAGGGAGCCTTCTGGTTGCCCTCGACAACAGTCACCAACTTTACTTACATATTATTATCATCTAGGCATTCTGATAGTCCAATTTCCCTTGACTCTATCTTGCCATCTGTCCTGTTTGATGTAGGTGTAGTAGCTATTGAAAAGGGAGCCTTCTGGTTGCCCTCGACTACAGTCACCAACTTTACTCACTTATTATTATCATCTAAGCATGCTGATAGTACAATTTCCCTTTATTCTATCTTGCTATCTGTCCTGATTGACGTAGGTGTAGTAGCTATTGAAAAGGGAGCCTTCTGGTTGCCCTTCACTACAGTCACCAACTTTACTCACTTATTATTATCATCTAAGCATGCTGATAGTACAATTTCCCTTGACTCTATCTTGCTATCTGTCCTGATTGATTTAGGTGTAGTAGCTATTGAAAAGGGAACCTTCTGGGTGCCCTCGACAACAGTCACCAACTTTAATTACTTATTATTATCATCTACGCATGCTGATAGTACAATTTCCCCTGACTCTATCTTGCCATCTGTCCTGATTGATGTAGGTGTAGCAGCTATTGAAAAGGGAGCCTTCTGGTTGCCCTCGACTACAGTCGCCAATTTTACTCACTTATTATTATCATCTAGGCATGCTGATAATACAATTTCACTTTACTCTATCTTGCTATCTGTCCTGATTGATTATGGTGTAGTAGCTTTTGAAAAGGGAGCCTTCTGGTTGCCCTCGACTACAGTCACCAACTTTACTTGCTTATTATTATCATATAAGCATGCTGATAGTACAATTTCCCTTTACTCTATCTTGCTATCGGTCCTGATTGACGTAGGTGTAGTAGCTATTGAAAAGGGAGCCTTCTGGTTGCCCTCGACTACAGTCACCAACTTTACTCACTTATTATTATCCTCTAAGCATGCTGATAGTACAATTTCCCTTGACTCTATCTTGCCATCTGTCCTGATTGATGTAGGTGTAGTAGCTATTGAAAAGGGAGCCTTCTGGTTGCCCTCGACTACAGTCACCAACTTTACTTACTTATTATTATCAACTAGGCATGCTGATAGTACAATTTCCCTTTACTCTATCTTGCTATCTGTCCTGATTGATTTAGGTGTAGTAGCTATTGAAATGGGAGCCTTCTGGTTGCCTTCGACTAGAGTCACCAACTTTAATTACTTATTATTATCATCTAGGCATGCTGATAGTACAATTTCCCTTGACTCTATCTTGCCATCTGTCCTGCTTGATGTAGGTGTAGTAGCTATTGAAAAGGGAGCCTTCTGGTTGCCCTCGACTACAGTCACCAACTTTACTTACTTATTATTATTATCTAGGCATGCTGATTGTACAATTTCCCTTGACTCTATCTTGCTATCTGTCCTGATTGATGTAGGTGTAGTAGCTATTGAAAAGGGAGCCTTCTGGGTGCCCTCGACTACAGTCACCAACTTTACTCACTTTTTATTATCATCTAGGCGTGCTGATAATACAATTTCACTTTACTCTATCTTGCTATCGGTCCTGATTGACGTAGGTGTAGTAGCTATTGAAAAGGGAGCCTTCTGGTTGCCCTCGACTACAGTCACCAACTTTACTCACTTATTATTATCATCTAAGCATCCTGATAGTACAATTTCCCTTGACTCTATCTTGGTATCTATCCTGATTGATTTAGGTGTAGTAGCTATTGAAACGGGAGCCTTCTGGGTGCCCTCGACAACAGTCACCAACTTTAATTACTTATTATTATCATCTACGCATGCTGATAGTACAATTTCCCCTGACTCTATCTTGCCATCTGTCCTGATTGATGTAGGTGTAGCAGCTATTGAAAAGGGAGCCTTCTGGTTGCCCTCGACTACAGTCGTCAATTTTACTCACTTATTATTATCATCTAGGCATGCTGATAATACAATTTCACTTTACTCTATCTTGTTATTAGTCCTGATTGATGTAGGTGTAGTAGCTATTGAAAATGGAGCCTTCTGGTTGCCCTCGACTACAGTCACCAACTTTACTTACTTACTAATATCATCTAGGCATGCTGATAATACAATTTCCCTTTACTCTATCTTGCTATCTGTCCTGATTGATGTAGGTGTAGTAGCTATTGAAAAGGGAGCCTTCTGGGTTCCCTCGACTACAGTCACCAACTTTACTTACTTATTATTATCATCTAGGCATGCTGATAGTACAATTTCCCTTTACTCTATCTTGCCATCTGTCCTGATTGATGTAGGTGTAGCAGCTATTCAAAAGGGAGCCTTCTGGTTGTCCTCGACTACAGTCACCAACTTTACTCATTTATTATTATCATCTAAGCATGCTGATAGTACAATTTCCCTTGTCTCTATCTTGCTATCTGTCCTGATTGATGTAGGTGTAGTAGCTATTGAAAAGGGAGTCTTCTGGTTGCCCTCGACTACGGTCACCAACTTTACTTATAATTTATTTTATTCCAGTTTCATAATTTTATATTGATCTCTGCGTTAATTTGTTAAATATCTTCATTAAATACTAGTTTGGTTTGGTTTGGTTTGGTTTCTTTGTTTAATAGCATATCAACCTTCATGGGTTATTTAACATTAAAGCCATTCTCTTTGAAGACCAGTAGTGGTACTATATAACCCATAACTGGCAGGATACGGGGGTTCATACCTTTCACATGGGTATTTGCCCGAAAGTGAATGTAATAGCGCGACTAGAGTACGAACTCACTTACTAGGATCCCGCAGTCCATCGCTTTCCCTAATACACCACGAGGACCTCGCCTAAATTTAAGTTCGAAATGTTTATACAATATACTTGAGTTACTCTAAGTGGTGTATACCGATTGTTAGGTGTACTAATCCACTTGTAGAACACTTTGTGCCAAAGGCTTGGATTTTATAGTGGATTTGGACTCAGCAGTTTAGGGTATCAAAAACTTTGTTTCCGTGGCAATTCTTTTTAAAAATTAAGATTAAAATGTAAAAATGAATTTTCACTTGCGCAATTTCTCTCTGGTCATCAAAGAAAAAAACGAACACAATTTTCCGCCATATTTTGCTGCTCAGTGGTGAGTGACAAATTCGATTCTTAAATACGGAAACAGTTCAGATGCAAAAGTGATTTTTATTTGTCTCGACCTTTAAGAACTAATCGATATGTAACACACGTAAACACACATACGCACACGTTCACACATACATACATACATACATACACTTACGCAAACATGCTTGCACGGGCACACACACACACACACACACACACATATATATATATATATATATATATATACACCCAAAAGTGCAATCAGCAATGGACGCACACATATACACCTTCATAATCGATAAAATGGAACTATATTTTCGATTGATTCTGAAAATACGTTATTTATTTTAACATTTTCATTTTTTTCTTTAGTGTTCCTGTTTATGGAATGGATTACTGTTGTTTCTGTTGTGTAGGATAAAAGTGTTTTAAGCAAGTTGAGAGTGTTTCGGTGTGTATATATGAATGTGTGATTGTGTTTTATAAATAAAAGCTGATTTTGGTTGAGTAGATGTGCGTGCATGGCAATCTATGCATAGATTAGAAACGTGAGTGGCCTTGTTTGTCTATATGTGTGTGGCTATATGTATGTGTATGGCTGTGCATATATGTATGTGAAGCTGTGGCAGTCGCTGTATGTGTCTGTATGTGTGTAGCAGTGTCTGAAAGTAAGTGTGCCTGTCTCTATTTTTATAAGTCAGTAAGTGTTTATGTGGCTGTATCTGTATGTGTGTACGTTCGTATCTGTATGTGGAAATTTACTAAGCTTTTTGCTTAGATGTGGCACAAGGCTCAAACTCACTCATGTAATTTTGCTAGTCGAGCTTGCTAACCATTACACCACCAGAGGTAATTTACTAAGCTTTTTGGCTTAGATGTAGCACAAGGCCGCGTGAATTGGGCACCCAATGAGAATATAGGTTTGCTAGTCGAGCTTGCTAACCATTACACCACCAGAGGCGCCTTTCCGTATCTGCATGTGAGTCAATGTCCGCATGTGAGTGGCTGTGGCGGGATTTGATGTGTGGCTGTGTCAGGATAAGTGTGCGGCTGTATTTGCATGTGTGCCCCTGTGGGTGTTTGCGCGGCTGTGTTTGCATGTGTATGTGGCTGTGTCAGTATGTGTATGTGTGGCTATGTATGTGTGTGGTTTTATGCACATATGTTTGTGGCTTTCTTGGTGGCTTTCTTTGTGGGTTTCTTTGTTTGATGGCATATCGTGGGTTATTTAACATCAGTGGTGCTATTTAACCCATAGCTGGGAAGATTTGTCCGAAAGTGAACATGATAGCGCGACTGGAGTTCGAACTCGCTTACTACGATACCTCAGGCCAACGCTTTAACCATTACACCACCCCGTCTTTGTATGAGTGTGTGGCTTTGTCATTATATGCGTTCAGCTGTGTCTGTGTGTGTGCATGGTTGTATTTGTATGTGTTTGTGCGTCTGAATCTTTACGTTTGCGTGACTCTGTGTGTACGTGTGTGTGTCTCAGTATATGTATGTGGTTGTGTCTGTATATATGTGTTAATGCGTCTGTATATGTATGTTTCTTTATGTGTATGTAAGTTTATCTTTGTCTGTGTTGGTGTGTGTGTTAGTATACCCGTATATGTGTGTGGCTGTGTCGTATATGTTTGAGTGTTTTTGTCTGTATGTGTGTGTCACTTAGTCTGTAAGTGTGTGGAACTATGTAGGCAAATATAAAAGAAGGCCTGTGTGTTTGTGTAAGTATATTTGTATGGTAGTATATATATATATATAGACAGATAGATAGATAGATAGATAGATAAAGAACCTATATTTGAATGTATATAGATGGATACCATATGCATAAAAGATACGTGTAGGCTTGTGCGTGGTTGCGTATGTGCGTATTGATTAAGTGTGTGTGTGTGTGTGTATACTGATGAAAATGTGTACACACATGTGCATGTGTGTGTATGTGTTTCGATTGATAGATTAATTGATTGATTTTAATGGTTTGTAAACGTGTCTATAGGGTTATTCTCTCACTACGCGTAATGTAATAGCGCTAATTGTTCTTTCATATTTATATTTTTTGTCTAGTTGTTTCGTAAAAGGGTTTTTCTGTTTGTATCTTTTTTTTTTATTGGACACGGTCTTATCAAGTCGGAACAATTTTCGAAAAGAACTAATTGACCCATAGATGCCACCCTAACAGGTAATGGCCAGTCGGTTCGGGCTGTGGAATACACCGATAAGACTACCCCGCATCGAGTGTCTTAGATATGATATTAAACAACCTGATGGTGAGACTCTTGAAGATTTGGGAAATTCAGAGTATCCTCTCTTTGCCATCGCACTCAGGTCAACTCTGGCCTAGAGTGGTAACACCTGATAGGGTCGTAACTATGGGTTAAATAGAGCTGTTTGGCATTTAAACAATAATACCTTGTCTAAATTGAGTTATTACAAATAGAGGTTTTTAATTATTTAACTGTGAATGAAGAAAGGACAAATGTTAAATTGAATTGTTAGTGATACATAGCAATACTTGCAACCATTTAACTGTGTGCAAAAATGAGCTCAAGCACTTTTTAAAAAGCCCTTTTCTTTTTTGTTATTTAAAAACAACTAGTTACGTACTCGTTTACACTGAGAGGAGAACACGAAAGAAAGTTTCTATTTCGTTCGGAGACCTCTTAATTACAAACAAGTTGAATAAACATTCTTTTCTTTTTTAATCTTTTTCTGGACATCCATCAGAATATTAAACTTTTCTATTTCTTTTTTTTTTCAGAATTAGTGGGAGGGGATTTAAAGTAGATGTCCGCCAATGGTCCGGGAGACCGGGTTTCAATCATTCCAGGTCGAGTCATACCAAAGACTAAAAAAGTGACGCCTTTCTTCTTAATACTAAGCACCATAAGCTGAGGATCAAGGGTAAAGTGGAGCAATCAAGGGAATGGAGTAACGCCCTCTCCTAAACCGTGATGTAATAGCTATTGAAAAGAGAGCCTTCGAGTCACTCTCGACTAAGGTCGCCAACTTTACTACTATATGTTTAGCTATTGGTCTAATGAGTAGGGTGTTCGCCAATGGTCAACATTATAAGGTATGGATGGTCAACATTATAAGGTATGAATCAAAGGTAAAGTGGAGCAATCAAGGGAATGGAATAGCACCCTCCCCTACGTCTTGGTGTTGTAGCTATTGAAAAGCGAACCTTCGACTAAGGTCGCCCACTTTACTTCCTGTATCTGATGACTTTTATCAAGCCAGATGAATTAATTCTTTCTTAGCAGCTTGACACTTGCCTCAACTGACAGGATCTAAATGTATATCGGGAGGAAGAGAAACATCTTCATCGCGTAACAAAAATATCGGAGAGCACTGTGACAGTGAGCAACTGGTGATTAGTTTATGGGGCTGTAGGTTTGTATAGAACCGGCTACCCTTCTCGGATAAACTGATGAGAAAAGAATAGTGGACCAATGTGTCACAGATTATTCTGAACAACTCCCCGCAGTTTTTTTCTATCTACCCTACAATTAAACCTCATATATATATGTATACTGTATATATGTATATATATATATATAGAGAGAGAGAGAGTCACGTACACGCAAACACATGCACATAATAAGCCATACATACAATGTGAGGAAGCAAAATTAGGCATATTCTAATAGAACAATAAAACAAGATTAATTTTGATTTTTAAATAATAAACAACCAATTAAGGAAATAGACCCAAAACAGTAATTTACTCAAAATGGCCACCATTTTTTCAGTTATTGTACCAATACGCCTTGTATGCCTTCAAAATAACTTCTTCAAACATTTTATTCCATTCTTCCTCCATAGCAGTCTTAAGCGAACCAATATTTGGATGTGAAGTTACATTTGTTTTGTTTTCTAAAATGATCCACATAGTATAATCAAGTGGATTAAGGTCTGGGCCTTAAAGCTTGTTTAATTGTGGTCCTCACAGTTTTCTAGTGGACTTTCAATTCATTAGATTGCTTTCTTATCGACGTTCGTGGGGGTCCTTCTTAATTGCCGTAGCAGGGGCAGTTAAAAGACCTCCTTTTCGTTTTGTGTTAAATCCTTTACACCCCTTTCCATTAAAAATACATTTTTCCATAAAAAAAAAATCCTACGCTTTGTACATGGTAGAAAAATAAACTTTGGATAGGTTTCGGCGTTAATCAAATAAAAAATTCTATGTCATTTCTTTGCTTGCTCACTCATATTGGGCTGAATTTTAATAATTTTTTTTTTCAAAAAAATGCTTGAATAATAGAGCTAATCATCATGTTTTGATTTATTGCGATTTTTTTCTAAATAATTGGACTAATCAAACTAAAATAAAAACTTTTAAAAATTATTCCATATTTTGCTTCCGCAGCTTGTACAGATACATACATAAACTCACCAACTCACAAACAGACGTACACACATGCATACACATATATAAATATAGACAAGCATTCGTAGACATATACGCAGCCACACATACAGACACACACACAAACACACACACGCATATACAGTTTTAGAACCTATATATATATATATATATATATTGGGGGTCTAAACTTTTTTTTTAGGCCGAGGACTGTTATGTATGCATAAATAGAAAATTCTGAATGGATTTGTACTTAGAGTACCGCTACAAAAACTTATCTGCGACTCAATACAAAGCATCACTATATATATATATATATGTGTGTGTGTGTGTGTGATTCATGTATATCAAAACGCATATATATTAATATATATGCATCCACACACGCATATATACACATGTGTATGTGTGTGTGTGTGTGTGCCTGTCTGTATGTGTGCTTCTGCACTATTTTTTTTCTTTTTTCTTGGCAACTATTGAGATTTATGTATGTATAGATTAAAATAATAGAAATGTGTGTATTTGACATGCATCATTTTTCTAGCAAGTCGCCCTTTGGGTTTTCCAAAGCAGAAAACAAACGTGACTTCCATCTGTGACTTTGGTCGGTCTAAAAATCCTGGCATCGGAGATTAGCTTTTGTCTCAAAGACGAACAATTCAAGCATGGAGAAAGAACGGAATTGGTAAAACAGACACAGGTTCCCAAATAGCCATTATTTCTGGACAGCTTCTCTGTTTGAAAATTGTGGGTCAATTCCCCAAAGAGATTCGAATAAGAGAGAACAATTTGGCCTTGATTCGAGTGAATCCTCCATTCAATTATTCGATCATTGTTGTCGAATCCCAACACAGAAAGCGTGCACTGATTAATAAATTTTACAAATATGAAATTTGATGCGAACAGTTTTTTGGCAGCCCGTAAGGAACAAACTATCAAATTCTTCTGTGCTTCACAAACTATATTCTGCCAGTATTTAACAAGCACTCTTTACCTCCTTGATGAAATGTGCAACACATAGTCACTAAGATGAGGTGGTCAATGGGTTTACACGTAAAGAAGACAAATGATAGGCATATTACTCGCGAATAGTGTCGAGGCTCACCTACTAGAATTGGTAGACAAATAAACTCTTCCAAACTAATTATATATCGGCTGATTGAAAAGTAAACCTTATCTTAGAATATTCTCATATTCATTTCTTTGAAAAATCTGATTATGAAATGAATTATTAGAAATTTTAAATTAAATCCCTCCGATGATGTATGTGAAAACACTTTAGTGTAACAGTTAACGTTTTAGAAAAGAATATCGGTGACTCAAGTTTAATCCCTGGACGAGACTTTTGGCGTTTCCCTTCAGGATATGAATTCGTCTGAACCTCCTTTACTAATGAGTAAACAGTAGGGTAGACTGTGCACTGTCACTTTGTTTAGGAAACCAGTCTAGTTGAAAAATAAAAATAATTAATTAAAACAAGCTTTACTCCGTTTAAAGAATTAACCTTGATTCATATCCAACCTTGTGACGAAAGGGTTGGGTTGATGGGCAACACAAATGAGAAAGATTAATCGATACATTATTTGAATACCAACTCGTATTGTCTAGAGAAAGGTTATCTGAAAAAAATTTGCATAGCCACAAATATAGTACAGTCAAGTAACTACCAGTTTCATTTAACCAATCAAGAGGAAAGCATTTAATCATAATCATTGTAGTTAAGATGCCAAGAGCCAGTTCATCACTTAGATGGGTGACCACTAAGGAGCATCAGTGACTTCATTGATTATGATAACATATACTGTTAGTGTATGCCAAGAGGATGGGGAATCGGGTTTATTTTACGTTCATGTTTGAATTTTTTGTATTTTTCCCACGGACCTAACAAAGAAGAAGAATCATTTTGACTCATAAATTGGACCCAAACAGATACTTCCACTCCAGAATTTGAGTGAACTTGAGAATTATATCAATGATGGGATATTCAACTCCTCTGATCTTCAGAACTGGAATCTCACAATCAGATGCTGCTTAGTATCAGACCCAGGACACCCATTTTAGGGGGACCCCAACTATCTGTAGAGAATACAGTCCGCGTGCTCTTAGGTCCGTCGATAATGCAGAGCAGCAAATCATTTGCCAAACTAATAAAATATTATTAACACAAGTAACATATATTAAAGACATCGAACTCATTAATAATCAATTAATGAGACTAGCTTGTTAATCATTACACAACAATGCATTCAAGTTTTAGAAAAATTAGTTTACTGGTGGCACAAGTCCCAAAGTATAAGGCTTCTAATCAACGGAAGGGATATTCGTTGATCAATTTTAGAAAATTTCCCATAACTTGAATTTTTTACTTGGCGAGCACAAGATAAAACTATGCAAATGTATTTAGTTTATGTACTCGTCTATAAGTCGAATTCTTAAGAGCTTATTTTTAGGACAGATTTAGCGTTGAAACATACATCATTTTAGCTTTATTAATAACAAAATGGTGCCCGTGGTGTAATGGTTATCGTCGTAGGAAATGGACACGACGACACGAGTTCAAATCCTGAACGAGACTGATTGCATTTCACATAGCACTAATACCCTTGGGAAAGGTATGAATCCAATTATTCTCCCTCCAGCTATGGGTAAATAGTAGGGCAGACTGGCTTCTTCAGCCTTGGTGAGGCAATTAGTCTAGGAGAAGGAAAACTCTGAATTCAAACCTGTTAAATTTCGCTTAAAAATTGACCTTGTGTCATATCCTGCCCGAGCGGAGGGGTTGGGTAAATATGGTTGGGTAAATATGATTGATAACAAAATGGCTTTTATTAAACCCAAAACATCTTTATTTCTTTTTGTTATTGAGAGATTTTTTATTGATTTTTGAAAGTTTTGTGCTTTGACATTGCTTCCCGAAATCTTAAAAAAGAAATGAAATTTGAAGAAGATTTATGATGAATATTATCTGTAGTAAAAAGTTTTCCGATAAACATTTTTTCGCGTAATTTGCACGGATGTTACCGGAATATTTGTGAAAGAACTTAATATTTCATATGATAGAAAGACAGACACTAGTCCTGTGACTTGGTTTTGATCGAGAGGACGTGTCAGGGGTAGGAATAGCCTGGCACTGCTAATCCTCATCCAGGTCTACAATAGGTTTAAATTCTGAATTTTCCTTCTCCTAGATTGATTATCAAACTAGGGTTATAGAACTCAGTCTTCCCTACTATTTACTCACAGCTAAAAGGAAAACATTTAGATTTATACCGTAACGAAGTGTGTTAGTGCAATATGAAATATAAACAAATTCATACGACGATAACCGTTACCCTATCAACACTTTTCATATAAAAATATTTTTTGCATAACCACTTATGTGTCACACGTACACACAATTATATATATACACACAAACACACACATTATATATATATATATATATATATATATATATATTCTTAATTTGTATATATATATATATATATATATATATATATATATATGTATATACAAGTGGTCAGGAGCGGCCTGAAGGTTTCCTTTTCAATAATCACAATACTGATGTGGGGAGGAGGCCCTAAACTTTTCCCTGGATTGTTCACCATACCTTTGATCTGTCTCTTATAATATTAAATGTTAAGCTCGGAGACCATTTTTGAGATTTTGGTATGCCCATCTTGGTCAAATAGTCTGTGATAAGGATGGAGTTGTGGACTGGTGCATTTTCCTTGTGAAAATGCCACTGACCCGATTTGAAGTGTGCTGGCCTCTTCCCTAGGAATATCTTCCTGAACTCCATTAAAACCTCAACATACTAACCCTAACCCTAACCCTCTGGCCAATCAACTCTTGTGTATTGACTTCCTTACTCCTCCCGCACTTCTCATCATCATTCACAGACTCCCTCCCTTCCTTGAATCTCTTATGCCTCTCAAAAACTGATACTTGATTCATGCAAGATGGTCTAAAAGCAATCTGAAGCATTCCATACGTTTCTGTGGCATTTTTTCCAAGTTTAAAACAGAATTTTATTGCATATCGTTCTTCTAAAATGTCAGATTGCATTTTTGAAATTCACCAGCTGTGATAATCAGGTTTTAGTAGGGTATATTCCAGTTGCTGCTGTAGCTGTTCATTTGAACCTGAAATGATAAAAATTGGCCAGTCATCTCATAAGATGTATAGCAATAACATACAGAATTTCAAGAGTATACGATAATTTTAAATGCCTGTACAAAAAAAGTCTGGAAACTTATTGAATATATATGATTTATATATTAAAAGCATACGTAGAAACAACTCAAATACTGTAAGTAATGTTGTTTTTTTTTTCTTTTCGGGTATAGAAATGTCTTTCAATGAAAAAGTAAAATCTTTTAAACATTAACTATACAATTTTTGTTTGGTTTGATTTGGTTTGGTTTGTTTTGCTTTCATTCCATATCAACCATTGTTGGTTATTTAATGCCAAACTCTATATACATACACATCAGATACATAGATTTGTAAACATAAGTCAACCACGTTAAATGGCTCCAAGTATTGCTATGAATCACTTTCAATTCAATTAAACATGAGTCGCTTCTTTACACACAGTTAAATGATCAAACAATTTTATTTCTAACAATTCAATTTACCATAAGTCATTTGTTTGCATTTAGTTTAAATCTCAAGCAGTTCTATTTGACTCATAGATAGAAGGACCCTATCAGGTGCTATTACTCCGGGCCAGAGTGGACCTGGGAGCGTTGGCAATGAACGGGTACTCCGCATTCCCCAAAGCTCCAGCACAAGTGGAGTCGCACCATCAGAGTTTTTAATGTCATATCAGGATTCTCGTTGGGGTGGGAGTCTTACCCCTGAGAAGAGATGCAGTCAGTTCGTTTAGATTTATACCTTAACCAAGTGTGTCAGTGACTGGGATGATACTATTCTTAGCTTTTTCTTCGCCACCTATTACGAATTGATATGAATGTTTCTTAAACACCGTGTACATCTCAAATGATATCAAATTGCACGCTTATTATGTTACTTGGTGTTTGCTGCTATAAAGGAAACTGATATGAGATAAGAAATAGACTATTGTTTTGTATTTACTTAACTTTCTTTATCGATTTTCCCCCGTAGTTTCCTGAGTTTATTATTTACTTTCGTCATAACGAAGAGTACAAAGACAACCCAAACTGCTTTCATACAAACATCTATCGAATATGGCAGCATTTTTTTTTTAAATACAAACAAGATAGATTCAAAATGTTTCGAGACCAAAGTCCATATTTTCCAAGAGAAATAAACAATGAATGAAATCTTAATTTTCTTCTAGATTGTCTTCATTCTGTCGGCGGGATTCGTTTCTTGCAAATATATATACACAGATGATCTAGCACTTCTCACGAATACCCCTGCCATGGCCGAATCACTAATGAATAGCCTGGAGCAAGCAGTAGGGAGCAAATAATACTGAGTTGATATGTTAAAAACAAGAAGGAGCTATCTCCAATTTAAGCGGCAAACCTCTGAAATTAATAGACCAATTCGTATACTTTCGAGGCAAAATCCGATCGACTGAAAGTTATGTAGAGATACGTTAAAGGAAAGCATGAATTTCTATTGACAGGTTGCCCATCAACTGGAAATCAGATCTCTCTGATAAAATAAAACAGAATTTCTTCTAACTCATGGTCGTGTGGGTACTACTATATGGTAGCACCATCAGGATTACGACTGAAGAAAAAACTAAATGGTAACTAACACAAGAATACTACGAGCTCTTTTGAAGATGGCCACACTAGTAGTGGCTGACCGGTAAAGATCTATATTTTTCAGGTCCGTGTGGACACAGGATGTTGTTGGGAGATCCAAAGAGCCATGAATAGAGAAGAATAAGGAGAGTCAAGAGGTCACTACTAAAAGCACAAAATGATATATATATATATATATATATATATATATATATTGTCATTCAGAGACAGACTGTTTCGTTGTAACATTACTCTTCAGTGTGGATTGACCAGTAAGATTCTTAAAGCTGGGATTAAAATTCCACTGTCTTTATGTCAGTCGGATATCTTACCCCAGAGTCATGGTCATTTTCAAGTGGAGGATTTTTTTTACGTGTAATTTTTTACATATATTTGGAGTGCTCTATTCACTGCATCTCAGCGAATATCATTATCATCATCATCTTCATCATCATCATGTAGTGCTGCTAGAACTGGTTAATCCTGACCCTCAACCGTGTCATTCGTCTCTATCGTCAATCGCTACCGACAGGTCTTGTAGACTACATCCTGTTTCCGTACAGATCTGTTTTATATAGGTTCTTGCTAGTCGCCTAACCCTTGCTCGTCCGTGCGAAGGGGTCAACTGGAGTACATCATCCTAACTTCTCCAGCAGAGTCCTAGTCTGAAGAACACAGTCTGTCCTTCTATTTACCCATAGCTGGATTCATACCTTTCCCAAAGGTATTAGTGCCATGGGAAATGCAATCAGTCTCGTCTTGGATTTGAACTCTTGTCGCCGTGTCCATTTCCAAAGCCGATAAACATTACACCACGGGCAAGGTGATCTACTGGAAATAGTGCAAGAAATTGCAATTTAACCATCCTAATAAACGCTATATATACTAATCGGAATCTGCTCAAGAAAATGAGATGTATTAAATTCTTTGGGATTTTAAATTAAAACTGATCTTCAAATGCTGACCAGAGTTAAAGAACTTTTAGTCCTGCGAATTTTGACGTTCCAGTGGACAACAGAGGGAAAATAAAATAATTAGGTAAAATAAACAAATACTTAAACCTTGCAACAGAACTGAAAAATCTCTCACGGTGATACCAATTTTAGTTGGTGCGTTTGAAACGGTCCCGAAAGACTGAAGGAAATGAAAATCAGAAGAATCCAGACTATCTAAAGTACAGTATTACTAAGATTGACTAGAATACTCAAAACTTTCAAAAAGACTTGAGGAAACTTTTGGTTTCTCAGACTCTCGTGAAAGACCGCCAAAAATTCGCAAGGAGTGAAATAATTATAATATCTCGGATAATGAGATAAAAATTCTGATCAGCGACCTAGAGCTTGTTTCGATTAACATTGAAAAGAATTGAAAAATTAATACTTTTTCCGAAGTGGGCATTGGCGCAAATTGAAGAGCAAAGTGATTCGTGCAGAATGCGACCTCGGCGCGTAAAATCCTTTTCTTCAACAGATAAGCGCTATATGATATAGGTAACTGATATATGATTGACACATTTCATATTTTGCCCAGTTGGCTGGTGGGGGCTGTAGAATACACCGACTGCTTCTCAGTACAGGGCTAAGATGCCCCACCCCCAATGAGTGTTCTATTTATGACACAAAACATTCTGATGATGAGGTTCCAGTAATAGTGGAACATTCTGGAATTTGGAGTACCCCATCATTGTCATCGCTCCCAGATCCACTCAGGCCCAGAGTGGTAGCACCTGATAGGGTCCTATCTATGGGTCAAGTAGAACTAAACTGCACACTTATGCTAAATTGAATGGCTAGAAATAGAACTATCTTAACATTTAAACTGCGTACTTATACTATACTGAATTACTCTAAATAGACCTGTTTTGACATTTAAACAACGTACTTATACTAAACTGAATTGCTTGAAATGGAACTATTTTTGACATAGAAATTGTCCTTACGAAGAACTGAATTCTTTGAAACAGAACTGTTTTGATATTTAACTGTGTAAAAAATGTACTCTTACTAAACTAAATTAAAACTGTTTGACTAAACTCAATAGCTTGGCATAGAAACTTTTTTTACAATTAAACTGTGTACTTATACTAAACTGAATTGTTTGAAATAGAACTGTTATATGTATAAAATGGATTTAGTTTTAAATAACCTAAAAAGGTTTATACGCCATGAAAACAAACCGATTAAACAAACAAAAATATTTCAGATTGCTATTTGTTTACGTATCTTTGTTGCGTGTCTCGGACACGATGCAGCCGGTTAATCTTTTTTTATCTGTATCCTGCAATAATTAAATTCAGTCATACTTACCAACCCCTCCGCTCGGGCAGGATATGACAAAGGTGAAATTTTAAGCGGAGTTTAGCAGGTTTAAATTCAGAGTTTTCCTTCTTCTTGACAAGTTCCTCACCAAGGCCGAAGAACCTAGTCTGCCCTACTATTTACCCATAGCTGGAGGGAGAATAATTGGATTCATACCTTTCCCAAGGGTATTAGTGCAATGTGAAATGCAATCAGCATCATCCAGGATTTGAACTCGTGTCGCCGTGTCCATTTCCTACGACGATAACCACGGGCAACTCCAAATAATTAAATAATTAAAGTTGATTATTGATATAGAATGGAGTAAAATGAATAAAACAAGTTGCAAATTTAAAGTAATATAGCCACGTAAATTACCACTCACTGCAAACTAGATCGCCTTTCCACTCACCTGGTTTGACTGGTGAGAAGAGTATCTCATGACTCAGCATGACAAAAATCAAAATGTGTTAAAGGGTACATGAACTGTTACTGGGGGTCGACGGTCATCTAGCTTATGTTTGCAACCATTTTAACATTTGACACGAGGCACAGAGTACATGTGCAGGTGGCGAAAGTATGTACTGTGTAGCGCAAGCAGTAACTACTTAAAATAACACACAATGTTACTAGAGCGTACGTACAGTCTCTGTTTCCAGTTTGAGCTCGTAAACGACTTGCAAATTATAAAATCCCATCATGAAGAAAACCGACGAAGGCAAGGAGAGGATGTCACTGGGAGCCCTCATTTTGAACGTTCCACATAGGTAGTGAAAATTAGATGGTTATTGACAGAACAATTACTTGAAATTCTCCTCTTGCTATTCATATTCCATAACAAAGCACCATTTTCTGAGGATGGCACTGGGAGAGATAAAAAAAAAAGTTACCGATAAACGCTTCCACGTATCTGTCCGTCATTAGGTACAAATATATAGGCATGCAATACTTAGCTGTATATTAAAAAGGGTAAAGTGGGTTCGCTAGCTTTGATAGGTTGGTTGGTTGGTTGGTTTTAATGGCATATCAACCTCTATAGGTTATTTAATGCCGGAGCCTTTTTACATATATATCATATATATGATTTGTAAATGTAAATGTTTACGTTGGTGATGGTTGGGTTTTATGGCAAATTGACCTCTTAAGGGTCATTGAGTTTTAAATTCTGATATGTATCTGTGTGTTTATATAATATCATAGCTTTTTGTTTGTATAAACTTGATGGTCGATGGTGTTGGTAACATAGTCTATATATTTAATAGGAGGCCAATTGTTTTTAAGAAGTTGATTATGTTTTTGAGAACAATTTTTTTTTTAAATAGTTCCTTCATGCTTTGGTCGGGTGACCATTCAAGAGAAGACTAAACTCTGAATTTAAAAGCTGTGGAAGGTTTTTTCAGCTGAATATATAGCATACTACTGTCATATGTCTCTGTTATCTGCTTATGTGAGAAATATTGCTGGTTCTAAAGAAATTTACACCACTATAAACAAATCAGATCTGAAGGTACACCAACAGTTCATATCTATAACTATACTATTGGACTTTAATTGGTTGAGATGTCGAGATCAATGAGAGATTTTATTATATATATATATATATATATCGTGTCACGCTCTCAGCACGGATCTCCTTGGCCCTCTCCCGTCACTTTTCAAGGTCTTCAAGGCTACATCCTGTATCGGCACAGAGCTGTTGTGTGTAGGTTTTAGCTGGTCGTCCTGCCTTTGCTCGTCCATTTGAAGGGGTCCACAGATGTAAGTCACGTATGAGTTCGTCCCTACTTCTCCAGCAGTGTCCTGCATGTCTAATTCGTTTAACTTGAATACTTTTCGTGATGAGTGATAAGTAGCCGTACAGGTGCTGCTTTGTGGGGTGTTGCCTCCAGGACTAGTTTAATATTGCTCGCAGCATTTTTGTGTAGTTGCCGTCAATCTTTTTCTCTTCACATTTAGTTAGCGTCCATATAGTGCGTCCATACAGCAGTATCGACAAGACCGCAGCTTGGGAAAAAACTACTTTTTTTTTTATCGGTCAGGTCTAACTTCCATATGACTGATAGCCTATCGATAGCTGTCTATGCCTTTGCTAGTCACGTGTTGATGTCTGTCTCGGCTGATGAGACACTGCTGCCTAGGTAAGTGAACATATCTACTAGTTTCAGAGAACTACCGTTTAGTGTGGAGATGCCACCTCTTTGATTAAATCACATGTATTCCGTCTTGTCTGCGTTGACACAGAGGCCTATGCCTGTAGCTGATTGTTCCAGACTATGAAGCAGGGTTTCGGATTAGGCGGGTGCATTTGCCAGATGCGCTATGTCATCCGTGTAGTTCGCGTCCGTAATTGTATATGTGGGGGTATCTTCTCCTTCTTTCCTTTGTCAGCTCGAAAACGTTGTCTTTTATTTTATCAATTGATGTTCTAAGCACGTAATCTAGACAGATGATAAAGAGATATGGAGCAATTGCACCTGTACAATGTTGAAATATTCTGTGTCTCCATCCAAGGAGCGACTTTTACTTTCGTGTTTCTATATATCATCATTATGGCTGCGACGGTTTCTTTAGGTCGGTGGTTGGCGAGTATTATTTGCTCCATCAACCCTCTGTGTATGCAGTCAAAGCCGTCGGTGAAGACGACAAATAATATTGTTGCCTCTAGGTTTTTTGCACGTACACCTTCAAGAATTCGACGGATAATCAGAATTTGTGACATCGTGGATCGATTTTTTCCGAAAGCCAATTTGGTTCTTCCTAAGTATGTTTTCAATTTTGGGTTCTATGTGGTTGCGTAGTAGAGTATTGTATATCTTGGCTGCTATCACTGTAAGGGTAAATTCTCAAAATGTTGTTTCCATAGTTTTATTTGTTCTTCTTGGCTGGTAGCATTCAGTTTAGCTTTTGCATCGTTCTTCCTTCTACTCACATCGTTTACCGTTTGCCATGCTATCCTTGATTGTCTATCTTTCACCGAGTCTCTAATCTTATTGATCTGGTTTTGAATGTTTCCTGTTTGTTCTTTTAGGTATATGTTACCTAATTCATTTGCTTTTTAAGTTGTATGGTATTGGTTAGGTTCTTCCTATTGCATTTGGAAGCAGTTTAAACGTCTGCACGCATTTCTCTAACCTCTAATGTCTCCAATGTTACTCTGAGTTTAGCATTTTGTTTAGTTGGTATGCATTCTGCTGTTGCTTCAAAGTGGGAATCGACGATATTCTCATATTTGCCATTCGGAGTATGTTTTTGTCTTGGTGTTAACTCATATTTATCCCTAATGTTGCGTAGTCACAACCATGATACATATACATATGGAAACAAAATCGACAATAATGACGAACGAACACACTTCTTTAGAAAAATATACCTCTCATACTTCATTCGAAATGGCTGCGAAAGGGTTGCGAAAGGGTTATGTGTGAGAGGTGAGTTGGAGACTGAACAAACTGCAACATATTGACCCCCACTTGATTTGTCTTTAGCAGCACTTTTTTCTCGTTCTGCTGGGCTGCTAAATCGGGGTCCTGAGGGCCCTGTAGCCCTCTTCTGGGTGCTGGTTCTCACAACAGCATCTTAACTCCAACTAACTCCGACTAACTGAACCTGTCTGTCGCACCGGGTTATATAATTGTTTGACGCTCACCTGCTTCTTGTGGGCGTCACATCTGCACCCAATTCAACCCGTCCACAGTCAAGGTTATACCCTGATATCTTCAACAGAATGCACCTGTTTCTCGATTGACTGCTGGGTCGAAGGTCAATATGTTAGACTAATATCACTGTTATTAAGCATGGAACAGTCGTATCTTTGCTGTGACAATTCAGTGATCAGAGGACACACCGTCGAAAGAAGAAAAACCATCGCAATTGAATACGCTATTATTCCATTTCTTATATATAACGACGTAGTCAATCTGTAGTTAGTATAATCTGCGCAGGTATAGGTCCATAGTTTTCCCTCCCTTTTCTGAAATTTTGTATTGAGGCATATCAATCTATTTTTCAACGTGGAATTTGTTAGATGTTCCCCATTTCTGTTTGACGGGTTGTATAAGCTGAATTTGTGGTTTACAGTTTTACCAATTTGGGCATTCATGTCTCCACCAATGACGAGAACGTTGTGCTTTGGGATGCTACGGACAAGGGAGAACAGCTCATTATAGAAGGCGATGAGGTCAGTTTCTTAACTCACATTGGTAAAGCTGTAAAGAAGAAATATTCAGGAACATAGGCGACACGGACTGTGTTTAACATACAACGAAAATACTTAGCAAATCCACTCCAAGTTTAGCAGAGTTCAAATAATGGTCAGTAATACATTGTCTTTTTCTATATTGTCTTTTTAGAATGTATATTATCTGTGCTTTAAATGCAAAGACAAATACTGTAATTCCAAGTAACAGCTGAACCTGGTCAAAAGAAACTAATACTATTGGACTTTATTAGAAACTGTAAACCTAAGTTAGTGTAAAATAGAATGCCAATCATCATCATCATCATCATCATCATGTCGTGCCGCTAGCATGGATAACCCTGACCCTCTCTCGCCACTTTTCCCAATCGTTCATCTCCTCTGGCAGGTCTTCAGGGCTACATCCCGTATCCTCACATAGCTGCTCTATGTATGTTCTAGCAGGTCGTTCTGCTTTTGCTCGGCCATATGTGGGGGTCCATAGGAGTACATCACTTATGAGCTCGTCTCCGCTTCTCCAGCAGTGTCCCACGTGTCTGGTTCGTCTAATTTAGATAGTTTTCGTGATGGAAGGCAGGTGGCCGTATAGTGAATGCCTATAAGTATGTAAAAAAACATAAATAAGGACTCCAATTAATTTTTTTAAAAAGTAATAGTGGACTTTAACTGAGTTAAAACTTAATATTGGCAGAATGAGAAAGAAAGAAAGAAAGAAAGAAAGAAAGAAAGAAGAAAAAAAAGAAAAGGAAAGAAAAATTTTTTTTACGGAAATCATAGAAACCAGCATGGTGGAGGTAAAGGCAAGCAGATAAACCCTCTGACGGTTCAATGTCATGCCTAACCAGGCCTTGGGCGTATGAATCCTACCGTTCGAAGGCAGGGATCAAATAGTTAGACCGGGGAAGTAATGCTGCTTATCTATAAGGGTGGCTTCTATAGATGTGAATAAAAACAGCCATCGAAAGATTACCATGATCCACACTCAAACCGCCATATATATATATATATATACACAACTGAATATCTGAATCTTCCATGTTATCAAATGGATTGATTTGAAAAAACAATTGGTCTAGTACCACATTCCAAGGCAGCCATGCAGTTTTTCGTCATGAAATTGGAGCTATATATTCTTTTGGAAAAAGAAAGAAAAAGCCATGCATCAAAAAGCGAATACGCAAAGACCTGGCAAGGAATTAAATCCGAACTTGGAATATTGTGTTCACTGAGGCTGATGACCGTTTCTTTTGCGATGTCAGACAGCAAGTAATCAATCAATCAATCGATCTTTTTCCCGAAACTGTCTGGCAAATATTTATTATCTCTTTTGCCACGCCATGTTTATCTGATACAAACCGATGTTTCTCCTTTGTTTTTCTTTTATTGTTTTCTTTTTTTTTTTTTTGTTTTTGTTTTTATGCGTGTTTCTACCATGTACAAATGGATTGTCTGGTAGACACAGAAGAAAAACATTCTACACAGAGATGAAAAAGTATTCATTTTAACCAGTTTCCCCCCAAACAACCAATCCTCACACTAATCCCGGTTGAATGCACACTGTGCTGGCTTAGGGGTTGAAACTGTCCAACCAGGTTCGACAGTGGACGCTGTTTAATTTCTATTCCAGTTCAAACATCCAGCTCTGTTGTCTTATTTCTTTGCGTCAACCTTTCAGCGCTTATATAAATCCGGGAAAGCTTTCTTCATTTTATAAGCATTAGAAAATAACTACCTGGTGTACACGTCTACATCAGGTAGGAGATCAAGATTTAAATATATAATGACAGTAAAACGATAATTTAATGCAAATCAGCACCCTATCTGTGGGGCCTATGATATGCCGACGGAGGTGCCCGTGGTGTAATGTTTATCGTCGTAGGAAATGGACACGGCGACACGAGTTCAAATCCTGGACGAGTCTGATTGCATTTCACATAGCACTAATACTCTTGGGAAAGGTATGAATCCAATTATTCTCCCTCCAGCTATGGGTAAATAGTAGGGCAGACTAGGTTCTTCAGCCCTGGTGAGGCAACTAGTCTAGGAGAAGGAAAACACTGAATTTAAACCTGCTAAACTTCGCTTAAAAATTGACCTTGGGTCATATCCTGTCCGATCGGAGGGGGTGGTAAATATGATGATATGCCGACTGAATCCTCGGTAGTTGGTCTGAGTATGATATTAAACAAGACTGTATGGTGAGGCTCCAGTTCAGTAAAATTGGAGAGTGTAGAGTCACCCCTTTGATTGCCATTACTCAGGCCTAAGTAGAAGTATCTGTTAGGGCCTTATTTTGGGGTTACATAGATTAGTTTTGATATAATTCAAGACAAGAATTTTCTTATTTAGAAAAGTATCATAATTTTGGTAGCTCTTTATAAAAACATTTACTATTTATATACGAGAGGGTGTCCTCGTGGTGTAATGGTTAAAGCGATGGACTGCGGAATCGTAGTAAGCGAGTTCGAACTCCACTTACGTTCACTTTCGGACAACTACCATATGGAAAGGTATGAACCCCCTTATCCTCCAAGCTATGAGTTAAATAGTACTCCTATTGTTTTTCTCGAAGAATGGTTTGGCATTAAATAATCCTCGAAGTTTGATATGTCATTAAACAAAGAAACCAAAAGGGGCGCCCGTGGTGTAATGGTTATCGTCGTTGGAAATGGACACAGCGATACGTGTTCAAATCCTGGACGAGACTAATTGCATTTCGCATAGCACTAATACCCTTGGGAAAGGTATGAATCCTATTATTCTCTTTCCAGCTATGGGTAAATAGTAGGGCAGGCTGAGTTCTTCAGCCTTGGTGCGGCAACTAGTCTAGGAAAAGAAAAACTCTGAATTCAAACCTGTTAAACTCCACTTAAAAATTGGCCTTGTGTCATATCCTACCCGGGCAGAGGGGTTGGTAAATAGGTATTAAACAAAGAAACCAAACCATTTATATAGGAATTTCCGTGGTAAAAAAGGTAAAAGTGTTGGACGGTTCCCTTGAAATAAATGAATTGGAATTCAAGTCATGCTATTCTATTCCCTTTTGGACTAATGTCTCTTGGGAACTGGTACGAACCTCCTTATCCCCACTAACATTTATGGATTAAATAACATCACTGCTGTTCTACGCAGATGGCTTTGGTATTAAATAACCTGTAAAATTGATAGGCCATTAGAAAAACACAAAGAATCAACGTCTAAAGAAGACAGACAAATAAATTATTCCTAACAAAGAATGTAGATGCATATCAAAGAATTTTACAATAAAACCCACGAAAAAAATGTCCAAATATGTGTAATACCTCGTCTTGGATTTTAACTGTTTGCCATGCCCATCTTCTAAGACGCTAATCACTGCACTACGAACCCCTGTAACATATTGACCCTCAGACGAGCTGTCAAATAAAGAAATGCATCTGTGGAAATAACAGGTGCATCCAGTCGAAGATATCAGGGTATAGCATTGACCGTGGACGGGTTGAATTCGGTGCAAATGTGACGCTCACAGGAAGCAGGGGAACGTCAAACAATTATATAACCCAGTGCGACAGACAGTTGAGTTAGTTTGGAGTCGGTTAGTTGGAGAAAGACGCTGTAGAGAGGATCAGCACCCAGCAAAGGGCTATGGGCCCTCAAGACCCCCAATTGAGCAGCCCAGCAGAACGAGAAAGAAGTGCTGCTAAAGACAAAGGAACTGGGGGTCAATATGTTGCAGTCTGTTCAGTCTCTAACTCACCTCTCACGCATTACCCTTTCGCAACCCTTTCGCAACCATTTCGAATAAAGTGTGAGAGGTATATTTTTCTAAAGAAGTGTGTTCGTTCGTCATTATTGTTGATTTTGTTTCCGCATATATATGTGTATAGTTGTATATGTATTATACGGCTCAGACCTAACCGATAAAATGAAACGCAGTTTCTTCCAGGCAGCGGTCACATCGATACTGCTATATGGATGCACTACATGGACGCTAACAAAACGTCTGGAGAAGAAACTAGATGGCAATTACACAAGAATGCTGCGTGCAATCCTGAACAAGTCCTGGCAGCAACACCCCACAAGACACCAACTGTACGGCCACCTGCCCCCTATCACGAAAACTATTCAAGTTAGGCGAACCAGACATGCAGGACATTGCTGGAGAAGCAGAGATGAACTCATAAGAGATGTACTCTTATGGATCTCCACACACGGCCGCGCAAAAGCAGGACGACCAGCACGAACGTACATTCAGCAGCTATGTGAGGATACAGGTTGTTGTCCTGAAGACCTGCCTAGGGCGATGAACGATAGGGAGGAGTGGCGAGAGAGGGTCAGGGATATCCGTGCTGCCAGCACGATATGATGATGATGATGATATATATATATATATATGTGTGTGTGTGTGTGTGTGTGTGTGTGTGTGTGTGTGTGTGAAAAATCAATGGAAAAGTGGATAAATCGAAACACACACAACCGAAGAGATATTTTATATGTAGACGTTAAAGAATGTGTTCATGGTAACATATTTACACTTTTGTATACTTGCGCTTTTCGAGCTGTGGTTTCCAACTGATTTGGGGTCATGGCCAATTTATATATTTCTAAAATCCTGATGTCCCCCCCCCCGCTGTAATATCTAATTATTTCATATTCAACATTTTATGGTATTTCACCTGAAGGAGGCTTAAAAGGCCATTAGCTTGATCTCTAAACAAGCTATACTGAAATATTACATACCCCATTAAAATATTACCATACCCGACCGGTGAGGCATCACCCCATGTTGGAAATTACTGATTTAGAGGTTTTATTTGCACACAACTCTGTCAAATATGAATCATTTCTAAAAAGATGTATTTAACGCATAGATAGGACTCTAAAATATACTACCACTCCCGTCAGAGTACACTTGAAAGTAATTACAATCAAGGGATATTCCAAACTCACCTGATTTCCAGAACTGGAGCCTCTCTCTTTGATGCAGTTTAGAATTTAACCCAGTAAGTTACTTTTCGAGAGTTTTACTGCCAATGTATTCCAAGCCTTGACACCAAGCGCACCGATGTTTAGGATATATTTATATATGGGTGATACTGTATATTAAGATTGGAAACCTATTTAGCACCATACAGTATTGGAGATCAAAATATGAAAATATTCCTTTTCATCCATTTTCAATGATAGATTGAAATGTGTTTCATTTTACTGGGTAAGGCCTTTTATTGTAGAGTTCCGTGCTCTACTCATTTAGCTAAGTCTGCATTAGTGCTTTCCCTGGTAAATATTTACGCAGACTTGAATAGATTAGAGGGTATTGAGTTTTTATTACTTACCTGTGGATCAAATCTCGATGAAGTGGGAACTATCAAAAATGCTGAGCGTGTCGAAATAGGACAAGTCCGGTCCTCTTTTTACCATATCAGTCACGTAAAGCTCTTCAATTGAAAAAGAGATTGCCTGAACGATAGTAGATTGATAGAACACGCTTCTCCAGAATGGACGCTGAAAAGAAGATAGAGAGACCCCAATGTCACTATTCACCGAAGCAAAAGTCCCTGTACGCAATTCCAGTCACGTCCATCTTTCTAATTAGGTCCTGCATAGGTGGAAAGACCCCTTTAAATTAGTACAATTATGGGTGAATTAGTGACTGCAGCGATCTCAGCAAAATGGCGCTTTCTTCCCCAGCTAACGCAATCAGATGCGGGGGTTGTCAAGAGGGCGGGGGCCTAGGTGAATTTTGTAGTGAAGATCACTTACTTCTCCGTATTGATGGCCTCCTCTCCTCTCCTTTCCACAAATCCTCTCTAATGTAAGTCTGTGATTTTTCTAATTGGACTTGTTCCGCTTCGATCGATGCTGTTGCTGCATTAGCATTATTCTGGGCAGTGCGTTGAAAATCTCAGGCTCGAAAAAGAACCTGACTATTATCGACCGAACAAGTATCTTTTGCTTGGTCACAATTAGAAGACAACCAACGAACCCTCATCTCCCTTCCTATATCCTCCTCCGGTGACCTGTTGCTTCTCATATGTTCAACAGGAACTGACTGCCTGGCGAATTGGATTCGTGAAGCAAATAGCTATTATCAAGCCAGGCTGTTGAATTACGACCAGCATGACAATATGTAGTAGTTTTTACCTGCAGAGAATGAGTGGTCGAAAGTTCTAAGTTGCAATACAAATAATTAGATTGAAGAAATGGCTCACTCAGATAGATTATTGTTGTTCTATTCGACATAAAAGACTACTAATGAATTAAAATGGACTGATTGATTGATTTCAACTGTATGTCAACCTGTTCTGGGTTATCTAGAGCGAGAGGAAAGGGAGTGTGTTTTTATTTAATGAGTTTATATCGTCAGTTTATTTAATGTCAAATCTTGTTCACACACACACACACACACACACATGTGTGTGATTTCTATGTGAATTAATTGTTAGTTACTTTTAGTCGTGTTAGAGCAAATTTTTATCATTAAGGGTATTCGGACAATTTTCTTTACCTTTATTGTTATTTCCACAACGTTTCGGCCGATATGTCCCCCAGCCTTCTTCAGGTGTTTGTCGAACTCGGGAATCTGCACGGAACTTCGAACTACGTCCTTTATTGAATCCACGGGGGTCGCCTGTTCTGATTACGTTAGCCATAACCGGGAACAAGTGTTAAGTATTCCTGTATTTTTACTCGCCTGCAGTCTGGATTGAACCTGCAACCTCCAGATTGTTGTCTCCTTAGAAGCTTAGGGAACCAATGCCTATAACCGTTACGCTATTTGTCCAGGACATATCGGCAGAAACGTTGTGGAAATAACAATAAAGATGAAGACAATGATGGAAATCATTTAGCTTCGTCTCATAAATTTAAACAACTAATAGAGCCTATTTGTTGGCACACAGTAAAATGTTTTTAAGTATTACTAATAAATACTTTTAATACTATTTAAAAAGGATAATACGTCTGCACGGAGACACATGGTTTCAAATATTACTATTTAGCACTAATAATTCAATTTAATATTTATTATTTGTTTACACCCAGGTTCAGTAGTTTGAAGTATTGCAATATCTGCGCTACTGACACTGAGCCACCACCTTCTAGGTCCTTTAATATACGATAGTGTTGTGTACTTGTCTGCCACAAGAGCAATTTAAAAGTTATGGCTCGAAAAATCATACAGGTTTTAGGGCTTTGTGCGACAAGCCGATTGATCGGGTCGAGCCTATGTTGACTGCCCGTCTTGTCTTGTAAGGGTCAAGGTGGAGAGTTGGATGTCAACTGACCACTCTGTTTGCCGAGTCAAGGACTATTCAGCCACCAGGATCCCGTCCTCATATACTATGGGCCGTCGTCCAAGGCTGTCAGGTAATCTCGTTGGAGGAGGAGTCTTATCCTTGTGCTGAGGTGCAGTCGGTGTATTCTATAAGATCAGACGACAAGCGTAGAGGTCAAGGATTGCATATATTGTACATATACATTTACATTTGTTGTTAAGAGCTTTTTTACCAATAATATATGATATTCAAGTTTGTTTATTTTTGGGTTGGGTTTTATGGCATATCAATGACTTTTGGTTATTTCATACCAAATCCTGTATTTATATATATATATATATATATATATATATATATATACTAAAAATATAAACACATTTTAAACACATCTTCTAAAAACACGCAGTTAAATGATCAGACAGTTCTATTTCTAACAACTCAATTTAGCTTAAGTCATTTGTTTGCACTCAGTTTAAATGTCAAACAGTTCTGTTTGACACATAAATAGGACCCTCTCAAGTGCTACGACACCAGGACTGACTGGACCAGGAATTAATGGCAATGAAGGGGTACTCTGCATTTCCCAAAGCTCCGGCATAACTGGATCCTCAGAATCAGATTGTTTAGTTTCATATACAGGACATTCGTAAGAGTTTCAGTCGATGTATTTTACAGCTTCGGCCGACTGGGCTGGTGATATCAATAATTCATATCGAATATAATTTGCAAACAAATCTATTTGCTCTAGAATGGAACCTGTAAAAAAGGTAAAAGTAAAGTTGGCGACCAGAAGGCTCCCTTTTCAATAGCTACTACACCGAGGTGTAGGGGAGGGTACTACTCCTTTCCCTGAAAGTAAAATTGGCGACCGTAGTCGAGGGCAACCAAGAGGCTCCTTTTTCAATAGATATTACACCGAGGTGTAGGGGAGGGCACTACTTCTTTTCCTGGATTGATCCACTTTACCCTTGATACGTACCTTATATCGCTGAGTGTTAAGCAAGAAGGTATCAAGTACTTTGGTATGACGCGACCTGGGATTGAACCCAGGTCTCTCGGACCATTGACGAACACTCTACCCACTAGGCCAACGACTCTGTGTCAGAGGAGCATGAAAAAATGGTTGTTCCCTCTTTATACAAGTCGAGGCAGAAAACTCCAAGCTTCTGCCCGCGCGGCAAGCGCAGATAACTCAGTCACCATCTCTACGGAACCCTTATAGAATGGACCGGGGAGTATTGTTAAGAAAAATCAAATGAATTAGTTTGAGAATTGCTTACATTCTATATTTATATTTACATTTTATGTTGTTTACCCAAAATTTTTTATTTTGTTTTGTATTTTATTTATTTATCTATTTTTGCGTACGATTTTATGATATCCAGTATTCCTATCTAAGATAAATGATTTGCACAATTTGGTTTAAATTGTCTTTATTCAATAGTAACCTATATCGATTCAAGTAATTATTTCTACTCAATAACAGCCATTTGTCTGAATAATTATAGTGTTCAAGAATTTATTAACAATCCTTAATGAATAACTTTAGTTTCAAGTATGTAATCTTAATACAAATAGTTTACTGTTGTATGGCTTCAAGTATTCTAATGGAATATGAATAATCTAACTATATATATATATAAGCATGTTTCATTAAATCATCATCATCATCATGTCGTGCCGCCAGCACAGGTATCCTTGACCATCTCTCGCCACTTCTCCCTATCATTTATCGCCTCCGGCAGGTCTTCTGGGTTACATCCTGTGTCCTCACATAGCTGCTGTATGTAAGTTCGGGCTGGTCGTCCTACTTTTGCTTGGCCATATGTGGGGGTCCATAGGAGTACGTCACTTACGAGCTCGTCCTTGCTTCTCCAGCAGTGTCCGGCGTGTCTGGCTCGTCTAACCTGTATAGTCTTCGTGATGGGAGGCAAGTGGCCGTACAGTTGGCGTCTCGTGGGGTGTTGTCGCCAGGACTTGTTCAATATAGCTCTCAACATTCTTGTGTAGTTGCCGTCAAGTTTCTTCTCCAGCCGTTTGGTTAGCGTCCATGTAGTGCATCCATATAGCAGTATCGACACAACCGCTGCCTGGAAGAAACTGCGCTTCATTTCATCGGTCAGGTCTGATTTCCATATTACTGAGAGCCTATCTATAGCCGTCCATGCTTTCGTCAGTTGTGTGTCGATGTCGTTTTCCGTTGATCAGACGCTACTTCCTAGGTATGTGAATTTGTCCACTAGCCTCACAGAGGCTCCGTCTAGTGTGGTAATGTTGCTCGTTTGGTTGTAACACATATATTCAGTTTTGTGCACATTGACATGGAGGCCAATGCCTGCTGCAGCTCGTTCCAAACTATGCAGTAGTGTCTCTGCTTGATTAGGCGTATTCGCCAGTAACGCTAAGTCATCAGCGTAGTCGGCGTCTGTGATTGTTTTTGCGGGGTACCTTTTGCTTCTTTTCTTAGTCAGCTCGAAGCCATTTTCTCTCATATCGTCGATCGAAGTTTTAAGCACGTAGTCTAGACAGATGATAAAGAGGTATGGGGCTAGCGTGTCTCCTTTTAGTACTCTTGCAACAATGTCGAAGTATTCCGTGTCTCCATCTGGTGAACGTACTTTCACTTTTGTGTTTCTGTAGAGGATCATTATTGCTGCTACAGTTTCTTTGGGTAGGCCGTATGCTAGTAGGATTAGTTCCATTTTCCCTCTGTCGATTGAATCGAAGGCTTTGGTAAAGTCGTCAAATAGTAATGTCACCTGAATGTTTTTTGCCCGAACGCCTTCAAGGATTCTACGGATGGTCAATATTTGTGAGGTTGTGGATCTATTTCTCCGGAAGCCATTTTGGTTTTTCCTAAGGATGTTGTCTATTTTGGATTCTATGCAGTTTCGTAGTAGGGCATTGTAGATTCTGGCTGCTATGGATGTAAGTGTTATCCCTCAGTAGTTCTTGGCTAATCCGAGGTCGCCTTTTTTAGGGAAAGGAAGGATGCATCCCTTCATCCATCTTTCTATCCTATTTTGACTATAGACAGCTTTGCATTGCCGGAGCAGTATATCGTCGAATTGTCTAGTCTTCCACACTTCTGGGGGGATCTCGTCCAGCTCTGCGGCTTTCCTATTTTTAATTTTTTTAAGAACCGATTCGAGTTCTTTGGTGAAAGGCCCTAGTTTAATGTCTAATTGCTTACTGATAATTCTCGTGATCGGTTCATCCGTCATTTTCAGCGGGCTTCCTAGTAGATTTTTGAAATGCTGTTCCCACAGTTTTACTCTTTCTTGTTGGCTTGCAGCTTTCAATTTTGCTTTGGCTGTGCTCTTCCTTCTACTTACTTCGTTTATTGTTTGCCAGGCTATCCTGGAATGTCTATCTTCCACCGAGTCTCTAATCTTATCTATCTGATTTTGTATGTATTCTGCCTGTTCTTTTACATATATTCCTGCTAACTGATATCGTGCCTTTTCTAGTTTTCGGGCATTTGTGTTTGTTGGGTTCTTCCGATAGCTTTTGGAGGCAGTTTTCACGAGTGCACGTTTTTCTCTAACCTCTGACGTTTCTCAAGGGACTCTATATTTAGTTCTAGGTTTTGTTGGGATACACTTTGATGCCGCCTCTAGATGTGCTTCAACAAAATTTTCATATTCGTCATTTGGGGTAACTTTTTCTGTCTTCTCTTGTAGTGCTTCGAATCTGTTTCTTAATTCTAATGCATATTTGTCTCTAATGTCTCTGTTGTTAAGTAGGGTCCAGTCATAGTGCTTAGTTGTCGCTGTTCGTGTGGCGTTTTTTCGTAGGCTTAGACGTATTTTGGCCGTGACTATTCGATGATCGGAGGACAAACCCTCGAAAGTGGAGTATGCCTCGCAATTCATCGCACTATTTTTCCATTTTCTGTTCATAAAGAGGTAGTCTATCTGTGCTTTACTCTTGTTCGCGTATGTGTGGGTCCATAATTTTCCCTCCCTTTTTTGAAAGTTTGTATTGAGGCATGTTAATCTATTTTCTATCATGAAATCAATTAGATGTTGTCCATCCTTTTGAGTTTCCTAATAAATGTCTTGGTTTCAGGTTGGAATTGGTGGATGAATTTACCGAAATTATCCCGAGCGCTTTCGGACCCTTCAAAGGGCATTATCAGGGGATGCTTGCATGCGAAAAAAGTGTTGTTTTTTCAAATGAGTTTTGAAAGTTTGTTTTTTTTAATTTTTTCGTTTTTTATAACATAAGAAAAATATGCAAACGCAGAGTTAGATAAAACTTATTTTAAATTTAAAAAAACAGAACGTTATCAACGGAAATAGAATACTATCAAGAAATACGCCATTTCAAATCATTGTCGCTATTTTCAAAATTAATTCTATTGATTTTAGGGGAGGGTTGTTTTAATATGAAGTGCTTCAAGGATTTGTAGTCGTAGCTTATCAATTTCGTGATGATTTTCTTAGAAGGGTGGAAAGCACTCGGGACAATTTTGGTAAATTCATCCACCTTTCCACCCTGAAAACAATACTCATCAGGAAGTTCGAAAGGATCTTAATTAGATTATATAGACAAAATCTGTCTTTACTATTTAATGAAACATGCGTAAATGAACGACAGCTGCCTATCTACACACACACACACACACACACACACACACACACAAATATATATATATATATATATATATATATATATATATATATATATATATATATATATATATATATATCCTGGAACTTTTGAAAAATATTATGCAGTCATCAGTGTATTTTACTTATGATCGTCTGATGTCACTTTCAGCTAAATTTTGTATCCCATCATAAAAGAATGATTCCAGTTTTAAGTTGATTAATTATTTAAGAAAATTTTACAAGGTAGAACCACTGATCAAATATTGACTGTGGCATATGAACCATTGTATGAAAGTGACAGGTCTGAAAAATACGGAAAGAACATTTTATACGACGCTAAGTCGTTTTTGCCATCATGAAGAAATGCCGCATGACATTCGCTAAGTTCATCAGTTGATTTACTTACCAAGAAAAAGACATTTTATTTCAATGAGCCATTGAAAAGAATCAATTTCACATTGATCCGTCGTGTTGGAACAGCTTGGCCTTATTGTAACAATTCTAAAAACTTAAGAATCAAACTTGATTTCCAAAAGCTGGTTTCAACTTGCGTATGTCACAGTGATCTTAAATTTGATACAGATTTTGACCGCATTCTCGATATTAATGTCTTACATCTTGGGAACACATTTAACCAAACATTCTTGTAATAATCCTAGATTACTAAGCTGAACGTTGATTCTGAGATTGAAAACCGAAGTGAATGTTCTTTAACATGTTCAAGGCCAACTTTGTTCAAATGGTTTTAAATCATGATTAATAACTTGTAAAAGAATTCCCAATCATCACTCGCCAAAAAGACCACGTATACTTTACATAAAAAAAAGTGATCCTTAATTCTAAATTTGGTCACAATATTGTTGTCATTCAGAAGAGGTAGTATCCGTCGTAATGATGATCGAAGACCATACTCTAAAATATAATTAACAGTATTAATGCCGGCTTATTATCAATCTTTCAAGATGTATGTATTTACCAAACCACTTCGCAGGGAATTCCCAATGAGGTAGTGGCTAACGTACTGGACTGCAACATCGTAGTAAGCGAGTTCGAACACCAGTCGCGCTATTACGTTCACTTTTGGACAAATACACTGGGGAAAGGTATGAACCCCTTTATTAACCTAGTTATTACGCACATTACTGTCCTTCTACAAGGATGGCTTTGAACTTATGTAACTTCCGAAAGTTGACCTTCCATTCTTGTATGACCCTTAAATACCCACAACATCTCCAGTGATAACAATTTTTCTAAAACACCCTCCATATCTCTAGTGATATCAATTTTCCTGTAACACACAGCAGATCTCAAATGATATCAATTTTTCTTCACCCCCACCATCTCCAGTGATATCAATTTTTCTGAAACACAGCCCATCTCAACTAATATCAATTTTTCTCAACCACCTGGCAGATCCCAAATGATATCATTTTTTTTCTGAAACACCGTCTTCATTTCAAGTGATATCATTGTTTCTGAAACACATGGCTCATCTCAATTGATAATTTATAAAACAAAAAAACAAAAACAAACCCTGTACATGTTCAGAAACCTCCCAATGTATAAATTCATAATGTATATAATAATAGCATTTTTTAGCTCATTTACGTAACGTCTTTCCACCCTCGAGACAAATCTTCCCTTAAATCGACGTCTCTGAACTTATTACCAATCCTTAGAATCCTCTCAGTGGCAAAATGTTTCGAGGCAGACGCAGTTTTTATTCAAACTCTATCGTGATAACACAGTTACGCCCCTTTGATGAATAGAACGCTTTCTTAATGTTCGTGTGTTTTCCAGCAGTTCTCACTGGTGAATTCGTTCTCAGAGTAAGAGCAGCTTCTAAAGTGGCTTCGTAAATGGAGGAATTTATTTTTGCTGACGTTTCACAAGTTCTGTTGTGATAATACCCGCAGCTGGAGGATATCAGTTTAAATTTTCTAATGATAACTGAGAATGAATTTGAATCATGCACAAAATGGCTTCCTGTGCACCAGAGGTTATTCTTACTTATTTTTTCAATGATATTTGATCATGGAAATTTCCCTTGAAAAAAAATTAGAAAAAAAAAGAAAAAAAAACAGGTTCCATACTTTGATCCAAGTCGGAAGAACAGGAAAAGTTTACTGTCCCTACAATTATGCATATATTGATCCTGAAGAATTAATTTTTATTTGTGTTGCCCAGTCGGCTGGGGCAGTTGAATACACAGAGGGGTAAGACCTCCCCCACAACGAGTGTCCTGGATATGACACTAAACAATCTGATGGTGAGGTTCCAGTAATGCTGGAGCTTTGGGGAATGCAGAGTACCCCTTCATTGCCATCGCTCCCAGGTCCACTCTGGCTCGGAATAGTAGCACCTGATAGAACCCTATCTATAGGTTTAATAGAACTAACGGCATACTTATGTTAAACTGAATTATTTGAATTAGAGCTGTTTAACTAAACTGAATATGTTGAAATAGAAATGTTTTTGACAATTAAATCGTACTTACAAATAAACTACATGCTTATGCTAAACTTAATTATTTGAAATGGAACTGTTTTTTGACATTGAAACTTTACTGATACTAAACTGAATTGTTTAATATAGAACTGTTTTGACATTTAACTGTGCGTAAAGAAAATCTGTACTTATGCTAAACTGAATTAGCTTAATTAGAACTGATTGACTAAACTTCATGGCTTGAAATAGAAATATTTTTCACAATTAAACTGTACTTACATTTAAACTGCGTACTTATGCTAAACTGAATTGTTTGAAATAGAACTATTTTCATAAAAATGGATTTGGCGTTAAATAACCAACAAAGATTGATATGCCATGAAACCAACCAACCAACTAACTAACCAACCAACGTTTACTTGTGCATCACACTCATAGTCGTGACTGTGAGTTTCACTGGATGTTTCATTGTTACTGTTCTGCTTAATCAAAAGTCAAACTCTTGTCTTGTAATGATTAATAATACTAATAAATTACTCCTAGAAACAGAGAGAGATTCCCACTTGGTGTTTCAGATTCATGGCCTTGGCTCAAATCAAAACAAATCTTACAAGATTTTATTATAATAAGAATTAATTTTAGAATTATTTACGTTCAGATATAGGAGTTGGGAGATCAGCACCCTCCACAGTTTCTTTTAAGTTAACAGTGAGTCTCCATTATTTTCCTTGTGAGAGATAATACAGGTATGAATCCAAAGGTGTCATTGTCCTAGACTAGTCGTCGACCAATACGGTGAGAGCGCTCAGTAAGCCTTGCTATATTTCTGAGAGTCGGTACATATGTTAATGATAGTAACTTAGTACCTAATTTCTGATTGAATATTTGAAATGGATTTACAACGATAAAAGTAATTTTTTATGTAGAATCGTCGCGTATATTTTAATACGGTGAATATAGGTTCCTCTCGTGTGATTTCCAAAATATATTTTTGATAAATCCCATTTGTATTATTATGGGCATCCATAAGTTTTCATTTTTATTTATATCAAGACCAATAGAAAAAATTCTGAAATATAAAAGCATCCTCGTTCCAAAAAATTTGAAAACCACAGCAATAAATATCAAATATCGGATGTCATTTTCGTAGAATATGTCTGATAAATTTCAGTTGTATTTATATAGAGGTCAACGGAATTTCATTTTTTTTAATAAGAGGTTTCATAAGATATATCGAAAAATAGAACCCTAAATGTTCTTCTGGGAGTAGATAAACGAGTTAAGTGATAATAAAGAAAGGCTAAATTACCGTTTAAAATTTGTTAAATGTTTTACTATAATGAGAGTAATTTATTTTTTGTATTTTCCCCCGTATATTTTATTACGGTGCATAAAGGTTTTTCTTCATCTTCCTTTCACAAACCAGATTTTGAGTAACGTGCTATATATATATATTTAAAAAGGGAATGATTTTTTCCCTCGTGGTTTCAGCTAATCTTATTTTACTTTAATATCATTACTAAAAGAAAGAAATTAAGTTACAAGAAAAATAAGTTGGAAAATGAATAAAGATTATTTATTTTTTTCAAATTGCCTTTTTTGCGGGGGGTAGTGATAATTTTGGGAGATTGTTATAGCTTTTAATAATTTTGGCTATGATAGATTAGTTCTCAGTATCATTTTTTGGTGGGGACCGGTATGTTATATTTATGGTACATTAAACCACCCACCTCAAAGTTAACTAAATTTATCTCAAAAAATGATAAAGATATCGGCCTTATTTAACAAAGTATCATCATTAATTCATCCAATCAATATTCTTTCTTTCTTTTTATTCATTGTAAGATTATTGTTTGGTTGAGTTGCTTTCTTTTTTTTAATGTCATATCAACCTTTGTAGGTTATTTAATACCAAAGCCATCCTTCTAGAAGAACAGTAGTGGTAATATTTAACCCATACCTTTGGTATTTGTCCGAAAATGAACGTAATAGCACGACTAGGGTTCGAACTCAGGGTGAGTCCGCTGTCCAGTGCTTTAACCATTAAATCACAAGGACACCTGCTATATCAACCTTCGTGGGTTATTTAATGCCAAAGCCACCCTTCTAGAAGACCAGTAGTGATACTATTTAAGGTTCCTTTGTTTACTGGCATATCAACCTTTGTGGATTATTTAATACCAAAGTCATCCTTCTAGAAGACCAGTAGTGATACTATTTAAGGTTCCTTTGTTTACTGGCATATCAACCTTTGTGGGTTA
>OY757931.1:13789152-13884152 GCA_963585895.1 Sepioteuthis lessoniana | reverse complement strand
TCAACTCGGTTAAAGAAGGAGAAAGTACATTTTGTGTCTAGTGAGGCAAGTTTGTCTCGTTGATTAAATTATTCACAAGAAAGCTGAAGCTGCCTTTCGTCACACTTGTGCTGACATTACTCATTTTTTCACGCTTTTTTAAACCCGTTGGGATCTTCTAAAAATATTACAAAACATTCTGAATATGCTGCGTTGAATGGTTTATTCTTCACTTTTTCTCATCTTTTTTTTTAAAAAAATATATCTGAATCTGTTGCTCTATTTTTCGTTGGATAAATTCAATTAAATTCTGTAAAATTCAATTGTCTCTTTTGACATTTTTTTCAGTTTATATGACAGCTGCATAAATATCTACATAGAGTACACAGTGAGGAAAACATAGCTGACTCTAACATGCTCCACAAACACGCGCGTGCGCACATTCACACACAGACTCTCACACACAAATGTATGTATATATATATATATATATATATACATATATATATATGAAGATAAGATAAAGGAACCGTAAAAAGAAAAGTTTTTGCACGAAAAAAGTACTCAATTCTATTATAGCAGAAGAGATATAAAACCTATAAATATTAGAATTATGAACAGTATAAATCCGTCATTTTAATACAGTGTTCAGACAGATGTAGGGGGGGGTAAAAATGGCCGGCCTAGCGTCTGTACAGCGTGCGTTAGTGTCAGGTGATAAGATGTTTTAGCGCGAAATATCCGAAAGAATAACGCGATAAGGTGTTAAGACATGTGACATTCAAACGAGGAAAAAATATATTTTTTCTCTCTGGCAAATTTTAAATAGACGATAATAAATCATGGGATTAAACTAGGTCAGGTGGTAGATAACACTGAGGAGATTTGTTCACTTGTCTACACTTGGATATTAATTCGTGTCTTTTGTTTAGCAAATATTTCTCTGCATGTTCAAGGATGCATCATTTTTTTCCAGACACAATCTGCAGTCGTAGTCAGCTCCTATATAAACTTGTTTTGTTTTTTTTTATTTTCATTTAGACATGATCAGTTTGGGTCATAACTTAAAGTGGTACATACCACGCGTTTGCTGCGGAAATGTTTATGGAGACTTGTGAAGAAGAGTTCTGGAGACTTGAGGAGACTTGCTGTCACTCAAACTCCAGTGAAAGACCATCAGCTGACGATGATGTGAAAAACTCTCTCGGAGTAAATAACAATAATAATATTTTTATCTATCATGCTTCCAGTTTTTAATATCTATTTAAAAATGAAACAAATTTTAGAACTGAATTTAGAATTTTTTCTACAAAGCCTAACAGAAGATTAGCTACGTATTTAGTAAGAGTCGATAATTCTTTTGAAGGGGTGGAGATATTGATAGATTCCTTTATAGAAGCCTTTACTAATCTTTGCTTTGTCAAGAATACAGTGGGGGTGTCCTCGTGGTGTAATGGTTAAAGCGATGGATTTCGGAATCGTAGTACGCGAGTTCGTACTCCAGTCGCGCTATTTCGTTCACTTTCGGGCAAATACCCTTGGGAAAGGTATGAACCCCCTTATCCTCCCAGCTTCGATATGGCACGAGGCCGAATTAATGGGGCATCCAATCAGACTCGAACTCACTCTTATAGGTTTGCTAGTCTACGTTATATCTTTAGACTCTCTGGTATTAGAAGCTACTGCTATATTGCAGATGGACTAGATCATTGTACCGAAAAGGTAGGTGATACCCAACAGTTATTTCTCAGCTTGTTCTGAAAAATGCTGTTTTACAACCTTTTTCTTAACATTTTTTTCTGAAACCATCCTATTTGATCTTTACCTTTTTTTTTTTTTTTTACACTATTGCTCTTCTTCAGCTGATTAGGTAATTTGTTTCAGTCTATGCCAGTGGGGTGTCCTCGTGATGTAATGGTTAAAGCGATGGACTACGGAAACGTAGGAAGCGAGTTTGTACTCAAGTCGCGCTATTACGTTCACTTTCGGGCAAATACCCTCGGTAAAGGTACGAACCCCCTTATCCTCCCAGCTATGGATTAAAAAGTACCACTAATGTTCTTGTAGGAAAATGGTTTTGGCATTAACTAACCTACAAAGGTTGATATGCGATTAAACAAAGAAACTGAAATAAACTATTCTATTAGACAAAAATCCAATTTGTTAGCCAACTTAGTTTGTTTTTATTTTCCAAATCGTGGAGAAATATCGAATAAGAAGAAGGCCAGTCGATTTAGAAATTCCATTTATTACTAGAAAAGTTTCAATTAGTAGTTAATCCTAACCCGTCAAATCTTTCCGTATAATGGTATTTCTTTATTATCACAAAAGTCGAAGAGCATAAAACGACTCATTTTGGGTGCATAATGGAGCTCCTGTAATGACGTGGTTTACCTGCTCGAAGTCGATCAAGTTGTATGCTAGTTCGAACTCCAGTCGTGTTCTTATCTTTGCTTTCGGAGGTGCCCGTGGTGTAATGGTTATCGTCGTAGGAAATGAACACGGCGACACGAGTTCAAATCCTGGACGAGACTGATTGTATTTCACATTGCACTAATACCCTTGGGAAAGGTATGAATCCAATTATTCTCCCTCCAGCTATGGGTAAATAGTAGGACAGACTAGGTTCTTCAGCCTTGGGGAGGCAACTAGTCTAGGAGAAGGAAAACTCTGAATTCAAACCTGTTAAACTCCGCTTAGAAAATGACCTTGTGTCATATCCTGCCCGAGCGGAAGGGTTGGGTAAATAGGATCTTTGCTTTCGGACTAATACCCTAAAAAAAGTTTTTACACCTCTTATCCCAAGCTAGATATTAAATAGTACCACTACTTTTCTTCTTGGTCCAGTCGACACATATCTAGGACACCCACTACGACTGTATCTCTGCACATACGACTGTATCTCTGCACAGTGTTTAGTGTCATATCTAGGACACCCACAACGACTGTATCTCTGCACATACGACTGTATCTCTGCACAGTGTTTTATGTCATATCTAGGACACCCACTACGACTGTATCTCTGCACATACGACTGTATCTCTGCACAGTGTTTAGTGTCATATCTAGGACACCCACTACGACTGTATCTCTGCACATACGACTGTATCTCTGCACAGTGTTTAGTGTCATATATAGGACACCCACTACGACTGTATCTCAGCACATACGACTGTATCTCTGCACATACGACTGTATCTCTGCACAGTGTTTAGTGTCATATCTAGGACACCCGTTGTGGGTGTCCTAGATATGACACTAAACAATCTGGTGAAGTTTCAGTAATACTGGAGCTTTGGAAAATGCGGAGCAATACTTTATTGGCATTACTCCCAGGTCCACTCCGGTCCTATCTATGGGTCAAATAGAGCTAAACTGCGTACTTATACTAAACTGAATTGCTTGAAATTTTTATATTTAACTGTCGCTAAACAAAAATTATACGGATTGAATTAGAACTGTTTGACTAAAATTAATACCTTGAAATGAAAATGTTTTCGACAGATAAACTGTGTACTCATGCTAAACTGAATTGTATGAAATAGAACTGTTTAATTGTATAAAAATGGATTTGGCATTAAATAAGCTATAAAGGTCGATATGCCATAAAACCTAAACAAACAAACAAATACTGTTCTTCCACAAGGATGGCGTTAGCATTACATAACCCATGAGATTCAATATGACATTAAAGAAAGACGCCAAACCAAAATCATTTTGGGAGGCTTCATGTTGGCAAGGCCCACAATAATTGTTCATCTTTTACGCACCGAAAGTTAAAATTTCAGAAATAAAATTGTAGGACACTCTATATTGTTTTTTTGTATTTGATTATTTGTTTTATTTTCGTATTTTATAAATGATTCAGTTTTTTATTTTATTACCATCATCTTCATCGTCATCAAGTCACGCTGTTAGCACTGATTTCCAGGACACTCACTCTTTCTTTTTCTCTCCTTATCCGTTCCTATCTTCCATCGTTCACGACAGGTCTTCTAGATGATATCATGTGTCCATACAGAGCTGTTGCAGGTATGATTTTGTTGGTCGGCCAACACTGGCACGTCCATGTAAAGGGATCCGTAGGAGAATGACGCTTATCAGTTCGTACTTACTTCTCCTGCCGTGTCCCGTATGTCTTGTTCGTCTTATTTTGATGTCGTTAGAAATGGGAAGTAAGTCGACGTTCAGCTGTTGTTTCGTAGGGTGTTATTTCCAGGATTATGCTTAATATACCTCGTAGCAAACTTCCATATGATCGATTGCAGTCCACGCCCTATTTATTAATCTCAACAGCTTTCTCGAACAGTATCAGCGGTGACGTACTTAGTGTATCAGTAATCAGCATAAGAAGAGGTAACAGCGATCAGAGTTCAAATTTAGACAAGTCTGTTTGGGTAAGTCATTAATTCCTGTGTTCTTTCTCCCTCACATACATACCTAGTTATGGGTTAATACTTAGGAGACTAAGTCGTTTTATGTTGGTTAGAAAACCAATCAAATAGAAATAACCCTTTTTTAAACCAACTATGCCCTCTTTTAAAATTACTATTTGTTCCCTCCCGTCCGTGGAGGAAGGGTTTGGTGATGCATCCGACAGTGTAAAGGTTTGTTAGATTGGCTAGGAGCCCATTTTCAGTAAGTTTGATTCTTACTGGGTGCCAGTTGTCATAACTAAGATACACATTGTAAACTTTAGTTCTTATAGATTAAGTTCATGGAATATGCTAACTGTAAAAGTCTTTTTGCGATTTGCTAAAAGACAGAGAAGGTAGAGTCCACTTAACTTTATCGTATATCAAAATGCTTGAAAACCCCGATTGGAAGTGCTTAATCCACTGTTAGAACGTTCTCTCGGGCATTTACAAAACGATAATATATATATATATATATATATATATATATATATATATATATATATACCTCATCGGCTACAAGCTTCTAAAAAGAATTAAACAGAAATACGAGAAACAGATACCTTTTTCTTGATTGCAACGCCGTAAGCAACTAATTGATTGATACACACTTCCATTAACTAATCTGGTCTCTCTACGTATCTTTATTATTATTATTGCTATTATCATTATTATTAAACGTAGTCAACAGAATTACATCTAGAAATAAAAAGATAAAAGCGGTTTTCATTACATTTTAGTTATTTCTCTCCAATTTCGTTTTAAGGAGTAATTCCAATACGAAACACAATAGATATCATCATTATTTTTCCTATCACAGGCCAGACGGCTAAGGCTGTAGAATACACCGACCAAATCTCCATAGGCGGTTCAGACTGCCCCGAACGTCTTTTCATTATCAATATTTATACACCCTTATGTCTATATCATATTTTTCTTGTAAGTACCGCCTCTGCATAGTTCTAGTATAGTCCTTTGTTCTATAGTCGAAAACATGGACAAACTCAAAATAGTTTAAACATATCGTGGAATATCTTATTCCCTTTGCTATATGAGTGTGAATATATTGACTGTATCTCCTGCGGAAAGCCAAAACCTAACCCCAAGAAAAACAAAAGGGGTATTGTAGGTGGGAAACTAAATTGAATCTAATAGTGAGGTTCCATATATGGAGATGTGGGGATTGTTGAGTAACCTTTTATTGCTATTAGCGCCAGCTCAAGCTCAAGTGAAAGTATCTGTTAAGAGTCCTATCTATGGGTCAAATAGGGGCCACTCTTCTCTCCTTGTACCGTAAGAAATCGTTTGCCCAGTTAATTGGGGCTGTAGAATATACTGACTGCACCTCTGCAGAGGGGTAAGACCTCCCTAACCAGTGTCCTAGATATGACACTAAACAATCTGATGGTGAGGTTACAGCAGTGCTGGAGTTTGGGGGGATGCTGAGTACCCCTTTACTGCCATCGCCCCCAGGTCCACTTTGGCCTGGGGTGGTAGCACATGATAGGGCCCTATCTATGTGTTAAATAGAATTAACAGCATACTTATTCTAAAATGAATTGTTTGAGTAAAGTGAATAGCTTGGAATAGAAATGTTTCTGACAATTAAACCGTACTTAAATTTAAACTGCGTGCTCATGCTTAACTGAATTTTTTGAAATAGAGCTGTTTTTCAACATTAGAACTGTATTTACACTTAACTGAATTGTTACATATAACTGCTTGAATAGTTTGAAATGAAAATGTTTTTGACAATTAAACTGTGTACTTATGCTAAACCGAATTGTTTTCAATATAACAGGTTATTTAGATAAAAATGGATTTGGCGTTAAATAACCTACAAAGGTTAATATGCCATAAAACCCAACAAACCAAACCAAACCAAGTAAAAATCGTTTTTGGTTACAAATTCATTCTTATGACATTAGGCTACTCACAAAATATGTCAATCTGATTTTTTAAACTGCCTTCTTTCCCACATGTGAATATTTGGCGTCATATAACTGTAAATTATTTGTATTAAGAATAGTTTGTTGACTACTTCGACATTGTAGCTGGATTACTGCAAGGAGACTTATTAGCCCCATACCTCTTTATCATCTGTCTAGACTACGTGCTTAAAACATCGATCGATAAAATCAAAGAAAACGATTTAGAGCTGGCAAAGGAAAGAAGCAGAAGTTACCCCGCAAAAACAATTACCGACGCCAACTACGCCGATGACATAGCGATTCTGGCAAATGCACCCGCCCAATCCGAAACCCTACTGCATAGTCTGGAACGAGCAACCGCCGGCATTGGCCTCCATGTCCATGCACACAAAACGGAATATATGTGCTTTAATCAAACAGGCGATATTTCCACACTAAACGGTAACTCTCTTAAACAAGTTCACCCAACAAGGAAGCAGTGTCTCATCGACCGAGACAGACATCGACACGCGAGTAACAAAGGTATGGACAGCTACCGATAGGCTATCGGTCATATTGAAGTCAGACCTGACCGATAAAATGAAACGCAGTTTCTTCCAAGCAGCGATCGTGTTGATACTGCTATATGGATGTACTACATGGACGCTAAATAAAGGGCAGGAGAAAAAGCTTGACGGCAACTACATAAGAATACTGCGAGCAATATTGAACAAGTCCTGGAGGCAACACCCCACAAAGCAGCAGCTGTATGGCCACCTACCACCCATCACGTTAACTATCCGAGTTAGACGAACCAGACATGCAGGACACTGCTGGAGAAGTAGGGACGAGTTCATAAGTGATGTACTCCTAGGGCCCCCTTCACATGGCCGTGCAAAAGTAAGGCGGCCAGTTCGAACCTACATATAGCAGCTATGTGAGGATACGGGGTGTAGCGCTGGGGATGTACCAGAAGCGATGAATGATACGGAGGGGCGGCGAGAGAGGGTCAGGGATATCAAGAGGGTCAGGGATATCAAGATGATGATGATGATGATAAGTGTTTACTAAGGATTATCATAATTAGTTGCTTGAAATGATATACGAGGATCATTAAATAAGTTTCCAGACTTTTTTATATGGGCACTTTTATTGATAGTACACACATAAAACTCTAGTCCCCTTCGAGATAATCTACTCCCGCTGCAATGCACTTGTTGTACCGTTCCAACAACTTCTCGAAGGCCCCATAGAAGTCCTCTTCCTGTGTGAGCGTGTCAATGACCTTCGTCAATGCCTCTTTCATCTCCTCAATTGTCTCATAACGACAGCCTCTGAGCTTAGGGAATAACCAAAAGTCACAGGGGGCAAGGTCTGGACAATAGGGAAGCTGAAGAACTGTCTTGATGCTCATCCATGGTCAAATAGTCTGTGACAAGGATGGTGTTGTGGACTGGTGCATTGACCTTGTGGAAATGCCACTGACCCGATTTGAAGAGTGCTGGTCTTTTCCCTAGGAATTTCTTCCTGAACTCCCTTAAAACTTCAGCATAGTAACCCTAACCCTAACCCTTAGGCCAAGCAACTCTGTTGTATTGACTTCCGTACTCCTCCCACACCTCTCATCATACTTCACAGACTCCCTGCCTTCTTTGAATCTTTTATGCCACTCAAAAACTGATGCTCGATTCATGCAAGATGGTCGAAAAGCAGTTTGAATCATTCCATACGTTTCTGTGGCATTTTTCCATGTTTAAAACATAATTCTATTGCATATCGTTCTTCTAATATGTCCTCACGTCCAGATTTATTTTTGAAATTCACCAGCTGAGACAATCAGGGTGTATTCCAATTACTGCTGTAGCTGTTCATTTAAACCTGAAATCATAAAAATTGTTGAGTCATCTCATAATATGTATAGCAATAACATAGTGAATTTTCAAGAGTCTACGACGATGTTAAATGCCTGTACAAAAAAGTCTGGAAACTTATTGAATAAACCACGTAACTCTGGGCAAACAAATAAATATTATTAACAATAAACTAGCACTCGAAGCAATATAATTATTAGCATTAGATAGGAATACTTGAAGACATTCAACTGTGTGAAAATTATTTGTATTAAATGAGAATACTTAGATAGGTTAATTGTTACACGAACAAGCCCCCAGTGTGGATCGACTTTGCGACCCCTGTTTGACAAGACCAAAACTCTAACCACAGAGATACTGCCAGAGGAGCTAGGACTAACGCATAAATGACGTTCTCCTACGTTCCCCTGTACATAGACACGCAAGTGTAGGACAATCAGCTAGAACATTTCTATAACAGCTCTGTACGGACACGGAATATAGCCTGGAAGACCTGCCGGAAGCGGTGAATGATTGAGACGGATAGTGAAAGAGAGTTTGGAAAAGAGCAGAACAACACCATGATGATGATGATGACCTCGGAATATTTGAAACCATGAGGCTGTGCGAAAACGATTTATATTTGATAGGAATATTTGATATCATATAACTGTTAGCATGAAAATCTTAAGTATCAACAACACAAAAGAAATGTACAATGAATGTAATTCCTTAACTTGTTGACATAAAAGGGTGATGGATTATAGGGGGAAAGAGAGAGAGAGAGAGAGAGAGAGAGAGGGAGAGTATGTGTGTTAGGGAAATCCGTACTATCAACATGATTTGATGATGATGTAGGGGGTTCATTTCTTTTTCAATTTACAAGCCAAGTCTTATTGTTATGGTTGATAGTTGTATTAAATTATTTTCTCTCAGCAAACGATAAATAACTGAACAAGTTGTTGGGCCTCGTTTTCAATAACTAATAGAAGTCGTATCAATGTTTAAGACAGGAATAAAAGTACAGCTACTGGCTGTTCAGTTTGCACTTTTTGCTACGAATTTTTCTTTCACTTTGACAGATATTTCGTTCTTTTCACCCTTGTTTTTATTTCATATAGGAGTCTCTCACATACACACCTATTCATAATACATAGAGCACACTTTTGCCATAAATAGCGGAAACCTTAAACACAATAAAACATTTTATTTATATGTGGGAAAGAAGTCAGTTTGAAAAATCAGATTGACATATTTTGTTTGTAGCCTAACGTCATTAGAATGAATTTGTAACCAAAAATGATTTCTTGTGGTGCAAAGAGAGAAAAGTGATATTTTAAAATATCCTTTAGATTTACAAGGATAAGTCAAAAAGTAATGCCTTTTACTTAAGTACAGGAAAAATTACTTAGACAGGAACATGCATCGTACATCAAAATGAAGCTAGGCGACTGCAGATCACATCCTTACTTCTCAACTTAGTCACCGTTACTCTCATTAGCGATTTTTCGTCTATGAATGAGAGCATGTATCCCTGCCTCGTCAAATTCTATAGACTGTTCTTTGAGCCAAATCATCACTGCAGTTTTCACATCCTCATCACTGGTATTTTGTTTGCCTCTCAAGCCCTCTTTAATGCGACCGAAGAGATGCTGATTCGAGGGCACTAAATCTTGCCAATCGATTATTTCCTCCTTCAGCATGACAATTCTTTCCTCGCAAAAGCATCAGGACAAGTGAGACAATCACCTTATTCGGCTGGATAGCTTTACCGCATCCTCCGTACTCATCAGATTCAGAAACTTCAAACTACGATCTCTTCGAACCCATGAAAAACCTGTCTGCAGGTTTATTTTTCAGTGTCATTTTCAATTTTTTTTACATGCGTTCCGGTATTGTACAATGTCAATAAGTGTTTTGTAGATTTTCAGGTCTTTGGGACGTTTAATTTGGTCTTTTACGTTTTATCGTAGTATTTTTACGAGCATTCCTTACAAGTTACGTGATACATTCAATGAGTTTCCAGACTTTTTTTACATGTATTTAAAATTGTCGTAGACTCTTGAAAATTCAGTACGTTATTTTTATATATCTTATGATTTCAGGTTCAAAGGAACAGCTACAACAGAAATTGAAATACGCCCTACTAAAGCCTGATTGTCACAGCTGGTGAATTTCAAAAATGCAATCTGGACGTGAGGACACTTTAGAAGAACGATAAGCAAAAAATTCTGTTTTAAACTTGGAAAAAATACCGCAGAAATGTATGGAATGCTTCAGACTGCTTTTCGACAATCTTGCATGAATTGAGCATCAGTTTTTGAGTCGCATAAGAGATTCAAGGAAACCAAGGAGTCTGTGAGGGATGATGAGAGGTGTGGGAGGAGTAAGGAATTCAGAACACCAGAGTTGATTGGCCGAAGGGTTAGGGTTACCATGTTGAGGTTTTAAGCGAGTTCAGCTAGAGATTCCGTCGGAAGAGGCCAGCACTCTTCAAATCGCGTCAGTGGCATTTCCACCAGGACAATACACCACTCCACAACACCATCCTTGTCACAATTGAAGAGATGAAAGAGGCTGTGACGAAGGTCATTGACACGTTCACACTAGAGGACTTCCATTGGGCTTTCTAGAATTTGTTGGAACGGTACAACAAGTACATTGCAACCGGAGGAGATTACTTCAAAGGGGACTAGAGTTTCATGAGTGCACTATCAATAAAAGTGCCCATACGAAAAAAGTCTGGAAACTTATTTAATGATCCTCATATTTTCTCATATCCGGTTCCAGTTATGAAATCTTCATTGTCTGAATATATATTTAATACTTCTAGAAGATTATATTAAAATAGGTTGTATTTTTTGGTTTCAATTCCTTTCTTTAAAGGTATATCAACCTTCGAGGATCATGCAATGCCATCTTTCTAGAATAACAGTAATAGTACTTTTTAAACCATAGCTTGGAGGAAATGGGTGTTCATACTTTTCCCAAAGATATTTGTCCGAAAGTGAACGTACTAGCGTGACTAGAGTTCGAACTCGTTCACTACGATTCCACTGTCCATTGCTTTAAACCATTACACCATGGAGACACCCATGACTTCTTGGTTTATGTATTTATTGGTATTATTATCCGGTTAATGCTTGGGCTCAACTTATTTAAATATATATTTTGGCTATGTTTATTTTGTATGTTTTTCTTTTGGGCTTGTATATGAATTAATTTGGAAGTACGTTAAGTAGTCGACGGTGACACGAAGGCTCCCTTTTCGATAGCTACTACACCGAAGTGTAAGGAAGGGCGCTACTCTTTTCCCTGGATTGCTCAACTTTACCCTTGATCCGTACCTTATATCGCTGAGTGTTAAGCAAGGTGGCATCAAGTACCATTTTTGAGTCTTTGGTATGACTCGACCCGGGATTGAAACCTGGTCTCCCGGACCATTGGTGAACACTCTACTTGTTAGGCCAGTAATGCTTTCTATTCATGTCCATAAAAACTTAAACAGATACAGAAAATAAAATAACACCGTTGGAAAGATGAAGTTTTTATTTTAGGTGAAAAGGTTTAGCAAATGATTGTAACTGTTATAGGTTAAAAGTGCTTGCTCTCTCCAAAGACGCTATGGTTCTTTGTGCATCTGTTACACATTCTGTGAAAATAGATAGCATGCATTACTTTCAGAGCATGGTTTGCAGCTTATTTTTTGTTCTAGGTAGATTGGTTGCTTTGTTTTCCCGCGTAAACCCTTAACTGGTCACTTAACGCCAAACTAAATTTCAAACACTTCAATTTAGCAAAAAACACATTTATTTTAAACTAGTTCTATGTCAAACAATTCAGTTTAGCATAAGTACACAGTTTAATTCTTTTTGACCTATAGATAGGAGCCTATCAGGTGATACCGCTCCGGGTCAGAGTGGACGTGGGAGCGAGGGTAATAAAGATACACTCCTCATTCCCCAAAGCTCCAGTATTACTGAAGCCTCACCATCAGATTATTTATTGTCATATCCAAGACACTCGTTGGGGGAATCTTACCAATCTGCAGAGATGCAGTCGGGGTATTCTACAGCCCCAGCTGACTAGGCCATTATTTTTTGTTCGTACTGATCATTTAGTAGTTGTAGTAGTGGTAGACACATCCAAGTGTCCTGGACACTAAAACACCTAGGGCTCTAATAATGGAGCTTTGAGGAATGTGGAGTTCTCTGGAATTATAGTACCAGTTTGAGTTCTGTTTATGGGTTAAATAGAACTGAATGTTGTCTACCGTTTCATAGCCATTACTCCCTGGTCCACTTTGACCCTGAGTCTTAGTACCGATAAGAATCTCATCTATGCCTCAAATACAAGAATTAGGGTTAAATAACAATATTTATAATCATTTAACTGTGTCCAAATAGAACAGTTAGTGTTAGATAATTAAACTTGAAGCCATTGAACACTGTGAAAACAAATAATCACTGACTTGTTTCACGATATTACCAATGAACTATTCATTTACAAACCATATAATATATATTTATAATATATGTTTATAATATATAATATGATATATAATATATTACTTATGATATATATTTATAATATATAATAATAATAATAATGATAATAAATAGATATATATTGTATATATATTTAATTCATGGAAAATATTGTTCTGCAACCTAAGGTTTCTTGAAGTTTATAACAACATTCGTCAGGCAGTTAAAAAGATTGAATGAAATTGAAAATCGAAAATGCGACAAAAGTACAGACAAAATCGAAAATACGGCAAAAAGCAGACAAAAAAGCCGTTAAGATCTCGTTTATGTGTGGTCGTAAGTATGTGTGTGTATATGAATGGAGATGTATGTGTGCGCGTGTGGATGCGTGTTTTCAAGTGAAGTCAGGCCAAGAACATAAAGCGTTGGTTATAATAAAAATGGGGAGCGAATGTGTATACATTTGTTTCGTTGACAGTCAGACGAACTATCATCGCTGCAAGTTGTGAGGAATTAGTGAGAATCTGATTTGTAAACGTGTATGGTGGGCCAGAGTTACAGTGGGTATAAGTAAGGTTATACTGTGTCGTAAATATGTCGGTGAAATATATACGGGGGGGTGTATAATAATAATAATAATAATAATAATAATAATAATAATAATAATAATAATAACTAAATGTGATGTTGCGTAAAAATTGTATACTATGGATTTTATAGGTGGTATGTATGCAATAAAAAAAATAATATTATAAAGGGGTAAATAATATTAAGGGGGTTAAATGATAAATATGTGCATAATAAATATTTGTAGTGCTAATGATAAATGAATGAAATATTGTGTAAATATTATATACTGTGTGTCTTATAGTTGGTGTATGTGTAAACAAATAAAATAGGCCCCAATCTATGGGTTAAATAGAACTAACAGCATTCTTATGCTAAAATGAATTGTTTGAGTAAACTGAATAGATTGAAATAGAAATGTTTTAAACCGTACTTACATTTAAACCGCATTCTTATGCTTAACTGAATTATTTGAAATAGAACTGTTTTTCGACATTAAAACTGTATTTACACTTAACTGAATTGTTACATATAACTGTTTGAATAGTTTGAAATAGAAATGTTTTTGACAATTAAACTGTGTACTTATGCTAAACTGAATTGTTTTAAATAGAACAGATTATTTACATAAAATTGTATTTGGCGTTAAATAACCTACAAAGGTTTATATGCCATAAAACCCAACAAACCAAACCAAACCAGAATTTGTTATAAGTAACCCAAAAAGGTTGATATGCCATAAAATACAAGCAAACCAACCAAAAAACATTATTATTAGTAGTAATAGTAGTAGTATGTATGTATGTACACATTTATCGAACCTATTCGCCTCTAGAAACATGGGACACAAGGTAAGTTTTTAATTGGAGTAAAGATGGTTTGAATTAAGAATTTTACTGCTAATTGACATCTTACTGTATCAAGGCTAAAGAAACCAGTGTGTTCAACTGTTTGCCAATATCTTGGTTGTGAACTGATGGATTCATACCATTACGAAGGGGTTTTGCAAAAAATGAAACGCAATCAGCCTCGTCTAAGATTGGAACTCGGTTAACCGATTCAATTTCCTAAAATAACCGTTACGCTAATAGCACTTTCCAGTATTGTTAGTAGTAGTAGTAGTAGTAGTACACAAGTTTCAATACTGTTCGCTCCATATTCTGAAATCTTTCTTACTCGTGTTGTTACTGCTGCAGTTGTAAAAAAGAAACTTTTGAGAGAAAAAACCAACTCTATGTCGCTTTTTAAATGTCTGCCCAGGGCAAAGTACTCACAATTGAATGTAGAAATCGTGGTGCACACACACACACGTATATATATATATATATATATATATATATATATATATATGTACTCACACATACATATATATACTCACACACACACACAAACACACACACACACACACACACACACACACATATATATATATATATATATATATATATATATTGAGAGAATCAGAGATGTCTGCTTGTGTATATGGGTGGGTGTCGTGTAACAAAAGAAAGAAATCAGATTCCAAATAAAACAGGCAAATGTTTTCTATTCCCGTGAATTCTCACGAATTCTCGTACTCGAGAAGAAAAAAAGTACATTACACTAACAAGAAGAGAAGAGTCGTAAGATATTCGCCATAGCATCTAAAAAAAAGAAATTCATTTTTAAGCTTCTACTTTGTCTTTATTTTTCTTTTGTTTTTTCTTGTTTTTTTTTTTTCAGTTTTATCGTTTTTATTTTTTGTTGGATTTTTTTATTTGTTTGTTTGTTTGTTTATTCGATATTTTATTTCTTTTGTTTGTTTGTTTGTTTGTTTGTTTTGTCTTTTTTTTTTTTTTCATGGACAGTTGTGTTAGAAATAGCAATCTAACTAGAGAGCATTTTGAATTGATGATAGCTGGCGAAGTGTTGCCTGTTTTACATCGTTCGCTTTTTACATTTAAAATCTTTTGCATTTATCGTAGAAATAAAGATGTTGTATTGGAAAACAAATGTCTGTGACCGATTCACCGCGTAAATATTTGGTAAAATAATATTATGGAAAATCACACTATTTTGGAACGATACTTTATGAATCCATTTTGAATGAAAACGGATCGATTTTATATCGTACCTGCGAAAAATAGTAGTTGATTAAAAAATTCTCGATTGTATCTACCGAGAGAAAGGAAGAATAATTATTTTATTTAAAATCTGTTTGGAATTTTATAGTAGTCTAGATTAAGGAATATCGTGATGTAATGGTTAAAGAGCTGGACTGCGGAATCGTAATGGGTTCAAACTCCAGACGCACCATTACGTGCACCTTCTGTCAAATACCCGTGGGAAAGATATGAACCTACCTTATCCTCCTCGGTATGGGTTAAATAGTACCACCCCTCTTCCTGTCAAAGGATGGCTTTAGCATTAATTAAGCCACGAAGGTTAATATGCCATTAAGCAAAGAAACCAATCGAAACTAGGCCGTTAAGTTATTCGCTATTCATTTACGTCTTATTACAACGTGTGGAAGCAAAATATGTTTTGTTTTTTTTTTTAGTTTGGTTCGCACAATTAAAAAAAAACCCGCTATAAATCTAAATTTTCATGATTAGTTCTATTATTCAAGCACTTTTCATTAAAATTCACGTACCATACCCATGATACATGAGAATGTGAAACGTACATAGAATGTTCGTAACATATATATATACATACAAAATAGGAATCCCGAAACACAAAAAAAACACTTACGACTTCTTAGTTCAGGTACAAAACTTTTTATTACCTTTGAGTTTAAAGGTTCTTCGACATAAGGAGAGAGATACACATTCTTTCTATTCTTGCTTTTCCATCTGCCCACCCACAACACGTGTGGCGCCCGTAGTACACAGATTCGTCTGGCCTCAGCGAGCCCCGAAAGTCGACCCTTCCCGTTCGGAGTCTAGTTCTCAACTAACATACTTTTTCAAAATCCCCAAAATCCTCCGCACGCGCTTCCGGTGCATGACGTCATTCACACCTACTGGTCAACCTCTCTCTGGGATTTTTTATTTTGACATCTGTGAACGACAAATCCTCCCCGCCCGCGCGTCAACACCTGTGCTCAAGTTTGCACCTAACTAACCCATGTGCTGAACCGAAAGGTTCTCAGCCTAACTAAACCCAAAGGCAAGATACATAAAACGAAATCCATCCGTCATTATATTACATTCAGCCCAATATATGTGAACAAGAAAAGAAACGACAAATAATCTATGATTTGCTTAACGTTGAAACAAAGCCAGAAAAAATATCCCCAATGATTAAAATTTCATTGTGGCCTTCATCAAACCTTGCCCTTAGCCCCCGTGATTAAGCTCTATAGGCCATTTTAAAAAAGAAAACAAATGCAACTTCCCATCCAAATATTGATTTGCTTAAGATTGCTCATGATGAGACATGAAATAAAATGTCTGAAGAATTTATTTTGAAGGCATGCAAATCGTTTCAAAGGCATGTTGATACCGTACTTGAAAAAAAATGGCAGCCATATTGAGTAAATTTACTGTTTTGTTTCTATCATCTTATTTTGCTGTTTACTTTTTAAAATTAGAAGTAATCTAGTTTTATTATAGAGTCGATGACCTGGGTTCAATCCCTGGTCGAGTCATACCAAAGACTCAAAAAATGGTACTTGATGCCTCCTTGCTTAACACTCAGCATTATAAGGTACAGATCAAGGGTAAAGTAGAGCAATCCTGGGAAGGAGTAGCGCCCTCCCCTACACCTTGGTGTAGTAGCTATCGAAAAGGGAGCCTTCGGGTCACCCTCGACTATGGTCGCCAACTTTACTTTTTTATTATTATACTAAATCATTCGTAATTTTGCTTCTGTACTTATTGCGCTGAGAGATGAGCGTAGCGGGTTAAATGCAACAGATGAGCCGAGTCTAATTTCTATTCGAAGATGTTTGTGTTTACTTCGGAGTAGGTAAAAATCAATCTCTTCTTTTCTTTAACCACAAGTAAAACATACAAGACTATATTATGAGCTATTAGAAGTAAGCATTTACAAATAAAACAAACCTAAAATCTAATTCTACAAACAAGTTTTCATTGAAAACAATGCTTAATTGGAAGTTGAATTGTGTTGACTAAGGAGATTTTGGGTTTTTTATGGCATATCAACAATTGGAGGTCATTTAATGCTAAATCATTTATATACATATATAAATATACAGGCTATTTCAAAATAGATGCAACCCATTGACATGATAATGATTAATAACCGAAACATGGTCAATGGCAGTTATTTGGAACACTTCCGGTAAATATGCATCTTTTGAGATTAAGACATCAAATCAATGTTGTTGTTTTTTAAATAGTATATCAGCTTCTAGGACATGCTATCTTTTTTTGAGTTTTTTTTTTGTCTCAGTAATAAATCATTATCATATTAATGGGTTGCATCGATTTTGAGACAGTTGTGAATGATTTTGTCTCCAAATAAGTAGTGACACTATGTTGGCCTTTCGTTGTGTTGGTGTGTGTGTGTGTGTGTGTGCACCGGTCAGAGAATCTCTTTGGCGCGAAACTCACACAAAGGGCCTGAGCATGAGATTTCCCACGGGACCGGAAGTGGACGAAGGAAAGAAGGTCGGAGAGAAGACAGAGAGAGACAGTTGACAAAGGAAGGCAGAAGAGAACAGTCGGCTTGAGATAGCTATCCAGAGAAGGATACAGTCAGCAGAAGGGGGCAGTGAGAAGATGGAAGCAGGGCAGTCAAGAGATGAGTCAACATTCCTGGTGGCTTTGTGGAAGTTTCGCACTAATATTTGCCCGCGATAGCCGCCAAATGCACGGAGAGCTGCACAAATGTGTCACAAACTCCCTCCTCTTGCGCTAAGAGCTGACCCTAGTTCGTGTTTGTTCGTTCGTTCCTTTCTTCCACCCTCTTGGTTGTGTTTTGTGTGCCCGTAAAGAAATGTATAATGCCCCTGGTCGGAGATGAGAAAAAAACTCTACATAAATCACTGGCCATGAGTGGTTTGGTTTAAGGAAGCTGGTATAGGGGGGGTCGGCCCGCCATAAGTAATGAGGCAAAATATCTTTCCTCTCTTGTCCATTGTGATCAAGGAGTAATAGTTGGCATCGTATATTAATTTCAAATCTGAAATAGAAAAGAATACAACATTATTATTAGTAGACACATGATCAGTCACATGTGTCCTATCTATATAATAACAGCTTGTATATGATTTCTCAAGACATTTTGTAGATAATAATTTTAAACAAGCCTGAGCCACCCTTTTTGATAGTTAAGTCGTTTCACTTAAGTTCAAACAATTCAATTTAGCATAAGTACACAGATTTATGTTTACACACAGTGTGTAATCTGTTTAAATATAGTTTTTGTTTTCACATAGTAAAATGAAAAAGCAGATCTATTTCAAATAATATCAATTTAGCATAAGTACACAGATTTATGTTTACACACAGTTTGTCATTTGTTTAAATATAGTTTTTGTTTTCACACAGTTAAATACAAAAGCAGATCTATTTCAAACAATTTAATTTAAAATAAGCATATTTGAATGTCAAAAGTTCCATTTCAATTCAGTTTTTGAGGGGGTATCCTTGTGGTGTAATGGTTAAAGTGATGGACTTCGAAATCGTAATAACCGAGTTCGTACTCCAGTCGCGCAATTACGTTCACTTTCGGGCAAATACCCTTGGGAAATTATGAACCCCCCTTATCCTCCCAGCTATGGGTTAATTACTATCACTACTGTTCTTCTACGAGAATCGCTTTGGCATTAAATAATCTACAAAAGCTGATATGCCATTGAACAAAGTAACCACACCATCAATTCAGTTTAGCGTGTCAACAAAGTTAAAAGGTTCCAAGTATTGCTATGTATCATTAACAATTCAATTAAACATCATTAATTTGTTTATACACAGTTAAATCTAAAAACAGTTCTATTTTAAACTATTCAGTTTAGCTTAGGTACAGTTTTTGGTCTACACATAGTTAAATGTGAAGTTAGTTCTATTTCAACTATTTGAAACAATTCAGTTTAATGTTTACAGTTTAAATGACAAACAATTCTTTTTTACGCATAGATAGAACCCTATCAGATGCTACCACTCCGGGCCAGAGTGGACTTGGGAGTGATATCAATGAAGAGTTACTCTGCATTCTCCAACGCTCCAGGAAGCCTTGCCATCAGACTTTTAGTGTCATATACCGGACACTCGTTGAGAGAGTCTAATCCTAATTCAGAGATGCAGTCGGTGTATTCTACAGCACCAGCCGACTGGGGCAAACTAAGGAGATATAGGGGGAATGGATTGTGAAATACAAAAATATAAACTGAAGTCAAGAATACGGACACTAATCCAGAAGACAATACGGAAGGAGAATTCTTAAAAAAAAAAAATTGAAAAAATAAAAACAAAGTCTCCAAAGCAGTCTGAAGTTTCCTTCTGCTAATACCGACGAAGATATGGTGTCAGCCAGCATAAGTCTTCGCTCTGTAACTGAACTATATTAGCGGTAATGTAAAGTGTTACTAGTTACATAGGTAATTTCCAGTATCCCATACAAATTTGTCCAGACCCTCATTCAGATCCATGCTATGGCAATGGATACAACCACCAACACCACTATAACAAAAATTTTCATTAAATTTACATATAAATACCCAATGTCATAAATATGAACACAAAGTCAGTGTCCAGTTTAACCTTATCCCTATATCGTAACATCGCTTTTATAGATTGATTTTTATGGCACGTCAATCTGTCTTGGGTTATCAAATACCATCAGGTTTGGGAATCGCGTTTATTGTCCTTATATAACCAATGATTCGAGTAATTGTGTCTTAAAAGTATTTTTACGCACAGTTGTAGGATTTCAAATATTTCTATTTAATACCAATAATTAAATGATTTCAAGTAATTATTTCTATTTATACCGAGCCATTGGACTTATGGGTAGAGTGTTAGCTAATGGTCCGGGAGAGTGGGGTTCAATCCCACGTCGAGACATTCCAAAGACTCAAAAATGTTACTTGATGCCACCTTGCTTAACACTCAACATTATAAGGTAAGGATGGAGGGTAAAGTGGGAAAATTTAGGAAATGGAGTAGTGCCCTCCCCTACAACTCAGTGTAGTAGCTATTGAAATGGGAACCTTCGGGTCACCCTCGACTAAGGTCTCAAACTTTACAAGCTTTTTTTTTATTTCTATCTAATAACAAGTCATTTGTTTGCAGAATGTTACATGGTTTCAAGTGACTTTGTAAATAATTCATAAACAATTATGTACTTTAACAATTCCTTTCGAATACAAATAATTTTCAAACAGATCTATATGACCCAAAAATCAGTCAAAGTGGGCCTGGGAGTAATAGCAACGAAGGGATTCTCTACACTCCATAGATCTCTAGAAATTGAGGGTCGGCCGTATTTTAGTCACGCCAAATAAATTTATCGCGATGAAATCATCTTCGAAATATTTATCCTGTGGCAAATTAATCGTGTCTAAATTCAAAATTTGATTATTGTTTTAAAGTATTTAATGCAAAGAGCTAACCAGTTAGCGTTATGGTGAGGGAAACCCTGTATTATAAGAGTTATTAATCCAACACGATTGATTTAGCATCAATGAATTTATCATGAGTTAAGTGTACGATATAAAAAGATTTGTATACAACAAGTTGACCACGTAATGAATTTATCGACGATGGATTTATCGACGATGGATTTACTTAGAATCTAGTTTCGTATCATACACAAAATAGTTCTTTTGGGGTTAGGGTCTTATCCCTTTGCAAACGATGCAGTCAGCAGTCAGTTAGGTGCCCGTGGTGTAATGGTTATCGTCGTAGGAAATGGACACGGCGACACGAGTTCAAAACCTGAACGAGACTGATTGCATTTCACGTAGCACTAATACCCTTGGGAAAGGTATGAATCCAATTATTCTCCCTCCAGCTAAAGGTAAATAGTAGGATAGACTAAGTTCTTCAGCCTTGGTGAGGCAACTAGTCTAGGAGAAAGAAAACTCTGAATTCAAACCTGTTAAACTCTGCTTAAAAAATGACCTTGTGTCATATCCTGCCCTAGCAGAGGGGTTGGTAAATATGGATACGGTCAGCATATTCTAATACCTAGCGATGACAGGTGGCTCTAATGTTGCTGGTGAAGTACTTCTTTGATAGATTTTCTTTTAACCGGTTGAATTTTCGGTGAATTTGTGTCTTTCAACTTTATGAAGTGAATGAAATTTTTTAAAATGGATATTTTGGTAACGCTTTTGCTATTGTTTAACATCAAAGAAAAAATTTACATTGTTGGGTACAATAAAAATTGCAACTGTAACCTTTTCTGAATTGGAAAACCTGAAAATGTAATTAACTCTCAAAGATTATTCTTATAAATCTTTTATAAGTTTTCAGGTCTGAAACATTTTATTTACTTTTTTTTTTATCAAATCCAATTAAACGCAGCATAATTATTTTGAGAAAAATAAAGCCGATTAAAATAATTAATGAACTGAATTTCTACCTAGTCATGGAAAAAAATGCTAAAACAAAAATAAAAAAAAAAACAAAACGATAGCCCAAGGTAATTTTAAATTATGATTGTTGAAGTAGAATTTTTGCTTATACAAATACTTTTCTTAATTTTTAAGTATTGTAAACCTTCATAAAACACGTATTTATAATTAATTGCGTTGTATTTAATCTGAAAGAAAATACGCCAAACATTATTTAAAATTAAACACTTTGTGATATTTGTTGGTTTTTTTTGTTTTGTTTTTTTTTACATGGAAAGTAATTTCGTCACTTGATACATTAATTGACGTTTGCTATAAACCTAAAAATTTCTAATATATCAATTGGAGTTTTTATTATTTCAATATAGGCAACACAGAACTTACTATTCAAGAAATTATAAAACCAAGATTGAAACATTCAGTTAAAACTGTAATATAATTACGGATAATAATTATATTTGTAAATTATTTTATTTGCAGTGGTGAATTATGAGGTAGCTGAAAACTTTGAATGGACGTGCACGTGTTGAACGAATGACAGGATGCCGGGTTGACAGGTTGTTTTAGAAATCACCGAGGGCGATATATTGAAGGTTTATTTTGAAATCGTTGTTCGAGGCCGGATATTAAAAGTAAACATTCCGTCATCTGACTTAAGATGACGTAAAACTAAAATTTGATGATGTGTTCTTATCATAAGTAGTGTTATTTAGTTTAGTTTGGGCAGTTCAGTGTTAAAGGTTGGAAGCAGTCAGTTGAGTTCAGAGATTCGAAACCTCTGGAGGCGAAGGGACGAACCGGGTGAAGAAATCGAACTCGAGTATTTTGTTCGTCTACCACAGTAGAATCTTATCGCGTTTCTATGACACAAGTAAGTCTTCCTGTCTCTCTCTCTCTCTCTCTCTCTCTCTCTCTCTCTCGTTTCGTTGATAATTACGCGAATGTTGCAGTTAGCTAATGAACTTTTCGAATCTAAAAAACAACGGGTTCGTCTCTTATCTGAGAAATGTAAGACCTATTGATATTTGAGATGGTGCCTTGTCGTTACAAAAGTAATTACAGGGAAATGCATTAAACTGAAGGAAATTAGGGAACTGCGACACGGAATGACAAAAATGAAAATATGAATTGAGAAAATCTTTTAACGGAAATGATAAAACGGTATTTGGGGGAGGGGGCTGGAAAGGGCACACGTAATATATCGGCCTACTCAACTAAACACTGACTATGGTTCCTGATTGGGTTGGATGGAGACCGGCAGATATGGGACAATAAGTCAACGACTTGAACTCTCATTTTGGAGGTGAAAGGCGGTAGGACTCGACATCTGGGGAGTTTTTATGCCATTCAGTTCGTCACCAGTTCAATAGCAATCCAAAGCCTAAATTTTAGGGTTAAGGGAAACCACTACCCATATCGGCTACAATGAGATAAAAGAAGTTAATATATATATATATATATATATATATATATATATATATATATATATATATATATATGTATATATATATATATAACAGATATAAAACTGTGACACCAACAGTTCATACATCTAAATGCCCATATTCGTGTAAAATAATGTATATTCATGTAGGTATTAGCATATCTATATACGAGGTGCATACGATAAGTTTCTATACTTTTTTCGTATGGACACTTTTATTGATAGTACACACATAAAACTCTAGTTCCCTTCGAAGTGATCTCCTCCGGCTGCAATGCACTTGTTGTACCGTTCCAACAACTTCTGCAAGGCCCCATGGAAGTCCTCTTGTGTGAGCGTCTCAATGACCTTCATCACAGCCTCTTTCGTCGCAATTGTCTCATAACGACACTCTGAGCTTAGGAAATAACCAAAAGTCACAGGGAGCAAGGGCTGGACTATAGGGAGTGTAAGGAACTGTCTTGATGCCCATCTTGGTCAAATAGTTTGTTACGAGGATGGAGTTGTGGACTGGTGTATTGTCCTGCTGGAATGCCACTGACCCGATTTGAAGAGTGCTCACTTCTTCTCTAGGAATCTCTTCCTGAACTCCCTTAAAACCTCAACGTAGTAACCCTAACACTAACCCTTTGGCTAATCAACTCTGGTGTATTGACTTCCTTACTCCTCCCACACCTCTCATCATTCCTCACAGACTCCCAGCCTTCTTTGAATCTCTTATGCCACTCAAAAATTCATTCAAGATGGTTGAAAAGCAGTCTGAAGCATTCATTTCTTCCAAGTTTAAAACATAATTTTTATTGCATATCGTTCTTCTAAAGTGTCCTCACGTCCAGATTACATTTTTGAAATTCACCAGCTGTGACAATCAGGCTTTAGTAGGGTGTATTCCAATTCCTGTTGTAGCTGTTCATTTGAACCTGAAATCATAAAAATATGCCAGTCATCTCATAAGATATCTCGCAATAACATACTGAATTTTCAAGAGTCTATGACAATTTCAAATGCCCGTAAGAAAAAATATTATCGTATGCACCTCGTATGTCCGTTTACGCATATATACGTAAATGTTCATATACAGTTCGCATGAATATATGCCTATTGTATGTCTATCGTATTGAGAAAAAACTTGACGATAGCTGCACCGGAATACTACGAGCTTTATTGAAAAAACCCTGAAATCAACACCCAAGAGAAATACAGCTGTACGTCTACTTTCATTCCATCATTAAAACCATCCAAATAAGACAAACAAGACATATGGGACACTGCTGGAGAAGCAAGGATGAACTTATAAGTGACGTTCTACAATGGACCACTTCAACCAACAAAAACTTATCTTCAACAGCTCTGTATGGACACTGGATGTCGTTTGGAAGGGAAATCTGTGTTAGCGTGAGGATATCATGATGATTATGGTGGTCCAACAACTTAAGAAAAGAGAAGTTTTAAAATAGAATAGGGGGTGTCCTCATCGTGTAATGGTTAAAGCGATGGACTGCGGAATCGTAGTACGCGAGTTCGTTCTCCAGTCGCGCTATTACGTTCACTTTCGGGCAAATACACTTATTCTCCCAGCTAGAGGTTAATAGTACCACTACTGTTCTTCTAGGAGAATGGGCTGGGCATTAAATAATCTACAAAGGTTGATATGCCATTAAATCAAAGAAACCAACCTAAAATAGAATAAAAATGTTCCTTTAATTTCATTCATAAAATAAATTCCCTGGCGATACTAAGGCTTTGGTTTAAAAGAGAAAAATTTGTTTTAATGTCTTTAGCACCTGGGTTGTCAAAATGAAAAAAAAATACGCGTTTTCACAGCAACCTGGAAGTTCATATATTCAGCTATCGTGGTGAAATAGTTACAGTCGTAGAAAATAGACACGAAGATCCGCATTTATATCCTGGATGATGCTGTTTGCTTTTCACATTGCACTTCTTCCAGCAATCAGTGAATAGTTTGGCAGAATATGCACTTGAACCTTGTATGGTGAACAGTCTAATAAAAGAAAAGAAAAACTCTGAATTCAAACTTGTAAAACTCCGCATAAGACTGACTTTGCATTGCATTCTGCTCTTTCGAAGGGGTTGGGTTGATATAAATATAAACTCGAGATATAGCATTATAGAGAGTTATTTAATGTCAAATCCTCTTTCAGCATATATATTAAATGTATATGAATTTATTTGGTTGGGTTTTATAGCATATCAACCATCGTAAGGTATTTAATGCCAAATCCTATTTACACATGCATATTAATTATATATGATTTGTTAACATTTTGTAGTTAACATTGTTAAACGAGCTCGAGATCTTTTTGTAACGTATATAGTTTGTTCTATTTGACCTACTGATAGGAACCAATCAGGTGCCCTCACTCCCATTCAAAGTGGACCTTTGAGCAATGGCAATAAAGCAGCACTCCACATCCTCAAATCTCCAAGGCTGGAACCTCGCTAGCAGCTATTTTACTGTCATATCCAGGATACTCTTTGAAGGTGGGGTTCTTAACATTCTATACAGAGATGCAGTCATGTTTTCTTCAGCCATATCCAACTGGCTATAGATAGTCCAAGCCAGTAAAAGATAGGAGATAATTAACAGACATATTTGGAAAAAGGTGCTTTGTTAGCATTTTACGGCATATCAACCCATATGAGTTATTTTATGACAAATGTCAAATCAACCGAAAAGGACATCGACACGAGGTTAACGAAAGCATGGACAGCTATCAATAGGCTATCGATTATATGGAAATCAGACCTAACCGATAAAATGAAACGCAGTTTCTTCCAGGCAGCGGTCACATCAATACTGCTATATGGATGCACTACTTGGACGCTAACTAAACGGCTGAAGAAGAAGCTAGACGGCAATTACACAAGAATGCTGCGTGCAATCTTGAACAAGTCCTGGCGGCAACACCCCACAAGACACCAACTGTACGGCCACCTGCCTCCTATCACGAAAACTATTCAAGTTAGACGAAACAGACATGCAGGATACTGCTGGAGAAGCAGGGACGAACTCATAAGAGATGTACTCTTATGGACCCCCCACACACAGGGCCGTGCAAAAGCAAGACGACCAGAACGAACATACGTTCAGCAGCTATGTGAGGATACGGGATGTTGTCCTGAAGACCTGCCTAGGGCGATGAACGATAGGGAGAAGTGGCGAGAGAGGGTCAGGGATATCCGTGCTACCAGTGCGACATGATGATGATGATGATGATGATATATATATATATATATATATGGTTTCTTAATGAATGGGTCGTTCGTAACAGTTTTAAACGAGCCTGTCTAAATGGTTGAAGCTTTTGCTATCTAAACATCTTTGACCCCACCAATCAACGCTTTCAAGCACATATTATATAAAATAGGGTTGCTCGTTTGCCACAGGTGTAATTTGATGAATACAATTTAAGAAAAGGGAATAAGGGTTTCAGTACAGAATGTACAGAATCAAAAATATTTTTCGTTTATCCGTTTGATTACAACGGTTGACTAACCCAAACATTGATGAATAAACAACGCAGGTGGTTTATTTACAGACGTAAAGGCTTGAGTTATAATCAGCCCAGCTGGCTCTAGCTGTAAAATATACCGACTACATCTCTGCAGAGAGCTAATATCCCGCAACGAGTGTCCTGGATATGACTCTAAGTTATCTAATGGCGAGGCTCCAGACTTGGAGATTTGAGGAATGTGGCGAACAGCTTCATTACTATTGCTCCCAGTTCCACTTTGACCTGGATTTATCGCATGTGATTGGGTCCTATCAATGGGTCATATAGAACAAACGATGTACGCAAACAAACGATTGGTGTTAAATTGTCGTTATTATATAGCAATTATTGAAACCATTTTACTGTGTGCAAATAAGAGCTCAGACTCGTTTAAGAATATCATCTACAAAATGTTTTTAAAATCATATATATGTTAATATATATGTATAAATAGGATTTGGCATAAAATAACCTACAATGGTTGAAATGCCATGAAACCCAATTAAGTTATACCAGACACATTTTTTGAATTAGCTGATAACAAAAGAATTGCACCCACCAATGTGCCACATATTCTTTGAATGAAACTCATTAAATTTCGAATTCAGATTTTTTATAGACAAGTTGCCAAAACAAATTTAAAGGATTCAGTCTACCCTATCATTTATTCATTGCTGGAAGAAGAGGAGTTGGGGTCATTCTCTTTCAAAATAAGAATGAAAAGAAGTGAAACGCATATAAACTTGGCTATGACTTGAACTCGGCTCGTCTTATCTAGAGCCTTCGACGATAACCGCTACACTATATTTCCTCCATGATGTGCAGACCCCTGCATTCGACATGAAACACCAGAAGAAGGCCAAAGGTTTGGTTTTATTCGGTTCGGTTCGGTTCGGTTTTGGGTTTGGGTTTATCGCACACCAACCATTGTAGTTTATTGTTGAGGACCAGTAAAGGGTCTGGAAGAATAACACAACTCGGGTTTATGTGGAACAAAGTATATTAACGAAAGTATAATACAACAGAATGACGAATGTCAGTCTGACTCCCGAAGTGTTAGGCTGGGAAGAACTTGCAGCTACCGAGATGAATGTTCTCCCGGTATTAATAGTCACGGGAGAGTTCATTACCGTCTTCAGGTTGGGTACCATAACAGTTATTAATGCAAAATCTATTTGAAACAATTCATTTTAGAATAGGTACGCTGTCTAAATGTCAAAACAGTCCTATTTCAAGCAAATCAGTTTAGCATAAGTACGTAGTTTAGTTCTATTAGGCTCATAGATATGACTCTATCAGGTGCTACCATTCCGGGCCATAGTTGATCTGGGAGCAATAACAATGAAAGGGTGCTTTGCATTCCCCAAAGCTCCAGCATTACTGAAGCCTCACCATCAGATTGTTTAGAGTCATCTCAGGACACTCATTCGGAAAGTCTTACCCCTCTGCAGAGAAGCAGTCGGTGTATTCTATAGCCCCAGCCGACTGGGTAAATGGCGGAAGAACATAGCTAAGTGTAGCAATAAAGATGAGGTCAATAGTCCGAATATTCTAAGGATTAATATTTATCAACTTTCAGCTCGGAAATTTTGACAAATATACCGTCATCCTTGTTCAACGTACATATGTTATCGGACTATAGTTATCTTGCATATGACGTTATGGAAGGACGTTTATATCAATTTGATTCTGTTCATATTTATACATTTCAGTTTGTTCATATATAACTTTCTGAAATATTCATATATTTCTACCTTTCTTATTATATTTATATCTATTTATTATTATGCCCATATATATTGGGCGGGTATCTATATTTACCCAACCCCTCCGCTCGGGCAGGATATGACACAAGGTCAATTTTTTTAAGTGAAGTTTAACAGGTTTAAATTCAGAGTTTTCCTTCTCCTAGACTAGTTGCCTCACCAAGGCTGAAGAACCAAGTCTGTCCTACTTTTTACCCATAGCTGGAGGGAGAATAATTGGATTCATACCTTTCCCAAGAGTATTAGTGCTACGTGAAATGCAATCAGTCTCGTCCAGGATTTGAACTCGTGTCGCCGTGTCCATTTCCTACGACGCAAACCATTACACGACGGGCACCTCCACTATTGGACTATTGGGTGGGTATCCTCGTGGTGTAATGGTTAAAGCGATGGACTGTGGAATCGTAGTAACCGAGTTTCTTTAATGGCATATCAACCTTTGTAGGATATTTAATGGCAAAACCATTCTCCTAGAAAAACATTAGTGGCACTATTTAACCCATAGCTGGAAGGATAAGGGGGTTCATACCTTTCCCAAGGGTATTTGCCCGAAAGTGAACATAATAGCGCGACTGGAGTACGAACTCGGAAAGAAATCAAATCAATCATATATATTTAATTTATTCATATCTATATAAGCGTGGTGTAACGACTAAAGTGCTGGGCAGCGAAATCCTTAAGTGCGTGTTCAGACTCCAGTCGGGCAATTACGTTCACTTTCAGATTGATATCCGTAGGGAAGGCATGAAATCGCTTATTCCCCCAAGGATTAAATAGTATCACTGCCGTTCTTCAACGAGGAATTATTTGGCATTAAGTAACCCACGAAAGTTTATATGACATTAGAAACAACGAAACCAAACCAATCATATGTATATATTTCAGGTGCCCGTGTTGTAATGGTTATCGTCGTTGGAAATTGACACAATGACACGAGTTCAAATCTTGGACGAGACTTTTTGCATTTCAAATCGCACTAATACCCTTGGGAAAGGTATAAATCCAATTATTCTCCCGCCGGCTATTGGTAAATAGTAGGGCCTTGGTGAGGCAACTAGTCTAGGAGAAGGAAAACTCTGAATTCAAACTTGTTAAACTCCGCTTAAAAATTGACCTTGTGTCATATCCTGTCCGAGCGGAGGGGTTGGTAAATATAATATGTACATATTTTAGTCATTTCGTATCTATCTCATTCTAAATATATATGTATATTGTTAGAATTATCCTGAATATCACGCAGATGAAACCAAATTAGGTAGTTTCTGGCTTATTTAGGTTATCTTGTTTTGCTCTTCTTGGTGCATTGAGCACTTTTACGTTTTAACTCAGGAAACTTTCTTGGTGTCTTTTTTTGGGGGGGGGGGTAAGCATTGAACTACTGGTGGGCTATTTTTAAGCAGTGCAGATGTTTTTGTCTTTTCTCTTTTTTTATTAATCTTTTTCCAGATATTGATTTGTAATACATTTTGTTTATTCATTGCATAATCTGTTTTTTATGTCGCTGAAGTTATAAGATTAGTTATGAAAATAAAAATAGAACGATATATATATATATATATATATATATATATATATATATATATATATCACCAACCTATGACAAAAACCAAATATATATATATATATATATATATATATATATATATATATATATATATTACAAACCTGAGGCAGGACAAAAATCAATTATATATATATATATATATATATATATATATATATATATACATACATATATATATTCCAACCCTGACCTATGATTGCCCAGTCGGCCGGGGCTGTAGAATACACTGACTGCACCTCTGCTGAGGGGTAAGACCCCCACTAACGAGTGTCCTGGATATGACACTAAACAATCTGATGGTGAAGTTCCAGCAGTGCTGGAGCTTTGGGTAATGCGGAGTACTCCTTCATTGCCATTGCTCCCAGGCCCACTCTGGCCCCGAGTGGTAGCACCTGATAGGGCCCTATCTATGGGTTAAGTTGAACTAACGGCATACTTATGCTAAACTGAATTGTTTGATTAAGCTGAATAGCTTGAAATAGAAATGTTTTTGACAATTAACCGTACTTGCATTTGAACTGCGTGCTTATGATAAACTGAATTATTTCAAATAGAAGTGTTTTTTGACATTGAAACTCTATTTCCACTAAACTGAATTGTTTATCGTAGAACTGTTCTGACATTTAACTGTGTGTAAACAAAATCTGAACTTATACTAAACTGAATTAGCTGAATTAGAATTGCTTGACTGAACTGAATAGCTCGAAATAGAATTTTTTTTTTATTTTTACAATTAAACTGTACTTACATTTAAACTGCGTGCTTATGCTAAACTGAATTTTTGAAATTGAATTGTTTTTGACATTGAAACTGTACTTACACTAAACTGAATTGTTTTTTATAACTGCTTGAATTGTTTGAAATAGAAATGTTTTTGACAATTAAACTCTATACTCATGCTACACTGAATTGTTTTAAATAGAACTGATTATTTACATAAAAATGGATTTGGCGTTAAATGACCTACAAAATTGATATGCCATAAAATCCAACAAACCAAACCAAACCAAACCAAACCTGAGCTATGACAAAAATTACTAATATATATATATATATATATATATATATATATATATATATATATATATATATATTAAAAGCCTGAATCATGACAAAAATCACTTATACAGTCGGTCATGTGATCTTGTTATCGACTTACATTGTTTCCTTTTACTTGAGGGATTAGACAAGTGGAATCCGTAGTTTCAGCTACACCAGGCTGCCCTCTTCTTTTTAAAACGCAAACACAACTAGGAAGGAGGTTGCTTTGAGGGGAGACTGTACGGGCTATGTATCAGATTTGCTTACTAAACTTCTTAAATGCCGAAAATAACTGGGTCAGTGTTTTATCGCGAGCTTATTAAGAATAATAATCATCATCGAATCATGTTAATAACGTTTTCCGTTGACTTTCTCCCACAATCCGTCCCTATCGACCAACGCTCGAGGCAAATCCACTACAAGGCATCCAGTGTTTGCAGAGAACTGATGAATGTAAGCTTTTCATCGTCGGTCAACTCTGGCGTGTCCATGTGTAGTAGTCCACAGAAAAATGTCGCTAATGAAGTTATCCTTACCTTGGACGTTTTCTTAATGGATGGGTGTAGTAGCCATATAGCTACTTTTTTGTAGGATGCTGCTTCTAGGATTTGTTTAGAACTCCATGCATCATCCCTGTATAGTTCCCATCCAGCTTTTTCTTTAAGCATTTCGTTTAAGTCCTTGTAGTGCAATTATACAGTAATATCAAACACAAATACAGCTCGGAAGATTTCCGGTTTTATTTTATCAGAGAGATCAGATTTCCGTAATCGATAACCTTATAATAGCAGTCCATGCTTTTATTATGTATATACTCGCATCGCTTTCTGTTAATGAGATGTTGTTACCGAGGTCAACCGAAATGAAGATACTCGCTGTAGCTATCGTTATAAAGTTGATCAAGATGATTAAATTATTGGTGGTGGTGGTGATGATGATGATGATGATGATGTATCGGAATGTCGCCGGTGACAAGAAATGCAACAATTGCTGATATCAACATGAGAATGATATGCGTGCTGATATAAACCCATCGGTCTTATCTCCGCACTGCAACCCGACCGCTTCAAATAAAATCTTGACATTTGTTTAAATCGATAACAAACATCTTCTACTAAATGCCGAAAAGAAGACAAAAATTAAATGAAAATTATCTCTAAAATAAAAGAAATAAAAATAAAATGAAATATTATGAAAAAAAAATAATCATAAAGCATAAAAATAATAGCCAAATAAATATCACGTGAGTTCTTTTTTTTTTTTTTTTTAAGTGTAGTGCCACCTTCTCCTTCCAAAATGTCGCTAGATGCAAACAATGGCACGGTTGAACACGGATGACATTTTGTGAGCAACGTTCGCGCGCAGTTTGAATGGCCGAGATTTTTCTAAGTCTTCGTTGGTACAGAGACAAGGCTGAAGGTCAAAACTCTTCAGAATACCAGAAAACCTCAGATAAAGATTGCTTTAAACTTAGGAGTTACGTCACCATCATCACCAGATCCCTTCCTTATTACTCGTTTTTTTTTGTTATATCAATACGCGTGCCTATATTCGTCTCTTTCTTTAATGGATTTCCCTACCACTTACCCTCTCTCTCTCTCTCTCTCTCTATCTCTCTCTCTGTTGGTCTCTCTTTCTCTCTCACTCACACACACATACACACATGCACACACACATATTTCTTCTGTCTATGTGTGTGTGTGTGTGTGTGTGTGTATGTGTGTGTGTGTGTGATGTACGACATAGAAAAACTTGTATTATCACTGTCTGTTATCGCATATTGTTATTTACTTCCTTCAAAATCTATCTCTTTCTCTTTCTCTTTCTCTTTCTTTCTCTCTCGCACACACATATTTCTTCTATGTATGTGTGTGCGTGTTTGTGCGTGCGTGTGTCTGTCTGTGTGTGTGTGTGTGCGTGTGTGTGTGTTATGTGCTACATAGAAAAACTTGTATTATCACGGTCTGTTATCGCATATTGCTATTTACTTCCTTCAATTTACAACTCTCTCTCTCTCTCTCTCTCTCTCTGTATATATATATGTATATAGGGAGAGAGAAAGGAGAGAGAGAGAGAGAGAGAGAGAGAGAGAGAGAGAGAGAGTCAGAAATTGAAAGATATATACACTGCTGGTTATCAATATTTACTTCCTTCAGTTTACTTTCTCTCTCTCACTCTCTCTCTCTCTCTCTTTTTCTTTCTCTCCCTTTCACTCTCTCTCTCCCTGTATATATATATACAGGGATATATATATATATATATATATATATATATACAGAGAGAGGGGGGAGGGAGGGAGAGAGAAGCAGAAATGGAGAGATATATATTGCCGGTCACCAATATTTACTTCTTTCAGTTTACTTAGCCTGTGCTACTATTTACTCATAGCTGCAGGAAGGACAGTTAGGTGCATACCTTTCCCAAGGGTATTAGCACTATATGAAATAAAAACAGCTTCGTAAAGGATTCGAAATCTAGTCAAAGAATTTGCTGGCTACGATGATAATATATTCATTAATCGTTTGTTTGGTCACAGATTTAGGGTTTCGAGGATATTGAATAATTAAATAATTCTATTTGACCCATAGATGGTACCGTAACAAGCCCGGGTGTATCAGGGAGTAATGGCTATAAAGGGGCATTCCACATTCCCCACTGCTCCAGAACTAGAACACAACCATCAAATGGTTTTGTCATACCAGGAAAATCGTTAAGGGGACATCCTACCCCTCTACAGAGATGCAGCCGGCATATTCTACAATGACCTGCCAGCCGACTAGGCTATAGTTAGTCAGATGTTATAGTTCAAATGGTTTCGTTTGGTTTTTAGGGCATATCAACCACTATAGGTTATTCAATCTTAAATCCTTATTATCATCATCATCATCATGTCGCGCCGCCAGCACGGATATCCCTGACCCTCTCTCGCCATTTCTCCCTATCATTCATCGCCTCCGGCAGGTCCTCAGGGTTACATCCTGTGTCCTCACATAGTTGCTGTATGTAAGTTCGTGCTGGTCGTCCTACTTTTGCACATCCATATGTGGGGGTCCACAGGAGTACATCGCTTTTGAGCTCGTCCTTGCTTCTCCAGCAGTGTCCCGCGTGTCTGGTTCGTCTGACTTGTATAGTTTTCGTGATGGGGGGCAAGTGTCCGTATAGTTGGAGTCTCGTGGGGTGTTGTCGCCAGGACTTGTTTAATACTGCTCTCAACATTCTTGTGTAATTTCCGTCTAGTTTCCTCTCCAGCCGCTTCGTTAGCGTCCATGTGGTGCATCCATATAGCAGTATCGACACAACCGCTGCCTGGAAGAAACTACGTTTCATTTTATCAGTTAGGTCCGACTTCCATATGATCGAGAGCCTATCGATAGCTGTCCATGCCTTCCTCAGTCGTGTGTTGATGTCTTTTTCGGTTGATGAGACGCTACTTCCTAGGTAGGTGAATTTGTCTACTAGTTTCAGAGAGGCTCCGTCTAGTGTGGCAATGTTGCCCGTTTGGTTGTAACACATATATTCAGTTTTGTTTGCATTGACATGGAGGCCAATGCCAGCTGCGGCTCGTTCCAGACTATGCAGTAGTGTCTCTGCTTGATTAGGCGTATTCGCTAGTATCGCCAAGTCATCAGCGTAGTCGGCGTCCGTGATTGTTTTTGCGGGGTACCTTTTGCTTCTTCTCTTAGTCAGCTCGAAGCCATTTTCTCCGATTTTGTCGATCGAAGTCCTAAGCACATAGTCTAGACAGATGATAAAGAGGTACGGGGCTAGTGTGTCTCCTTGTAGTACTCCTGCAACAATGTCGAAGTATTCCGTGTCTCCATCTGGTGAACGTACTTTCACTTTGGTGTTTCTGTAGAGAATCATTATCGCTGCTACTGTTTCTTTTGGTAGGCCGTATGCTAGTAGGATTTGCTCCATCTTCCCTCTTTGTATGGAATCGAAGGCCTTGGTAAAGTCGACAAATAGTAATGTCGCCTGTAAGTTTTTTGCCCGAACGCCTTCAAGGATTCTACGTATGGTCAGTATTTGTGAGGTTGTGGATCTATTTCTCCGGAAGCCGTTTTGGTTTTTCCTAAGGATGTTGTCTATTTTGGGTTCTATGCGGTTTCGTAGTAGGGCATTGTAGATTTTGGCTGCTATAGATGTAAGTGTTATCCCTCGGTAGTTCTTGGCTAGTCCGAGGTCGCCTTTTTTAGGGAATGGAAGGATGCATCCCTTCGTCCATCTTTCTATCCTATTTTGACTATAGACTGCGTTGCATTGCCGGAGCAGTATATCGTCGAATTGTCTAGTCTTCCACACTTCTGGGGGGATTTCGTCTAGCCCTGCTGCTTTCCTATTTTTAATTCTTCTGAGAACTGAGTCGAGTTCTTCTTTGGTGAAAGGACCTAGTTTAACGTCTAATTGCTTACTAATAATTCTGGTGATCGGTTCATCCGTTATTTCCGGTGGGTTTCCTAGTAGATTTTTGAAATGCTGTTCCCACAGTTTTACTCTTTCTTGTTGGCTTGCAGCTTTCAATTTTGCTTTGGCTGTGCTCTTCCTTCTACTTACTTCGTTTATTGTTTGCCAGGCTATCCTGGATTGTCTATCTTCCACCGAGTCTCTAATCTTATCTATCTGATTTTGTATGTATTCTGCCTGTTCTTTTAGATATATTCCTGTGAATTGATGTTGAGCCTTTTCTAGTTTTCGTGCATTTGTGTTTGTTGGGTTCTTTTGATAGCTTTTGGAGGCAGTTTTCACAAGGGCACGTTTTTCTCTAAGGGGCTCTATATTTAGTTCTAAGTTTTGTTGGAATACACTTTGCTGCCGCCTCAAGGTGTGCTTCTACAAAATTTTCATATTAGTCATTTGGGGTACCTTTTTCTGCCTTCTCTTGTAGTGCTTCGAATCTGTTTCTTAATTCTAATGCATATTTATCTCTAATATCTCTGTTGTTGAGTAGGGCCCAGTCATAGTGCTTGGTTGTCGCTTTACGTGTGGTTTTTTTTCGTAGGCTTAGACGTACTTTGGCCGTAACTATTCGATGATCGGAGGACACACCCTCGAAAGAGGAGTATACCTCGCAATTCATCGCACTGTTTTTCCATTTCCCGTTTATAAGGACGTAGTCTATCTGTGCTTTACTCTTATTCGCGTATGTGTAGGTCCATAATTTCCCCTCCCTTTTTTGAAAGTTTGTATTGAGGCATGTTAATCTATTTTCTATCATGAAATCTATTAGATGTTGTCCATTTCTGTTTGATGCGTTGTGTAGGCTGTATTTGTTGTGTCTGTTTTTCCCGAATTGTGCATTCATATCTCCGCCAATGACTAGCAGGTTGTGTTTCGGAATGCTACGTACTAGGGAGGATGGATCTTCGTAGAAGGTGACTATTTCGTTTTCTTCGCTAACATTGGTAGGGCTGTAGCAGGAGATAATTGTTGCTTTGGGGTTGCCATTAAACGTTGCGGCCATCATCCTAGGTTGTATTCTCTCACTGCTGTTCAGTGTTTTTAACGCTCTTGGTCCCAGAAGCATTCCCACCCCTCCTACCGATGCATTGATAGAGTTTTTCCATGCGGATACAGTCACCAGCATCCATCCATTACCAGTTTCGTGATACTTGATATCTTCGGTGTGCGTGTATCGGTGCTCTTGTATGCAAATTATGTCTATCTTATGTTCTACGGCTGATGCAGTTAGCTCTGATAGTTGACCTATTCTATTTAGGGTTCTCACGTTAAATGTCGCTATCTGTATTGTTTGTTTGCATCTTAGTAGTTTTTGTTTGAGTTTGAGCTCTGTAGCTGATTTTTCGAACACTGAGGCCTGGACTCCAACCTCAGCAGGACGCGCCCCTTTTTTACCCGCGCGAAGAGCGATGCAGTTTATGTATCTGGTTTGAGTACGAGTCATGGTTATCTTTCGATGGCTGTTTTTATTCTCATCTATAGAAGCCACTCTTATAGATGAGCAGCAGTAGTTCCCCGATCGAACTGACAATCCTGAGCGTTAAGCCGCAGGACTCACACGTACATCACGCTGCTTCCCATGTGTATGTGTTAGAAAAAAAAACAAAAAAAACAAAAACAAAAACAAAAGAAATATGAAAAAAAAAAAACTTTTTTTTTTTTTATTACCTTAAGTTTTAACTTAGTTAAAGTCCAAGACTGCTGTCTGTTAAAATTCAAAGACATTTTGGGGTATATTTCAGCCTATCATCCGATTCCGGCCCTGACAGGTTTTTATTTTATTGGTAGAATTCGATTTTTGACTTCGGTTGCTTTTTTTTTTTTAATTTTTAACTGAGAGTGTGCAATAAGACTTCTAAGCTTAAGAAAGTTCTATTTCTGTTTGCCCTGTATACTAACGCATTCGACCAGCGTCGTTATACGTCATTTTATTTTATTTTATTTATTTATTTATTTTATTTTTATTTTTATTTTTTTATTTTTTTCCTTGGGGGGGCAATTTTGGGGTTTTCTTTAGCAAATTTAGAAGTTCGTCTTCCAAAAGTAAAGTTTTTCCTGAAAATTAAGTCGCATAAGTCTTCATTCTTCATTTAAACAGCACAGAATACAGCTGAGATTTAAGACATTACTATTTTAAATCAAATGTGCATTTTAAATGAACAGTTTAGTAGAATAAATTTACTGACCTCTGTGAAAAAACTTCTGGAAACGGAATCACTTCCAACGTATGCATACTATTTCAACAAATGAAGGATTGAATTATTACTAATTTTTAATAGTATTTATATTAAAGGTTCCACTCCTATATCATGGTCATCTACTGGGGTGGACAGAGAGAGAGAGACAGAGACAGAGAGACAGAGAGAAAGAGAGAGGAGGAGTCAACTCTTTTATGGCTTTCGTCTTTAGCACGTGTTAGACTACATTTGAGGTGTTAAAAAAATCCCTATTATAGATATGTATTAAACATGTGATTTCTAAACACATTTTCTTGATAACATTTTAAAACTGTCCGAGCTAATTTTTTCACACAGTTAAATGGCTTCACTTACTTCGAACACAAATAATTCAATTTACTATAATCATTTGTTTGCACACAGTTAAACAGTTCCAAGTATTCCTACGTATCACTAACAATTTCGTTAAACGTTAGTCATTTGTTTACACACAGTTATATGATCAAAGAGTTATATTTCTAACCATTCATTTTAGCAGAAGTCATTTGTTTGCACAGTTTAAATGTCAAACATTTCTATTTGACCTAAAGATAGGACACCAACTGAGTGGACCTGGGAGTGATGGCAATGATGGGGTACTCCGCATTCCCCAAAGCACTAGCATTAAAGGAGTCTCACCTTCAGATTGTTAAGTGTCATATCTAGAACATTCGTTGGGAGAGTCTTACCCTCTGCAGAGATGCAATCGATGTATTCTGAAGTATCAGCCGCTTGAGCCATCAAATGTTATCCGTGTGTATACGAAATACTTTATGTGATAATGCATAGTGTATGAATATCGATATAAATTTATTCCAACTGTAATTATATTTGAATCACATGTGCATATTTTTAGTAGCAACAGTTTAACACTTTAAGGACCGATGTAAATAAACATAAAGATTATCGAGAAAAATAAAGGTAACCGAAAAAAAATAAGAAAATAAAATGAAAGCAAGAAAATCACAGACAATATCTTACTTCCTCATGAAAAAGTTGTTGTTTTTTTTTTAACATTTTTGAAGTAAACGGTTTTAAAACTGTCTTCGTTCTTTACATTTTAAAATGTTTTGATGGGCAAAATTTTTTTAGTGCCAAAGCTAAATATGAAATTCAACTGTTTCGTGTGTTTCGATGATATGAAAATCATTAAAGAATATAAAAATGAAACACATTAATTTTAGAACGGAATTTAGATTTTTTCTATCAAACCAACGGAAAGATGTACGACATATTTGGTAAGCATCAATATGTTGTTTTGTTGTTGTTGTTGTTGTTTTTTTTTTGGTGTGGGGATGGAAAATACTGAAAGATTCAATTATAGATACATTTACTAAACTTTGCTGAGTCAAGAATACAGAACTATGTTTACGTACACTTCCTGATATTAATAAATGGTTACTCTTCTTGGTAAAGTACAGGTACATGGCAGCTTCCCCTATGATCTAGAGGCAAATGATGTTTTCAGTATTAACAGTTATCTATGAATCCGTTAACCCACTTTCTGCGAGGAGATGCCTGTGGTGTAATGGTTATCTTCGTTGGAAATGGACACGGCGACACGAGTTCAAATCCCGGACGAAACTAGTTGCATTTGACATAGCATTAATACCCTTGGGAAAGGTATGAATCCAACTATTCTCCCTCCAGCTATGGGTAAATTGTAGGACAGACTGTTTTTTTTTTTAAGTCAGCTTAAAAATTGACCTTGTGTCATATCCTGCCCGAGCGGAGGGGTTGGGTAAATATGGTTAAGCTATTTTCTGCTTATTACTATCTTCCCACATCAGCCTTTAAATCAGCATCTTGGCACAATATATCGAGTATTAATAAAATATTTATTTACCCATTAAATTATGTTAAGTAATTCACTTGATGTCTCTCAAAACGCCTTCTGCAGTTATTTCCAACTATTTTTTTTTAAATAATGCAAATAGATCTTAAAATTTTCAGCACTTGTCTTTCATCTAATTAGGCAATTTGTTCCATAATATAAGTTACTCTATTAGAAACAGCCGAGTCGGCTGGGACTGTAAAGTACACTGACTGCATCTCTGCACAGGGGTAGGATAACCCCACCGAGTGGCCCAGCCGGCTGGGGATGTAGAATACACTTACTGCATCTTCCAATGGGTGTCCTGTTTATGACTCCAAACAATCTGATGAGAAGGCTCAAAAAATGCCGGACCTTTGAGGAATGCGGAATACTTTTTCATTGCCATTGCTCCCAGGTTTCCTCAGGCCCAGAGTGGAAGCGACTGATAGGGTCCTATCTATGTGTCGAATAGAACTGTTTGATATTTAAACAGAGCGAAAAATGACATATGCTGAATCAAATTGTTTAAAATAGAACTGTTTGATCATTTAACTATAAGTATCTGAAAATGGGTCTAGAAATGTTTAATATATATGTAAAAACAGGAGCAGATATTAATAACCAACAATGGTTACAGGGTGGAACGATAAAATTGTTGTCCTAAAGAAAACAACACCACAGCTTTATTTTTAAACTTTTATTGAAAAAATCAATTCAGCTAACTTGATTATGTAGAAGAGCTGACATCTATTCAATGTAGCCGCCTTCAGCCTCAATTACCGCCTCGATACAGATCTGGAACTGGGAGCATGCCTTTTCCACAAGCGCCGCTGGGAGCTCAGCGGATGGCGGCGATCAGGCTGGCTTTGATGTTGTGGGAGCTCATGTTGCTGATGTTCTCGACATATGACCAAACGAAGTAGTCCAGCAGGTTCAGGTCGAGGGAAGAGGGGGCAATGAGAGAAGGTTACAAAGTCATAGCGCTCCTTCTAAAGCCAATCCTGGGTTTCTTTGGACTTGTGGGCCGGCGCCGAGTTCAGGTGCAACATCCAGGGTCTGCCACCGGTCACCTGATTGCACAGGGGATCACCACACTCTTCAGCACACCCAGGTACACTTTGGTGTTGACTTTTAAGCCGACTTCGAAGATGTGAGGTGGCATGATGTGACCCTCACTTGAAACCACACCAAAGACCATAACCGTAGCCGTCCGAAGGGTCGTCCGATGATTTGAGCTGTGCCCTCAAGCATTGAACCGTCTGGATTTGCATTTTGAGGGTGCTGTCAATGGTCCTATTGTCATAACTTCGATCTCGCTCGTTGAACATTGTGTCACTTTCAGACATGATAGAAGGCTCCTATCGCTCTTGGGATTTGTACACAACTGGCCAACTAGTAGATAGTCTGCAACAAAAAAACCAAATCGAACCAAACCAAAACGATTAGCAGAAAAAATGTGATTGGTTTGTAGACTAAGTTTTTAAGATTTGTCTTGACTTTAAAGTTGCACTTCGAACAGAAATAGAAAGAAATGTTTAATATAATTAGATATTCCATTAACTATTTGAAAGTTTCAATTAGATCACCTCTCATTGTTATTTCTAGAAAAGTTGTTGTTGGCGACCGTTGTCGAGGGTGACCCGAAGGCTCCCTTTTTGATAGCTACTACACCTAGGTGTAGAGGAGGATGCTACTCCTTTCCCTGGATTGCTCCACTTTACCTTGATCCTTACCTTATGAGGCTAAGTGTTAAGCAATGAAGTACCAAGTACCATGTATTTGGTATGACTCGATCCGGGACTGAACCCAGGTCTCCCGGGCCATTGGCGAACACTTTACCCACTAGGCCAATGAACCGGACTGTAAAGCATTTAATCCTAATTTAATTTATTTCCCAAATGTAACTGTAATCTCTTACACTTTTTCTAATGAGCTTTTCACAAGCGTTAGCTGATAGTGTTTCACTGGAGACACATTGACAGCAAGTCTACTCAGGTTTCCAGGACTTTTGTCCGTATTCTGGCCGATCTCAACAATGCTGTAGTTGGGACTGTTTTGACGGGTCCTCCAATGTCTAATTCTTAAAGGCCACTTTTCAAGTTTTTGGGGACGGTTCCAAGCACCCCAATTACAATTGGTATCACCCCCCCTTCATGTTCCATAACTTTCTTAATTCTCTTGTAAGGTCCTTGTACTTGTCTCTCTTTTCACTTTTCTTGGTTTTCATCTGTGGTCCGCTGTGATGACCGAGTCTACCATATGGAATGTTCTCCTTTATTATAATTATTTTATTCTTTGTGAGTTTTTCACACCAGCGTTAACTGATGGTCTTTCACTGGGGTTTCATTGACAGCAAGTCTCTTCAAGTCTCCAGAACTCTTCTCAGTATTCTGGTCGCTATTAATAACGCTGTTGTCAGGATGGTGTCCACACGTCCTATTATTTCAAAGTACTCCAGTCCCGGTACCAATCATTTGGTGACCGTACCGTGCGTATCCGTTATAGTTTGTATCACCGTCATATTATAATTATTATTTACTCCTCTAGAGTTTTTCACATCAGTATTAGCTGATAGTTTTTCACTGGATTTTGAGTGACAGCAAGTCTCCTCAAGTCTCCAGGACTCGTCTCAGTATTCTGGCCGTCCTCAGCAATGCTGTCGTTTGGATAGTCTCTACCCATCTGCTAACTTCAAAGTCCTCCAGGCCCCTTAATAATCCTTTAGTTACTGTGCCTAACGCACCAATCACAATTGGCACAAAAGTTACTTTCATGTTTCACAGTTTTTTTAATTCTTTAGCTAGGTCGAAGTACTTATCCTTCTTTTCATTTTCCTTCAGATTTATTCTGTGGTCCACCGGGACAGCAAAGTCAACAATTTTTCAGATTCTCTTTCTTTTGTTGATTATTATGAGGTCTGGTCTTCTGGCCGGGATTAGGTGATCCGTTTGTATGTTAAAGTCCCATAGGGGTTTATGCGAGTCATTTTCTAGGACAGGCGCCGGGTTGTGCATATACCATTTGTTTGTATGGTCGAATTGAAATTTCCTGCACATTTCGCAGTGGATTACCTTGCCGACCCAATCGTGTCTCGCCTTATACTCCTTCTGTGCTAATTTGCTGCTTTCGCTTATAATGTGATTGACCGTTTCGTCTCTGTCACCGCATTGCCTACATTTACTGTTTTGTTGCGTCTTATCTATTCTCGCTTTGATATGATTCGTTCTTATGGCGTTGTCCTGTGCTGCTATTAGGAGGGATCCCGTTTCTCTCTTAAGGTTTCCTTCTCTTAGCCAGGTCCAGGTTTTCTGGTGTGAGATGTTGTTTATTAGACGCTTAAAGCGGCCATTATAATCTAAGTTTTTCAAAAAATAATGTCTGATTTTTGGATAAACTTTTATTCATGCATCATTCAGTTTAAACAGCTTTTTAATCGGTCAAAATGTGACCTACAATCGATTAAAATGGTTATTTATGTATTTACGATAAGACTCTAAAAAATGTTTAAATGCTGTTTCTATTTCTTTAGAATGTTTTTTTTTTTCTTTTTGGGGCGAAAAATATCTTCAAATTCTTGGAAAAATTATGGTAGGTGAGTAAGAGATTAGTAGAATAGGGTATACGTGCCAAAGTCTTATATCTCAAGTCAATGAGATTCTGCAATGTGATCCTGGTAACATGTGGCCAATGTCATCCTGGCAACATGTGGCCAATGTCATCCTGGCAACATGTGGCCAATGTCATCCGGGTAAAATGTGGCCAAACATTGTCATGAAGCAACAATGATTACTAAGTTTGAACCCACAGAAAAAAGTAAATTCATCTCTTCTTCTTCCATGTTCATGACTAGAAACATAAAAATCAAATAACGAAAGAAGTTATAGGAACTTACGACAACGATGCTTCAATCATTAGAAATGTGAATTTTCATACAATGATTATTAAAATAAAATGTTAGAATACAATTTAAACAGTTTATGCAAAAATTGGACTGTATTTTCTGATCAACAGCACTTGACTAGAAATCTGAAAAAATAGCTTGAGTAGCAAGAAGCCGTGAGTATGGGTCAACTAATATGTTATATAATTATCTCTCTTAAATTTCTCTCTTCCACATCTCTGTCGGTTCTTCTCAACAGTTCTTTCACTCGTCTTCTGGCTGCCATCTTCGTCGCAGTCGTCTGCCGCTCCTTGTCTAACAACGGAGTTTTTTTTTCTTAACTAGTATTTTACATGTAAATACCTTCATTAGTTTATATTTACACAATCTAAGTTACACACTATTTCTCTTAGTTTTTAAATGAAATTTCATGATTTTTCAGTCAGTATCCGAAATTATTTACCCGATAATTTAAAAGGTATTTTTGCAGTCAGTGTTCCACATGTAAATGTTTTGAGTAACTTATATAAATCCCTCCAATTTACACGCTATATACATATATATATATATATATATATATATATATATATATATATGTGTGTGTGTGTGTGTAAGTCGCTGGACGAGTCGATATGATAACTTTTTAGGGGAGTGGTTACGAGCCGTATACTGATCGTATTCATTCGGGTCGTCCATCGAAGAAGTCTGCTGTTTATTCAGACCCGAAACTTCGAGTGACATAGGAGCAAAAACACTTATAACGCACCCAGAGTAAGTACTTGAAAATCTAATTTTAACAATATGTTGGTTCTTCTCGCTTGTTCTTTCACTCGTCTTCTGGCCACCATCTTTGTTGCTGTCGTCTGCTGCCTCTTGTCTGACCTAGGAGTTTTCTCTCTCTTGTCTTGTTTATTGCTCTGGCTCATACCTTAGTTCTTTATTGCTGGAATAAGAAAAACGCAAACACCTTTTTTATGTGCACGTTTTTATTCAATGACAACCATTTTACCCTTAACAAGGAGATGAAAGACAACTGTTTCGTTTAATCTTTTTGTTTTACTATTTACCAGTGTTGCCTGATCGTGTGTCATCTTAACCAATCATCGAGGTGGATTCAAACTGACCCGGTATTCTCTGAGTGTCATTAATATAAATGAATCCCTTTATCTCTGCGCCGTTTAAACGGTTATTCGAATTCTAAACTGCCTGTCATTAATAGATTTCATCAATCTACAAGGTGCATACGATAAGTTTCCAGACTTTTTACGTATAGGCACTTTCATTGATAATACACACATGAAATTCTAGTCCACTTCGAAGTAATCTCCTCCGGCTGCAATACACTTGTTGTACTGTTCCAACAACTTCTGGAAGGCCCCATGCAAGTTGTCTTGTGTGAGCGTGTCAATGACCTTCGTCACAGCCTCTTTCATCTCTTTAATTGTCTCATAACCAGCTTAGGGAATAACCAAAAGTCGCAGGGAGCAACGTCTGAACTATAGGGAGGGTGAGGAACTGTCTTGATGCCCATCTTGGTCAAATCTTCTGTGATAAGGATGAAGTTGTGCACTGGTACATTGCAACTGACCCGATTTGAAAAGTGCTGGCCTCTTCCCTAGGAATCTCTTGCTGAACCAAATGGTTGAAAAGCAGTCCGAAGCATTCCATACCTTTCTGTAGCATTTTGTCCAAGTTTAAAACAAAATTTTATTGCATATCGTTCTTCTAAAATGTCAGATGGCATTTTTGAAATTCACCAGCTGTGGCAATCAGACTTTAGTAGGGTGTATTCCAATTGCTGCTGTAGCTGTTCATTTGAACGTGAAATCATAAAAATTGGTCTGTCATCTCATAAACTGTATAGCAATAACATACTGAATTGTCCAGAGTCAACGACAATTTTAAATGCCTATACGAAAAAGGTCTGAAAACTTATTGAATGCACCTCGTATTTTCTTGGAGCTTCATTATAAGGATATTCATTAGTTTGGTTTTATGGCACATCAACCATTATAGCTTAGTAATGCCGATTGCATCTTTATGCATATAAACAGATCTATTTCAAACCATTCAGTTTTGTGTTTGGTTTTTGTTTACACACAGTTTAAATGTCGAAACAGTTCCATTTCAAATAATTCTTTTTAGCATAAGTACGCAGTTTGAATGTCAAAACAGTTCTATTTTAAACCATTCAGTTAAGCATAAGTACACAGTTTAATTCTATTTTAGCCATACATATGATTCTATCATGTGATACCACTCCAGGCCAGAGAGTACTTGGGAGAGATGGCAATGAAGGAGTATACCCCATTCCTGAAAGTTCCAGCATTACGGAAAACCCACAATCAGATTGTTTAGAGTCATATCCAGAATACCTGTTGCAGGGGTTCTTATCCCCATTAACATAGAGGGTCCTTGCATAGATTTAAACTCACAAATAAATGTTGGCGACCGTAGTCGGTGGTGACCTCAAGACTCCTTTTTCTATAGCTACGACACCGAGGTGTTAGGAAGGGCACTACTCTATTCCCTGGATTGCTTCACTTTACCCTTGACCCGCTCTTCATAATGCTGAGAGTTAAGTGAGACGGCGTCACGTACCATTGGGTATGACTAGACCTGAGATTGAACCTCCGTCATCCCGGACCATTCGCGAGACCTGGATTCAATCACAGGTCGAGCCATATCAAAGACTCAAAAATGGTACTTGATATCTCCTTGATTAATACTCAGTATTATAAGGTACATATCAAGGTTACAATGGAGCAATCCATGGAAAGGAGTGGTGCTCCCCCTACACCTCGGTATAGTAGCTAGAGAAAAGTCAATGTTCGGATCGCCCTCGACAACGGGCGCCAAATTTACTTTTGCTTATATTAACTCACACTCAATTATATGACAGTAGGATCCCTTTGTTTGGTACAGTTTAATGAAATATCATCAGTGATAATGAAAGGAACTCAAGTTGTGGATTCTATTGTCTACGTTGCTACCAGCTGAGCAAAATCTCTGCGATTCTGATGAAGAGGATGATCGCCGAGGTTTTCCAGACGAAGAATATTATTTTAGCACTGAAATTGATCCAAATGCAAGATCCGACCGAGACTGCCGGAAGCATTGCCGGCAATTATTTTCAAGATCGGGCCAAACTGACTATATTTAATAACGATGGGCTCTTCTCCAAAAGGTAAAGACCTTTATTGTAATTGAAAAGGAGATTAATATGTGTCTGTTTGCGTGCGTGCGTGTGTGTGTGTGTGTGCGCGCGAGTGTGAGAAAGAGAGAAAGTGGATGTTTGAGAGTTTTTATGTGTGAGCTGGTGGTTCTCTCTGGGTAAGTTTCCTATAAGTGGATGTCTGAATATGTACACACGAACATCTATATTGTGTGTACTTATATATTAATCATGTACACATTTACATCAAAAGCAATACTTATGCAAATACCCACGAACAGGCACACAAACACTCAAACACACACACACACACACATACACACACAGATATATATATACACATATTATTATTATTAATATTATTAGCAATATGTTCATATAAATATATATATATATAGTATTATTATTATCATTATCATTATTACCAATATTTTCATATACACATAATATTATTATTATTATTATTATTATTATTGTTACCAAAAAATTCAGATATATTTATATATGTATATATTATTATCATTATCATATATCATTATTATTCCTGGAGAGGTTTTCACATCAATGTTAGCTGATGGTCTTTCTCAAGAGTCTGAGTGGCAGCAAGTCTCCTTAAGTCTCCAGGAATCTTCTCAGTATTCTGGCAGTTCTCAGTCACGTACTAATTTGGATGGTATCCACTTGTCCTCTTCTTTCCAAGTCCTCCAGTTCCTTCAATAATCATTTTCTGAGTGTAACAAAAGCACAAATCACGATTGGTATTTTACATACATAAATTATATTTATCATTTACTCCTTGAGAGTTTTTTCACTGGATATTGAGTAACAACAGGTCTCCTCAAGTCTCCAAAACTCTTCACAGTATTTTGATCGTTCTCAATAATGTAGTAGTTTGAATGGTCTCCACCTGTCCTCTTATTTCCAAGTCCCCCAGTACCTTGAATAATCCTTTGGTGACTGTACCAAAAACATTATTGCCAATCAGATCATATATATATATATATATATATATATATATATATATATATATATATATATATATAATATTGATGTTATTCTTCTTATTCTTCTTATTACTAATAAGTTCATATATATATATATATATATATATATATAATATCATAATATTATATACACATGATGCTGCTTAAAAATAAAATGCTCTGCAGCGAACAAAGACCTCATCTAATGAGTTAGGCATGATCTGTGGGCTAAATCATAATATATATATATATATATATAATCTCACGACTCAGAGTTTCACGATTTTATTCCTCAGGTGAGCTAGTATTTCACACATTTAACCGTTTCATTTGCTCAGTTGGAAAAGAAGAACAATTCGACCTCCTTTATATATTTTATATCTTACTTATATTTTTACAGATGGAATATATCATGACATTGATCCTCATTTTCGTTCATAAATCACTGAGAAGATATTACGCATTAGAAAAGCTTTCATCGATAAATTATATATATATATATATATATATATATATATTCAAGTAAGACGACTGAATTGTGTTTATTATTTTTAATTCTAATTTTCACGACTCGAGACTCCTTGTTATTTTTCTAGTGTCAGGACCTAGATGGTAAAGGAATTGTCCCATCCATATCTTCTGCCCAAGAGCTTTCGACCATACTTTAGGTCGTCATCATTTGTAGTGTAGTTTTGAGTTGACTGTTGAGTTTTTACTGTCTTAATTGGTTGTAGCGTTTTGTTTTGCACAATAGCACTAACCAACTTACATCTTCCGATGTAAGGACGATACTCGTACGAGGATCATTAAATAAGTTTTCAGACTTTTTTCGTATGGGCACTATTATGGATAGTACACATATGAAACTCTAGTCCCCTTCGAAGTAATCTCCTCCGGCTGCAATGCACTTGTTGTACCGTTCCAACAACTTGGAAGTCCTCTTGTGTGAGAGTGTCAATGACCTTCGTCACGGCCTCTTTCATCTCCTCAGTTGTCTCATAACGACAGCCTCTGAGCTTAGGGAATAACCAAAAGTCACAGGGAGCAAGGTTTGGACTATAGGGAGGGTGAAGAACTGTCTTGATGTCCATCTTGGTCAAATAGTCTGTGACAAGGATGGAGTTGTGGACTGGTGCATTGTCCTGGTGGAAATGCCACTGACCCGATTTGAAGAGTGCTGGCCTCTTCCGACGAAATCTCTCCCTGAACTCCACTAAAACCTCAACATAGTAACCCTAACCCTAAGATGTATAGCAATAACATAGTGAATTTTCAAGAGTCTACGACAATTTTATATGCCTGCACAAAAAATTATGGAATCTTATTGAAGACACGACGTAGATAATACAATAATTATATATAAAAAATAACAAATGATAACAAATCCTAGAAGCAATATGCATAAAAATGAAAAAAAGAACCAAACACAAATAAAATAGCATCTAACGCAGGCTTAAACATATTAAATATCTTTAATAACTAAAAATCACTGACTCTATAAGTAAACCTTTTTCCAACCGAACGTTTTAAAACAAAACGCTGAAAACTTTCCAATCGACAACTTCAAAATAAAATGCTACAAATTATTAAACCACTAAAAACTCAAAAGTCAATTCAAAACTACACTACAGCTGATGATAGACAAAAGTATGGTCGAAATTGCTTGGGCAGAAGATATAGGATAATTCCTTTACCATCTCGATCCTGACACGAGAAAAATAAAAAGGATTCTTGAAAAATAGAATTAGAAATAATAAACTAACAATGTTTCATTGTTTTTAACAAATCTTACTTGAATAATACCTTGGTGCCTATCTATTCACACTTCAAAGAAAATATGTATACAGAGTCAGTGAGAAAGTATTACTATTAAATAAGTGCACCATTACCATTTCAAATTAACTTCTACATAAAAAGACATGGATAATTAATGTGTAATGAAACATTATACATTTTTTGCCATGTCACACAAACAAAAGAATCCAGTCTTAACTGTCAGAAAATTTCTACAAACAAATCACGTCTAACCTTTTCCACCAAACTCCTCAGATCGCCATCCCCTTGATTATCAAGTGTGAATCTCAGGTGAGCATGAAACCAGCAAAACCCTGTGTAACTCCAAAGATGAACTGAAGGCAAGGATAACGGCAGTATTTACCAGTTTTAAACAAAGAAGCCGTTGAAAAAGCTTACAGAACATTTTGAAGTCGTGTAGAAGCCGAGGTTGAAACCAAGGGCGATTTCTTTGATTAAATTTGTTCTATAATATTTCAAGATATTTTATGTTATTCTGATTGGTTTGGTTTCATTTGGTTTTATGGCATATCAGCCATTGTAGGGTTATTTAATCCAAAATCCTCTTTTTTCATATATACCAAATATATATGATTTGGTTGGGTTGGGTTTTATGGCATATCTATTATTGTAGGTTATTCAATGCCAAATCCTCTTTATACATATATATTAAATATATATGATTCGGTTTGACTGTTTTATGACATATCAACCATTGTAGGTTATTTAATGCAAAATCCTCTTTATACATATATATTAAATATATAGGATTTGGTTTGTTTGGGTTTTATGGCATGTCAATGATTGTAGGTTATTTAATGCCAAATCATTATTATAAATATATATTAGATATACTGAATTTGGTTTGGTTGGTTCTTATGACCTATCAACCATTGTATGTTACTTAATGCCAAATCCTCTTTATATATATATATATGTGTGTGTGTGTGTGTGTGTGGTTCTGTTGGGTTTTATAGCATATCAACCATTGTAGTTTATTTAATGCCAAATCCTCTTTATACAAATATATTAAATATATCTTATTTGGTTGGGTTGGGTTTTATGGCATATCAACCATTGTAGGTAATTTAATGCCAAATCCTCTATATAAATATATATTATATATGATTTGGTTTGCCTGGTTTTTATACATATCTACCATTGTAGGTTATTTAATACCAAATCATCTTTATACAAGTATATTATATATATAAGATTTGGTTTGGTTGGGTTTTATAGCATAACAACCATTATAGGTTATCTAATATCAAATCCTATTCAGTCATATATACTAAATATATATATGATTTGTAAACACATTTTGTGGATAACATTTAAAAACGAGCTAGAGCATTTTTTGGCCCTCATTTAAATTGTTTCATGTTTTGATAGATAATTCTCACAATTTAATATCAGTTATTTGTTTGCACACAGTTTTTTCTATTTGATCCATAGATAGGGCCCTATCTGGTGTTACCACTCAGGTCAGATTTGACCTGGGAGTGATGGTGATGAAGGGGTGCTACACATTCCCCAAATCTCCAAGGCCGGAGCCTCGCCATTAGATAGTTATATGTCATAATCAGGACACTCGTTGTGGGCAGGGGGTCTTACCCCTGTGCAGAGTCATCTGGGCTGTGTAGTTTTTATAAATATATCTGATAAGGTGAGATGCCTGTCTTATTTTTTGTTTCTCGTAATTTAGACCCGAGTTTACCCATTGCACCCGGTATAAAGATGATTTTACAAAATAAATATTACTATGTATCTTATTATTATTTTCTATTCTTGTAGCCTCCATTGCCTCATCTCCATCTTTTTGTTCCGTTGTGTAATGGGTAAAGTAGCGTGACTTCCGTCAACGCCATCATCTTTAATCGGAGAATTGGTACTTGAGTTTTGTTTATATTGATATTGTTTCAGTAATGTGTGATTTTCTCTTAGTTCAGTTTTCAATAATAAAATTCTTTCTTCGAATTTGGTTGTCAAGCAAGAGTATATTATCTTGCAGGGAGAGATGGATTCATGTCTTTCTCGAAAAGATTGATAAACATTGATTATTTACGGTCAGAAATCGAAATCAGAAAGACAAATTTATAGTCTCCTCAGTTAATCATCAAGCTACTTGGATGTTTGATTTGTTTGATTGAGTTTTATGGCATACTGGCGTGACGATAATCTTCTGATGATATATATATATATATATATATATATATATATATATATATATATATATATACACTCGCGCGCGCGTGTGTGTCTGTGTGTCTGTGGGCTAAAGAGAGAAAGAGAGAGAGAGGTACCAGGGAATACTGTGAGTAAAATATATAGATTAATATAAACGAACAGGAAATGGTAGAAGAAAATAAAGGGAGTAATTTGATTAAAAAATATAAACATATCTACATACATAAGTAAGCTTTATCATAAGAGCGGAGAGAGTAACTATAGTTTAGTGAAATATAATAGAAAAATCCATGACCGGTGCACTGAGCCTATTTCTATTATATATATATATATATATATATATATATATATATATATATATATATATATATTGTTTATGTCTGCGAAAAGACTTGAAAGGAATAATCCAAATTTAGCTGTTAAAATAAATTTGTGATGGATGATATGTATTGAATTTTCTTGATATTAATCATATATATATATATATATATATATATATATATATATATATATGTATATATATAAGTTCCTGATATTGGTAGGAGTGAGGGAATGTTATTAGCATTTTATGGTTATGTACGTTAGGCATGATCGGCCATAAATACCTTCATAACAGTATTGAATAAAAATATCATTTTTCCTAACCCAAAATTACTTGCATCTCATTATTTCTAATAAAACATTCTTGAATGAAAACAGACGTTATTAAATATGATTTATTGCCAAACTCTAAATTATGGAAACTCAGTAAATAAGAAAAAATCAAGTTTGGTATCAAAATATACTTGTAATATAGAGTTCTTTCCTGGGTTTATTAATTTTTGAATACTAGATATTCATATTTATTTACTGTTTCTGGTCACTTTCTTTAATGGCATATTACCCTTCGTGGGTTATTTAATGCCAAAGTTGTCTATATAGAAGAACACTAGTGGTGCTATGGAACTCATATCTGTGGGAATAAGGGAGTTCATACATTCTCCAAGATTATTATTCCGAAAATCCACATAATATCGCGACTGGAGTTCGAACTCACTTACTAGATCTCACAGTTGATACCAATGTTTTCAGTTTCCGGGATTCTGTGTAAAATAATGTGAAAACGTTGTAGTAAGTAAGTTGTAAAGTTGGCAACCGTAGTCGAGGCTAAGGAGAAGGCTCCCTTTTCAATAGCTACTACACCAAGGTGTAGGGACGGGTAATACTCCTTTCCTAGGATTGCTTCACTTTACCCTTGATACGCATCTTAAATCGCTGACTGTTAAGCAAGGAGGTATCAAGTACCATTTTTAAAGTCATTAGTATAACGCAACCTTTGATTGAACTCAGAACATGATAATACCAAATCATGTCGATTTTCAGTACATAATGTTTGAAGAGAAATAATACAACCCTGGCATGTTTAGTTATTAAGAAGTTAACTGTTTTATTTCAAAATATGTTAAAACTTTTTATAGACTTATCTATGCATGATACTATGTAGGGTCCTTTTTGTGTGAAAATTGGAAAGACATCACTATTAATTCATAAAAGACTATCTCTAGCATAAACCCATTTTTATGGGACTCCCTGTGAAAATTGAACTCATAAATAAATTTCTACAAATCCAGTTTGCTAACCAGTGCACCAAACGAGCCACCTCTGTAATATACTTGTATATACAGAAATATAAAGGGTACAGGCTTTATTTATTTTTTGCCAACAAAAAATAAATATGCGCTGACCAATCGTTGTATGCAAATATAACCTTTATTTTTATATGTGGACGAATATTACAAAAATCATTTTACATGAGCAAAATTACGTGTATATATTTATAGATAGCCGCAGTGTTTCAAACCTTTCATGTGGAAGAGAATGATGGGAAGGAGATGGGATACTTTTTGGATAATTTTACAATTCTATAAATATATATCTCTATCTGTTTCTGGAAAGATATACGTAAATAATTGTATCAATATCCGTATATATTTTTAGTACCCTCGATGAAAGAAAAAAAATTATTCATACACACACACACACACACACACACACACATACATATATATATATATATATATATATATATGTGTGTGTGTGTGTGTGTGTGTGTTAGTGTGTGTGTGTTAGTGTGTGTGTGTGTGTATGCAGCATTTTTTTTATATAAGCGTGTTTGATTAATTAGGACTGACAATTTGTGTCTGCCTATTCTGTCTTTGATCCATTCAAGTCACCGAGTGAGTCCTTTAATTTGGGGAAGTCTTGGAAGCTGCCATACGTTTCCCAATTACCCTCGACCACCATCAATGACATATACAAGGATATATATATATATATATATATATATATATATAATACATTAAATTAGAATATCCATCGTTCATGAAAAAGTAAGTAAAGTTGGTGACCTTAGTTGAGGGTGACCCGAAGGCTCCCTTTTCAATAGCTACGACACCAAGGTGTAAGAGAGGCCGCAACTCCATTCCCTGGATTGCTCCACTTTACCTTTGCTCCTTACCTTATAATACTGAGTTTTAAGCGAGGCGGCATCGAGTACCATTCAGTTTTTAAGTACCATTTACGATCTCTAAATTGAGTTAGAAATGAAAGTGCCCAATGTGCAAACAGAGTAAAGCAAATTTATTTTTTAAAAGTACAAAAGATCATGAACAGTTAACTTTGAATTTCATTACACAAAGCAACATGTTATATATATATATATATATATATATATATATATATATATATATCAAACTGCATGATAATATCCGCTTGCCATCTGTCTGATTATAGCGTTCTCAAGTTTATGCAACTTTTAGTCAGAGGTGTATGAAAGTTGTCAGGGAATTCTTTTAGGTCACACACACACACAAACACACACACACACACACACACACACACACACACACATATATATATATATATATATATATATATATTCATCTACAGAAAGTTCCGTTGTATCAGAACGCATCACTGTGGCTAGACAGGCGAGATGCCTCAAACTGAATTGAAACTCGGCCGATTTTACGCCAACCTGATAACTTGACCTAATTACCATCAGCATTCACAACGTAAGCTAGACAATTTTTAACGTATATGCATTAATTTTTCATTTGTTTACATTTTACGCTTACAGAGACTGAAGTGTTCAATTCGTTAGAAGTGCTTTTAATTACGCGTGTGTCAACCATTATTTCCTTCACAAGAGTGCTTAACCCCGAGTAGTGGGAAGCATATATATATATATATATATATATATTGATGCATTTGTTTATAAAATATCTGCAATATCTATGATAGGGCATATATCTAAGTCATTATAGCTTTCGCACAACGGACGGTCAATTTCGCGCCTATTCGAACATCAATGTGATGTGAAAACGTCCTGAACTGATAATCGCATTGCCAAGAAATTGACGATCACCAAGCGTATTTGACCTGAGGCTTACGCTATCTTAACTCACAGACACACACATACACTCACACACACACACACACACACACACACACACATATATATATATATATATATAATGCTCTTCTAACGAATTGAGCCCTTTGGTCTCCGATAGCGTAAAATGTAAACACAAGGAAGGTAAATTCGCTAGCTTACGTTGGGGTGTCCTGAAGACCTGCCTGGGGCGATGAACGATAGGGAGGAGTGGCGAGAGAGGGTCAGGGATATCCGTGCTACCAGTGCGACATGATGATGATGATGACGTTGGGGCTGCTGATGGCTGTGGGGCATTTATTGTCTGGCTGATACAAAGTTTGCCAGCTTTCAATCCCAGCATCACAGGTGTCTAGTCTCATTGATGTGTTGTGTTACAATGAAACAGTCTGTCTGTGGTTGATAATATAAAAATGTTAGCGACCGTTGTCGAGGGTGACCCGAAGGCTCCCTTTTCAATAGCTACAACATCGAGGAGTAGGGGAGGGGGCTACTCGTTTCCCTGGATTGTTCCACTTTACCATTGATACATACCTTATATTGCTGGGTGTTAAGCAAGACGGCATCAAGAAGAATCAAATGTGTACACTCAAGAAACTTCGTATCAAATTCATTTGTTGGATAAATACAAGGAAAAGGACTGTCCTTGAAAAACAAACATTGCTAACGGAACACAAAAAAATGGATATTAGAGTGAACGTGGAGGATTATACAAACGTTTCAAAAGCAATATGTATATATATATATATATATGCGTGTGAGTGTGTGTGTGTGTGTGTGTGTGTGTGTGTACATATACGCTCATTAGTAATAGTTACAATAGTAGATTATTTGGTTTGGATTGGTGTGGATTGGTTATATGGCATATCAAGTCTTGTGGGTTATTTAATGCCAAATTCTCATTATACATATATATTAGATATATATTATTTGGTTTGGTTATATGGCATATCAACCATTGTAAGTTATTTATTACCAAATTCTCTCGGGACATTTATATTAAATATATATGATTTGGTTTGGATTGGTTTTATGACAATTGTAGGTTATTCAATGCCAAATCCATTTTCATGCATATAAACAGTTTTATTTCAACCAATTCATTTTAACATAGGTACGCAGTTTAAATGTCAAAATAGTTATATTTTAAACAATTCAGTTTAACATAAGTAATTATTTTAATTCTATTCGACCGATAAATAGGACCCAATCAGGTGCTACCATTCCGGGCCAGAATGGGCCTAGGAGTGATTGCAATAAAAGGGTACACTGCATTCTCCTAAGTTCCAGTATTACTGTAGCCTCACCACCAGATTGTTTAATATTTTGTTAGGGGAGTCTTATCTCTAAGCATAGATGCAGTCAGTTTATTCTCTGGCCCCAATTTCTTTATTTCATCATCATCATCATCATGTCGTGCCGCAAGCACAGATATCCCTGACCCTTTCTCGCCACTTCTCCCTATCGTTCATCGCCTCTAGCAGGTCTTCAGGACTACATCCCGTATCCTCACATAGCTGCTGTAGGTATGTTCGAGCTGGTCGTCCTGCTTTTGCTTGGTCATATGCGGGGGTCCATAGGAGTACATCACTGATGAGTTCGTCCCTGCTTCTCCAGCAGTGTCCTGCATCTCTGTTTCGTCTAACTTGGATAGTTTTCGTGATGGTAGGCAGGTTGCCGTATAGTTGGTACCTTGTGGGGTGTTGCTGCCAGGACTTGTTCAATGTTGCTCGCAGTATTCTTGTGTAATTGCCGTCTAGCTTCTTCTCCAGCCGTTTTGTTAGCCTCCAAGTAATGCATCCATATAGCAGTTCGTGGGTTATTTAAGGCCAAACCCATCCTTGTTGAAGAAAGGTCATGGTACTATTTTACTCAGAGCTGATTGGCAAATGTACTTCCTACCTTTACTGTGATTATAAATCTAAAAGTGAAAGTAATAGGGCAAATTAAATTTAAACTCTTTACGATGTCACAATCCACCACTTTAGCCACTACGCCATCGAGAATCCCCGCAATGATATACATATATATATATATATATATATATATACATTTGTGTATGTGTGAGACCACACACACGCACACACACACACACACACACACACACATATATATATATATATATATATATATATATATATATATATATATACTGTTGATCGATGGATGGGTCATTTGCAATTTCGTTTTGATATGCTACGTTGATGGCTCGCCCACAACTGATGATTGTTTTATTGATTAGTACTGACTGGCATTTATTAACCTCATGGTGAGCGACCCTTATTATGCCTGCATGTGGTGGTCAAGATGACTAAGGCGGAGATGCAGCGACCGCGGCGTCGGGCCATTGTGATTGCGAGTGCGATGGATATGCCCTGAATTGCTGTATCATACGCTAATCCCACAAATTAACGACACATAATGAATAAGTAATCATAAAGAACAAAACAGGCATATTATAGTGAATAGAAAAACGATATCAGATAAAGATGTTGGCTGTCGAATTTGTGCGAACGCAATAGATAGGATGGTCATTTTCTACCGCTATCTTTCTGAGAATTCATGGCGTCACGGAAATGATTTCTCTAAACTACAGAAGATTAATAAGTCTGCATTTCTTTCCAGGAATCTAGGAGCGGTCGAAAAAAAATCAAATCGGTTCACTAGCGTAATGTTCTAGAATCGACCAATCATTTTGCTCAAATCTGGCTTAATATGTTACGTCATTTTATTTCTTAATTTAACCGAAAATATAACTTCATCCCTCTGATTACGTGTTCACAAAGGCCTCTTGGATATGTGAAATACGGCTTTTTAAAAAGAGCGTAGGGTTTAGCTGAAGTCAAAAAACCAGACATCTGATAACAGGCGTATAATATAATGTAATGATGTGAAAATACATCCGATGTCGTCGAATGCAAGTTAAGAAAGTGCAGGTGCTATCAAAAATAAGTTGGTTTGATTGACTGATTTATTCATTCAATTTTTCATTTTAACGACACATCAACCCGTCTAGAGTTATTCTAAGCAAAGTAGTTGAGAAAATTACGCATATTTTCGTTTATATTTTTATTTTCTGTGTATTTTCTTTTGAGTTTTTTTCACATAGTTTTATGATATCAGGTACTGTTGCAGGAAATGGGCGCAGTCAATTGGTCAAGGCTGCATATATTTCAAAAACCACAAATACTCTTTGGAAAAATATGCATCCAACTATTTTCCTTACAGCAATGGATGAACATCTCGGTTAGAGCGAGATCTTTAACCCTTATATGGCAACCTGGGTAGAAGAAGGAAAATTCTTTATTTAGACCTGATAAACTCTGCTTAAGAAACTAACAATGTGTCACATCCTGCTAATGTAGATGGGTTTGGTTAATGGACATATAATATCAGGTATTTCGATTTAAAATGAATCATTTAAAAAAGGTCTACTTGCCCAATAAATAGGACCCTAAAAGGTGTGGATTAGAATGGACCTGGTAGTAACTGCAATAAAATAAAATCGCCTAACCAACAGATGCAGTTTCGACGCCACTTTTTGGAGGGAATATTTCTCAAAAGGAGTTAATGTATTTTGAGCCTCAACAACAAGGCAGAGAAAGGGTAGATTGGAAACAAGTTTTTCGATGCAGAAACCACGTGGGCATAAGTATTAACCCCGTGCCCGTGGTGTAATGGTTATCGTCGTAGGAAATGGACACGGCGACACGAGTTCAAATCCTGGACGAGACTGATTGCATTCCACATAGCACTAATACCCTTGGGAAAGGTATGAATCCGATTATTCTCCCTCCAGCTATGGGTAAATAGTAGGACAAACTGAGTTCTTCAGCCTTGGTTAGGCAACTAGTCTAGGAGGAGGAAAACTCTGAATTCAAACCTGTTAAACTCCGCTTAAAAATTGACCTTGTCTCATATAGTGCCCGAGCGGAGGGGTTGCTAAATAGGATAAGTATTATCCCCATCTGTTTAGGAGAGATTACTGAAGAGAAAGTGCACTCGATATCGAAGTTATTCACTGGGAGGAAATTAAGAGAAGAGAGCTGGGTGTATTGGATGAGGACGGTTTTACTTATGGTTAAAATATTTGGTTAACTGAAATTTCCTTTCTTTCAGGTAACTTCTCTGAACATTCTCTATCTTTACCCATGAAGTTTAGTACGCCGTTAAACAAAGAAACCAGACAAATAGAAATACGTTAATTTGGCCACGCTTGTGTGCGATGAGGACCAGTGGCTCTGTCGAAGGGTTTGGCATCTGAATTCTGAGGTTGCTGGTTCGATCTCCAGTGGGTGAGATCACGGTATACGCAGCTGATGTGACGTAATAAGGTCAGAACAGCTGTCCAGTGTTTCCGATTGTCACACGTAGTGCTTGACGGATTTTCTGGTCATGGTAATTCAATTAAAAATACTTGACTATACAACTCGTCGTCTGCTATCTCTTTCTTCGACTTATTGCTTTCTTTAGATGATGATAACTTTCATTTTGTTACCCCTGTGTTCATGCCTTTGATGGTGTGATGAATATCTGCGAGAATTCATTTTCGTTCACATTACTTTATTTCTTCAAGATAAACTTTTCTATTACCCATTACACGGTTCTCGAATACTGCGGATTAACTCAGACCAGAGATTAAAATTTAAACATCCGCGCTCCCTCTTCCAACAAAGGAAAATTTTCATATTAACTTCTAAGCATCTAGATTGTTTTACTAACCTGAGATATCCAATCACAACCAAGTTCTCACATGATCTTGGGACCATCACCTGTCAATCACACTTATCTAATCTAACGTTTGCTTTTGTTTCTATGTTTAATGGCATATAAGTGTTCGTGGATTATTTAATGCCATTTCTATGCTTGAAAAATACCTACAGTGATACAATTAAACTCATATCTGAGAGAATAAAGGTTTTCATATCTTTTCCAAGGGTATTACTCAGATAGAGAACATAGAAACCTGACTGGGTCTCAAACACAGTAACTTCGAAGCCGTAATCAATCACTTTACTTATTAAGCCATGGGAACACCGCCTTTGATCTAAGGCTTTTCGCAAAACTTTAGCTATTTTTAGTCTCCACTACATACCAAATAAGTCATTCTGCTCATCGATTATTTAACAAGAATAAACTCAGGTAAAAACCATATGACCCTAAACTACATCAAATGGTCATGCAGCAGATCTGGAGACATCATTGTCAATATTCACTGGCCAAATCTGACATGAAATGATAGTCCTTGTTAGGTTCCTATTCATGGATGAAAAAGATTTATTTGTTATTCGTATTCGATAGGACTATATGAAAAAAACTCTCTTAAGAAATATGGCCCAGTCAGCAAGTGTTCTGGATATGATAAAAAATTTTCTGATGGTGAGGAGTCAGTAATGCTGGAGCTTTGGGGAATGTGGAGTACCCTTTTATTGCCATCGCTTCCAGGTCCACTCTGGTCCAGAGTGGTAGCACCCGAACTATCCTATCTATGGGTCAGATAAAACTAAACTGTGTACTTATGCTAAACTGAATTACTTAAAATAGAACTGTTTTTCAAATTTAAACGGCACTTTTGAAAAATTGAATACCTTGAATTAGAATTGACCCATTTGGCTGGGGCTGTAGAATACACAAACTGCATATCTGCAGAGGGGTAAGATTCCCCCAACGAGTATCCAAGATATGACTCTAAACTCTCAGATGGTGAGGATCCAGTAATACTGGAGTTTTAAGGAATGCAGAGTACTCCTTTATCGCCATCACTCTCAGGTACTCTCTGGGTAAAATAGAACTGTTTGACGTTTAAACTGTGTACTTATGTTAAACTGAATTGTTTGAAATAAAACTGTTTATATGAATAAAATGGATTTTGCATTAAATAACCTACAACGGTTGATATGCCATAAAACCAAATCTAAATCTTAAGAAATCACTATACAAAATGTAAAAAACCTTCCTCATCAAGTCGCATTGAAAGTTTGGAGTTCCATGATTCTCCCTCGCCATACACCTCCATTAACCATCCAGTGTCCGCATAGAGCTGATGTATGCGGAATATTGCCGGTAGACCAACACTAGTGTGTCCATGGATAGGAGTCCATATGAGAACGTCGCTTTGGAGTTTGTTCTTACTTCTTGAGCAGTGCCCAGCATGTTACGAACATCTTACTTAATTATTTTGTGAGATATTTTGCAGAGTTCTTCTTTAAACTAACCACAAGCCTAAAAGTACCCTAAAGGGGTTGGCATCAATCAGTCATTATTCCGGGGCTGCTGCATATTTATATTTTTGTTTGTGGAGTTTTGGTGATGGTGCAGAATCAGGTGATAAAGAATTTAATAATATCCATTTATATTCCTCAAGTTTTAGGTTTAATAGAAAATTTCAATCTTATAAAAAATGGTCGCTTCTACGGGTGTAAGGCCTTAAACATTGTCAACAAATTTCTTAACCTCTGGTTCATTTGTCTGAGTTTTTCTCTTGACCATTTTAAGAATGGTGCCAAATCTCCTACAAAGAGGGTTGACTAGATGTTTACGCTCTTGATGAGATTTCTATTACAGTTTGGTTTCGAGAAACTTTTTCGTTCGTCTGAGGTACTCTTTCCTCGTTTCTTTTTCTTTCAGCACTGCTGATTTGATGGTGCCCGCTTTTCATATTCCTACGTAATTGTAATTTTTCTTTTCTCCCATGATACTGATTCTTTCTTGATTTGGCAGTTCTCCGAGGATCATTAGATAAGTTTCCTGACTTTTTTCGTATGGGCACTTTTATTGATAGTGCACACATGAAATTCTAGTCCCCTTCTAAGTAATCTCCTTCGGCTGCCATGCACTTGTTGTACCGTTCCAACAACTTCTCGAAAACCCCATGGAAGTCCTCTTGTGTGAACGTGTCAATGGCCTTCGTCACAGCCTCTGTCACTTCCACAATTGTCTCATAACGACAGCCTCTGAGCTTAGGGAATAACCAAATGTCACAGGGAGAAAGGTCTAGACTATAGGGAGGCTGAGTAACTGTCTTGATGCCCATCTTGGTCAAATAGTTTGTGACAAGGATGGAGTCGTCGACTGGTGGAAACGCCACTGACCCAATTGGAAGAGTCCTGGCCTCTTCCCTAGGAATCTCTTCCTGAACTCCCTTAAAATCTCAACATACTAAACCTCACCCTAACCCTTTGACCAATCAACTCTGATGTATTGACTTCCTTACTCCTCTCACACCTTTCATCATCCCTCACAGACTCCCTTCCTTACTTTAATTTCTTATACCACTCAAAAACTGATGCTCGATTCATGCAAGATGGTCCAAAAGTAGTCTGAAGCATTCCATACGTTTCTGTGGCATTTTTCATGGTTTATAACATAGTTTTATTGCATATCGTTCTTCTAAAATGTCCTCACGTCCAGATTGCATTTTTGAAATTCACCAGCTGTGACAATCAGACTTTAGTAAGGTGTATTCCAATTGCTGTTGTAGCTATTCATTTGAACCTGAAATCATAAAAATTGGTCAGTCATCTCACAAGATGTATAGCAATAACATTCTGGATTTTCAAGAATCTACGACAACTGTAAATGCCTCTACAAAAAGTCTAGAAACTTATTGAATGCACCACGTATTTCGTCTGCTATTTTCTTTATCCACTTCTCTGCTGATGTTTGTGCTGTCTGCATTATTTTTGCTCGTTGTAATCATTCCCCCTTGGCGCTTTTTTTGTGTATTCTTTAAGTCATATTATCGATGCATCTACGCTATCTTGAATACTGGTGTATCCTCTTCCTCCTTCTTTTCTTGACACATACAGTCTGGCTGTGTCGCCTCTGGAATGTAAAGCTTCATGAATCGTTATGAATTATCTTATTTTACTATATGAAACAGATTATTGTTATTTTAATCCACACGAATTTTTCACTCCACTTTTAACTAAGAGTTTTTTTTATTTAAGTCTGAAGGACAGCAAATTTGCTCTGATCCCCAGCATTGTATCTGACCATAAAAATCCTGTGGTCAAGAGGACTTCCATTCCACTTCTGATCTCCAGTTTCTATTATTGTCATCATCGTCACCCTCACGTTCCACAGCTTTCTTAGTGCTCAGGAAAAGTCTAAGTACTTGTCTATCTTCTTTTTTTTTTTTCGCTGGAACGGCAAAATCCACAAAATAAGATGTTCTTTTTTTCTTCTTGATTATCATTTCGTCTGTTCCTCTGTTCAGGATTATATGATCCGTTTCTTATATCAAAATCCCAATGAATTTTATGGGTCTCATTTTCTAGAACAGATTTTGATTTCTGCATAAACGATTTGGTTGTAATGGTCAAATTTTATTTTCTTGCAACTTTCCCGCCCATTCGTTCCTATTCATATTTTCACATCTCTCCATGTCATCATTATTTGCTATTCCGTTTCGTTTTATCACTTTTTTAACGTAAGTAAATTAAGTAAGTCAAGTTAGCGACCGTAGTCGAGGGCGACCAGAAGGCTCCCTTTTCGATAGCTACTACACCAAGGTGTAGGGAGGGCGCTACCTTTCCCTGGATTGCTCCACTTTACCCTTGATACGTACCTCATATTGCTGAATGTTAAGCAAGGAGGTATCAAGTACCATTCTTAAAGTCTTTGGTGTGACCCGACCTGTGATTGAACCCCGGTCTCCCGGATCATTAGCGTACACTCTACCAACTAGACTCGTGAGCCGGTTTTTTTAACGTAATTGGTCTTTATTATTTAACTATTTTAAAAGTTTTCATTCTAGCTTTAGTTGATGCTTTCTCAGTGGAATTTGCGTGATAGCAAATCACCTCAAGTCTCCAGGACTCTTCTCACTATTCTAGCATATTTTAATAGAGCTGTTGTTTGGGTGGTCTCCTCTCGTTATCTTAATCCCAAGCCTTCTAGTCCCTGTATCAATCTTTTGGTGACTGTACCAAGGGCACTAATTACAATAAGTATCACTTATTTTCATGTCCCACAGTTTTTTCAATTTTAATTTTCTAGCAAGGTCGAGGTACTTATTTTTATTTTCGCTTTCTTTCAACTTTACTCTGTGGCCAGCCGGGACAAGTTCACTTTTTTTCTTTGTTGTTGACTATACCTAGGTCTGGTTATCTGGCCGAGATAAGGTGAACAGTTTGTATTTAAAAATCCCAGAAGTGTTTATGCGTCTTATTTTCTAGGACGGATTACTGCTTGCAAATTTTTCATGCCATCGTCAGCTGATGGTCTTTCACTGGAGTCTGAGTCAGAGCAAGACTCCTCAGGACTCTTCTCAGTATTCAGGCCAATCTCATTAATGGTGCATTCTGTATGGTCTTAATCCTTCTTCAAACTTCCAACTCTTCCATCCCTCATTCAAAACATTTAGATACCGTTCCAAGTGCTCCAATTACAGTTAGCATCACCATCACCCTCATGTTCCACTGCTTTCTTAGTTATCCTATAATGTCCAAGTATTTGTTTATTTTTCACTTTCTTTGATCTTCGCTCAGTGGTCGACCGGGACGGGAACGTCAATAATACAAGTTTGTTTTTTTTGTTCTTTTTTTAATCATCACATGGTCTGGTCTCCTAACAGGGATAAGGGGATCTGTTTTTAATTCAAGATTCCAGAGAATAATGTGTGTCTCATTTTCTTGGATGGATTCTGGTATGTGCATATACCATTTGGAATTATCGTCAAATCGTACAATTTCCCGAGGATCACCTTTTCCTCCCAGTCGTGTTTACTCCTCAACTATTTTTGCGCTAATTAACTGTATTCGCTAATAATTTCATTCATCGTTTCGTCTTTAATACCATATAACCTACGCTCACTATTCTTTAGCGTATCATCTTTTTTTTATTTCTGCTTTAATATAATTGGCCATCATGGCGTCGTTTAGTGCTGCTATTAGAAGATATTTAATTCCTCTCATAACATTTCCCTTCAGTAGCCTTGTTCAGATTATCTCGTGTGCGGTTTTGTCAATTTGTCGCTAGAAATATATATACAGTTGTTTTCTTATCATTTCTGTTTCCTAGTTAATAGGATTCTCTATGTCCCTATTTTGCCTATGCTCTTACAGGCGCAGCAAAGAATCTTCTTGGCTCGTTTTAATAGAGTCTTCGTGTCCTCATATTTATTCATCTACCCTACCTTCACTGTTGGCGTCCTCTTTCCCCTTCTTTTCTTGCCACATCTTCCCTTGTCCATTTTAAGAATGGTCACTTACAAAGGTCCTGCCTGGATGTTTATTCCTTTCATGAGATTTCCCTTGCAGAGTTTAATTTCCAGAAGTTTTCTAGTTCTTCTAAGATACTCTTGTCTTTTATTTTCATTCATCTCCACTTTTTGATGGTGTCTGCTTCCAGTATTTCCAAGTAATTGTAATTTTCTTTTTCTACAACCATTCGGAATTTTTTTTTATCTGGAAGTTCCCTTCCTTCCGTTAATTGTTTTTCCACTTCCTATTATGTAACTATTATTTATTTGCTATGAGAATTTTTAACTGATGGTTTTTCACTGGAGTTTGAGTGACAGCAAGTCTCCTCAAATCTCCTGGACTCTTCTCAGTATTTTGGCCGATTTTAGTAATGCTGTAATGTCTTCTTATCCTCTGATTTATAAATTTTCCAAACCTTTTACCAATCCTTTGGGGATCAACCAAGTGCTCCAGCTACAATTGGTATCACCATCAACTTCATGTTCCATAGATTCTTCAGCTCTCTAGCAAAGTCCAGATATTCATTCCTCTTTTCATTTTCTTTTAACTTTACTCTGTTGTCTGCCGCGACGCAAAGTCCAATTTCCGGCAGGTTAAGCATTCTCACTAACTTCGTCTACTTCAACACAGATCTTCAAGAAATTTAACATTAATGATTATTATTATGGACAATTTTAGTTTGGATATCCTCATTATCAAGAATATTTTCTTTTGTTCACTCCTCATTATCATTAGCATCATTCTTTTTTCCTGATAATAATTATCTAATATTATTCCGATTATTAATTCAGATCAAAATTGTATCTGCCCTTCCCCGATGCCCAAACGCCTGTAACACAAACAACTCCAAATCAATTCGCCACTGGAATTTATTTCTTGTATGGACTGATAAACAACGCATTTGAATCAATGCGAACGAATTATTTATCGGCCATTGTTATTAGTTTGAGGTTGGCAAGAATTGTAGAACTAATCGACTTGCTTGGCTGAATTTCACGCGTTCAGGCCGACGACACGGTTCATAGTTTGGATATAATACGCCTCTTTCTGCCATGGTTTCTCAACTTCTCAGAGTAAATTCTTTACAAGAACGTCTCTTTTACCATTGAAATAGAAAGAACGATTTGCAAAAATTGGTTTATTTTTCATCCCGGAGAAAATTTGAGGTACATAGACAGACAGAATGATAAACTGAGAGATATTAACATGTTTAATATTTGGGAAATGAGAAGAATAAGTTAAATAATTGAGACTTGAATAAAATAAGATAGATGAATAGATAGATAGATATTCGGAGAAGTTGGATATATGAGACAAGAACGGAAAAAAGATAGATAGATAGATAGATATTAGGAGATTAAGTTAGACATATGAGGCATGAACGGAAAAAAAGAGAGATAGATAGATAGATAGATAGATAGATAGATATGAATATAATACGTTAAATATATGAGAAAAGAGAATAATAACGTAAATATACGAGACTTAAATAAAATCGGTTTGATAGATATTTTTTAAATAATTAGCATATTGAAATTTTCGGAATGGTGTTGTTTATACGACGTATTTGCCGTTCAGCGTGCACACCTAAAAATCTTTTTTTGTAAAAAGTTCATTTTCCTCCCACCTAAAATTACCAGATTTATCTTCTTTCTTGTGGAACATTATACAATCACAACGGATATTATTAGATATTATTTCTGACCGATCATTTTAAAGCCCAATAACCAAAATTATGAATATATAACAATCTAAAAGATAGTGTTGTATACTCATATGCAGATTAATGCATGCAAAAAGACCACACAAAAAGACCACACAATGAGCGACACAGTTCTTAGAAAAATATACCTCTCACTTTATTTCTAAGGTTTGTGTGTTAGAGGGAGTTGGAGACCGAACAGAACTGCAACATATTGACCCTCACTCTATTGGCCATAACCGCGTTTCATTCCCGTTTTCCTGGGCTGCTCAACCGGAGGCCTGGGGGCCCACTCTGCTGGCTTTCTCTACTGCATCTTGTCACCAACGGGTCTGGTCTCCAAACTAACTGACTTCCTGTTTTCACCGAGTTATATAATAGTTCAACGCCCCTTCTTGTGGACGTCACAATTGCACTCATTCAACCCATCCACGGTCAAGGTTATAATTATGATATTCCTCGACCGTATTCACCTGTTATTTACACAGGCGTATTTCCTATTTTGACAGCCCAGTCGGGTCGGAAGTCAATATTCAACAATAGGATGCATGCTTGTATAAAAGTAATGGGAGACGAAAATGGAATTGGCTACTCCATTTTAAACCCTCGACGTTGCACTTCACACGAATGCCGTTAGGAAAAGCATGGATTAACTTATTCCCTTCATAGCTTTTCTTAAGTAGTCTGGTTTGGTTTGGCTTGGTTTATTTGTGTTATATAATAGCCGAGCGATTTCGGTTCATGCCTTTGAGTTTAGTTAGGCTGAGAACCTTTCGGCTCAGCACATGGGTTGGTTAGGTGCAACATTGAGGCAGGTGTTAACGCAGGAACGCGCACGGGCGGACGGAGGTGTCACTCAGATGTCATAATAGTCCGAGGCGAAATGGGGTGACAGGGTGCGGGTGACGTCACGCACCGGAAGCGCGCGGAGGTTTGTGTGAGAATCTGAAGAAAGTTAAAGAGTTGAGATTAGACACTGGACGAAGACGGTCGACTTTTGAAGCTCGCAGAAGCGAGGCGAACGTGCGCCCTATGGGGGCCGCTCGAGATGGGGGCCAAATGAATAAGACAGCATAGAAGATTGTGTCTCTCCTCCTTACGTCGAAACCTTTAACTCAAAGTTAATAAAAAGGTTTTCGAATTTCGAGATTCCTATGTTCTATCGTTATGAAAATTATATGTCCATTTTGCACATAGCATTAATTGTGAATATGGTACATTTGTTTAATGGCACATCAACCTTTGTAGGTTATTTAATGCCAAAGCCATCCTCTGAGAAGAACAGTAGTGGTACTACTTAACCCATAGCTGGGAGGATAAGGGGGTTCATACTTTTCCCAAGGGTATTTATCCGAAAGTGAACGTAATAGCGCGACTGGAGTACGAACTTGCTTACTACGATTCCGCAGTCCATCGCTTTAACCATTATACCATGAGGACACCCCCCTCTTAAATAGTAGGGCAAACAGTAACCCAGTGTACAATCATTAAATTACAAGAGCATGTATATATGTGGGCTATTCTTTTTAAATCCACTTTTACCTTTTAATTGTCACTTTCGTTTCTGTCGTTCGTCCCTACCTACAATTTTGTTCGTCTGTTTTTAAAGTCTGACATGAAGAAAGTTCGTAAACATAAAATGTACGTGTTGGAGGTTCTCGTGGCGTATCGTCGTAGGAAATGGACACGGCGACCCTGGATGTGACTGATTGCATTTCACATAGCACTAATACCCTTGGGAAAGGTATGAATCCGATTATTCTCCCTCCAGCTATGGGTAAATAGTAAGGCATACTAGGTTCTTCAGCCTTGGTGAGGCAACTAGTCTAGGAGAAGGAAAACTCTGAATTCAAACCTGTTAAACTCCGCTTAAAAATTGACCTTGTGTCATATCCTGCCCGAGCGGAGGGGTTGGGAAATAAGTAAAATGTACATGTTATTTTCGAATTACAACAAAATGAGCTCATAAAAAGGTTCATAAAAGTAAAAAAAATTACGTCCCATCTGCCCAAACAAATACATATTCGGAGGCGTAACACAGTTCGGCCTTTCTTAAATTGATTCCACTGATCGATATTTTCGCTGGTGATGTTTGCATATTGCTGTTTCATTAATATATGTTCAATGGATGGGAACTTGGATTGCTTAAATATGAATATTGATCTGCCCAATAAATATAGACTATTCAATCAAACATGTTTCGTATTTATATGATCTTTTTTCATATATATATATATATATATATATAGTCATCCACAGACTGTTTCGTTGTATCACAACTCTTCAGTGTGGATAGACACGTAGAACGCTTGAAGCTGGGATCGAAATCCGCCCAACTTTACGTTAGACTTAGAATCATACTGCTCAGCCAAGAAGCGAACCACGTCAGCTTGGGAATTATAAGGCATTAAGTTGTAACTTTCGTTTGTTTACATTTATACGTTACCGGATACCAGGGTGCTCAATTCGTTTGAAGAGCTTTGTATTAAGTGGCAACCGTAAATCCCTTTGCTAGAGTGCTTAACCCCACTAGGGGAGAGTATATATGGTCATCCAAAGACAGGCTCTTATTATAACAGTGTTGGTTGTCTCTATTTCACTTCGTAGGTTTGTGACTAACCAAACGTAATAGGGGGTGTCCTCGTGGTATAATTGTTAAAGCGCTGCCTGCGGAATCGTAATAAGCGAGCAAATACCCTTGAGAACGGTATGAAACCTATTATCCTCACAGGTATGGGTTAAATAGCACCACTACTGTTCTTCAAGGAGAATGAATTTGGCATTAAATAACCTTCAAAGGGTGATATGCCATTAAACAAAGAAACTAATCCAAACTAAATCAAACGTAATATAACTTGCTGAGGGCTCAATATATGTGATCGAGCTATTGTTTATATATATGAGGGGCATTCGATAAGTTTCCAGACTTTTTTCGTATGGGAACTTTAATTGATAATACATACATGAAACTCTCGTCCCCTTCCAAGTAATCTCCTCCGGCTGCAAGGCACTTGTCGTACCGTTCCAACAACTTCTCGAAGGCCCCATGGAAGTCCTCTTGTATGAACATGTCAATGACCTTCGTCACAGCCTCTTTCATCTCCTCAATTGTCTCATAACGACAGACTCTAAGCTTAGGTAATAACCAAAAGTCACAGGGAGCAATGTCTAGCCTATAGAGAGGGTGAGGAACTGTATTGATGCCCATCTTGGTAGAATAGTCTGTGATAAGGATGGAGTTGTGCACTGGTGCATTGTCCTGGTGAAAATGCCACTGACCCGATTTGAAGCGTCCTAGGAATCTCTTCCTGAACTCTTTTAAAACCTCAACATACTAACCCTAACCGTTTGGCCAATCAACTCTGGTGTATTGACTTCATTACAACTTCCATCCCTCACAGACTCCCTGCCTTCCTTGAGTCTCTTATGCCACTCAAAAACTGATGCTCGATTCATGTCAGACGATTCAAAAGCAGTCTGAAGCATTCCATACGTTTCTGTGGCATTTTTTCCAAGTTTAAAACAGAATTTTATTGCATAACGTTCTTCTAAAGTGTCCTCATTTCATTTTTGAAATCCACCAGCTGTGACAATCAGGCTTTAGCGGGGTGTATACCAATTGCTGCTGTAGCTGTTCATTTGAACGTGAAATCATAAAAATTGGTCAGTCATCTCATAAGATGTACAGCAATAACATAATACATTTTCACGAGTCTACTCCAATTTTAAATGCCAATACAAAAAAAGTCTGGAAACTTATCGTACGCACCTCGTATATATATATATATATATATATATATATATATATGTATGTATGTATATATATGTGTAAGTGTGTGTGTGTGTGTGTGTGTGTGTGTGTGTGTGTGTGTGTGTGTGTGTGTGTTGGTAAAAAATACAGTTTGATATACTCATGAATAAACTGCTACTATTTCTGATTGAACTTTATAGGTAGAATCAAAATCTATTTTACGATATGCCATTTATTGACCAAAACCTATTGTATAGAAATTCTGTAAAGAAGAAAAAAATCTAGTTTTGTATAAAATATACATGCTACACTGATTTTTTGTCAGGCTGTAAATTTTTTTTACCGTAACATATTAATAATTTTTAGTGTGTTACCGGTCTCATGGTTTAAGGGCATATAAACCTTCTTGGGTTATTCAATACCAAAATCATAGTTGTAGAAGACAGCATTGTTATTATCTCACCCAGTGATGGGGAAATGAAACGTCTCATAGCTTTCCCGAGCGTAACATTTCGACAGTGAACGTAATAGTCCAACTGGAGTCCAAACATGCTTACTACAATATTGCAGCCAAGCACGTTATCCACGACGCTACCTGGAATCACCCTTATAAACAAAAAATATCGGTGATTACCTCATTAACTAAGCCTTGTGCCATATATGTTCTCTGACGAAAGCAACAAGTTGGAAACATGCACGTATATTAGAACAAGATAAATAAAGAAAAATTCAAAAAATACAAATCTCTTCGCGAACCAACCTATTCTAATATATATATATATATATATATATATATATATATATATAGTCATCCACAGACAGATCTCTTTCGTTCTATCAGAACTCATCAGTGTGGCTAGACATTAGCTTCCCGTAGCTGGGATATATATATTAGATAATCACATACACGTATATAAATGAACATTAATCATATATATATATATATATAAATATATACATCAATCATATATATATATATATATATATTAAAGAGGAAAGCATAAACATTATATCTATTAACGTGTAAGGATATTTGCAACGGATAAAACTATATTTTTTATCGCCGAAAGCAAGGGAGGGGTCTCTACATCATATTCAAAGCATAGATATATCTAATTCCATCTGATTGAGATAATTTTTGTAGACCTGAAATAAATTTATAACGGAAATGCTGAATTGAATTTTTTCGTTTTATATATATATATATATATATATATATATGTGTGTGTGTGTGTGTGTGTGTGTGTGTGTTTTGATAAATATAATGTTTATGCTTTCCTCTTTTTATTTTAAAGAACCCGTTACTTATAATTTAAATTACAATTGATTCTTTTAAACGTCTAACTGGTGAGTTGAGACTTAATTGAATAAAGTATAAAATAAAGTCATGGTTATCTTTCGATGGCTGTTTTTATCCTCATCTATAGAAGCCACTCTTATAGATGAGCAGCAGTAGTTCCCCGATCGAACTGACAATCCTGAGCGTTAAGCCGCAAGACTCACACATATATCATGCTGCTTCCCATGTGTACATGAAAAAAAAAAAAATTTTTTACCATAAGTTTTAACTTAGTTAAAGTCCAGGACTGCTGTATATTTAAATTCATAGAAATTTTGGGGTATATTTTATCCTATCATCCGAGTCAGGCCCAAAAACGTTTTTATTTTATAGGTAGAATTCGATTTTGACTTGGGTTGCTTTTTTTATTTTTTACTGCTATGAGGGTGTGCAATCAGACTTCTAAGCCTTAGAAAAGGTTCTATTCCTATTTGCCCTGTATACTAAAGCATTCGACCTGGGTCGTTATACTTTTATTTATTTATTTTTTAACTACTAAATATGCCTACATATATGAAATACACGATATTCCTCATTTAAGGCCACAATATAGTAGGGACGCAAGACATTTATTTTAAATCAAATATGTGCATTTTTAAATGAACAGTTTAGTAGAATAAATTTACTGACCTCTGTGAAAAAACTTCTGGAAACGGAATCACTTCCAACGTATGCATACTATTTTATCAAATGCTCGCTTAAATTATTACTAATTTTACTAGCATTTATATTAAAATTCCACTCCTATATCATGGTCATCTAGTGGGGTGGACAGAGAGAGAGAGAGAGAGAGGAGGAGGAGTTCATCTTTCGTTTATGGCCTTGTCTTAGCACGTGTTAGACTACATTTGAGGTGTTTTGGGTTTTTTTTTCTTTGGGGGGGCGTATTTTAGAGGTTCGTCTTCCAAAAGTAAAGTTTTTCCTGAAAATTAAGTATCAGAAAAGTCTTCATTCTTCATTTAAACAACACAGAATACAGCTGAGATTTAAGACATAACTATTTTAAATCAAATATGTGCATTTTTAAATGAACAGTTTAGTAGAATAAATTTACTGACCTCTGTGAAAAAACTTCTGGAAATGGAATCACTTCCAACGTACGCATACTATTTTATCGAATGCTCGCTTAACGGCTGCAGAAGAAACTAGATGGAAACTACACAAGAATGTTGAGAGGAGTATTGAAAAAGTCCTGGCGACAACACCCCACGAGACACCAACTATACGGACACTTGCCCCCCAATCACGAAAACTATACAAGTTAGACGAAACAGACACGCGGGACACTGCTGGAGAAGCAAGGACGAGCTCATAAGTGATGTACTCCTATGGACCCCCACATATGGCCGTGCAAAAGCAGGATGACCAGCTCGAACTTACATACAGCAACTATGTGAGGACACAGGATGTAACCCTGAAGACCTGCCGGGGGCGATGAGTGATAGGGAGAAGTGGTGAGAGAGGGTCAGGGATATCCGTGCTGACGGCACGACATGATGATGATGATAAAATAAAGATAGCATTTGATTCCTAATTTTCTATGAAATTATTGTCTTTTTCAAATATCTAATAATATAGTGTATGTAGTCTTGATAATTAATATTAATTTAACTAAATATTGTTATTTATATGAGGATGAGTAATCTTTTCCTTTTTAAGGTAACCGGGAAGAGAAATGGATTATTCTTGTAACAGAAATTGGATTAAAATATATAGGAAATAATTAGAAATTAACAATTCTAAATTAAGATTTCCTCGGTACTTTATACATATCTTCGTATCGGTGAACAAGAGATAGTCCCCAAGGGCTGTTGACAATATGTAAGATATGCTCATTATATATATATATATATATATATAGTATATGTGTGTGTGTGTGTGTGTGTGTGTGTGTGTGTGTGTGTGCAAGGATTCGTTCCATGAATTTCTTATAATTCTATTCTCGGATAAAATAAGTGTTGTTTTTTTTGTTTTTGTTTTTTTTAAATAGAAATATATTTTACCAAGAGTAGTGCGACAGCCATGAAGAAGTGAGTTAATATTTATCTATTCTAGATTTTTTTCTGCTCCAGTGGCTCGTATTTGAGAACTTTTCTGATTAAAATGTTTTATACGGTTTATATATATATATATATATATGTATATGTATATATATGTATATAGCTGCTACCACTCCAAATCTGAGTTGACCTTGAAGTAATGGCAATGAAGGGGCACATCACACTCTCCAGAGCTCCAGAAGTGAAGCCTAACCATCAGATGGTTTACTGTCATATCTAGGACTTTCTTTGGGGTGAGGGGTCTTACGCTCTGCAGAGGTACAGTCGGTATATTCTACAGCCCCAGTCGACTTGGCCAAAACCTGCTATTATATATATATATATATATATATAATTATATTCACGGAATATAAGCATAATAACTGTTCGAATTTGAACGGTAAATAATATTTGAAGATGAGGATTGATTTCTCTTTCTATTTTAAAAATTTTATCAATAACTACACATTCCTCAAAAATACTTAAGATATTTTTAAAAAATCCAAAAAATATGAAATACTTCAAGTATAAAGAAATACTTAAATTTTGAAAATACTTACAATTAAAATTATATCCACCCTCTCGGTAGGGACGGTAGAATTGGCCGACTACACCTCTTCTGTGACTTTAAACCATCTTATGGTATGTCTCCAGTCTTGAAGCTTTAGAGAAAGTACAGAACCGCTTCATTGCCATTACTTCCTGGTCCACTCAGGCCCGTTATGGTAATACCATTTAGTGAGGAATATTGTTACGTTACCTTCTCGCTAGGTTGTGAGAAATAAAGGTCTCCAAAATAGATAAGCAGAATTGAAGTGGCTGGTTGTCTGAGCGAGATACGTTTCGCTGTTGACGTAGTAAAAGTCGTGTTTGCTGTTTAAGGACGGGAATGATGTAGTCACCCATAAATGTGTGGTCATAGTTGCTGTAGGAGAGAGGCATGAAGGTCTCCAGAAAGGGTTGCCCACGAATGAAGTAGCTGTATGTCTGATTCTATGTCTACGCGTCGCTGTAGACATAGTAAAAGTTAGAGGCGACATAAAAGTGTCCCTGCGTGTGGCGGATTTCATGCGTCTAATTCATGTTCAACTGGGAACCCTGGGTCTATGAGAGTAGACTCAAAATGTCCATAGATTAGACGGCTTTCCTATTGGTGTTGTGATTCTGCTACTATGAAGGGAGCGGACAGAAAGTACGTCCGTCCTGCTCAAAAGTGACTAAAGAAGAGCGAGTTTGGCGGGCTTCACTATTTTTATATTGCCCGGGAAAATGGTTCGGGCTGAACAAAATGAGTCATCCTTATGAGGTGAAAATATGCGACGACCATAACAGTCAAATTAATTTACGCGCTAAACAAAAATACGAAGGTCTTTATGCTACAACCAGTTAGATTCCATCGATTGGTTAAATAGAACAATTTAACCATTAAACTGTGAGCAAGTAAATTATTAATGTTAAATAGATTTATTAGTATTAAATAGCAATACTTAAAAACATTAAACTCTGTGAAAACAATGCATCTACCTTGTGGAGGTGGTATGTAATTAGTTATTTCAGTGGATACGCGTCCGTATTTTACGGGTATTGCTCTCAATATTATTTCCACCACAAATACAACACAAAATTTACAACCGCGTAAAAGAAATGGAATAGGACACAACGAACATAAATCAACAAACAATTTAATATACATAAAAAAGAATGTGAAAACAAATTAAAAAAATATGATGTGTAAATGGCCTTTTGGAAAATAAAGTTTGGCAAGTTAGAAGAAAATAAATTTGTTTACAGGTGTGTGTATGTTTAGTTTTTAACAGAGTCTGTAAATAAGTAGTTCTTACTTACATTAAGTTCATATCGTGTTTTATGATTGTGGCGACAGCGTGTCGCATTGATGAAAGAAGTTTGTCGGTTTTTTTTCTTTTGAACGTGATTCGCGGCCATCTGTAGCTAGGTCATGAACTTTGACTGTGGAAGAAAAGTAATTTGCCTGACAGAGTATGACTGTGTGTTCCTGATAACCAAGTAGTGGATGAAAGAATCGCCCTAAAATTTTGGCGCGTAGACATTTATTGACCAATCAGATTTGTATTTTACTATTTTATTTTAGAGCCTAAATATTTTCTGTTAATTGACTTCCGATCCTATTTTTCTATAAAGTTCTTATTCTAGGTTTTTTGCTGATTGGTTGAAAAGTGTAAAAATTAACTTCAATGCTAATGCAATTTTGATCCTAAATTTCTAGAATGTTCTCTAGTATGTTTTTATTGCTTATTTTAAGACTAGAAAAAATGTGTATCCCATAACTTAAAAATAATTGTGTAAGATATCAATTCTAGAAACCATTTCATATAGTACAAAATAAATAAGCTCTGGCTCGTTTAGCTATTAACTATTAAACAAATCGTTAATATATATATATATATATATATATATATATATATTATTCAGTCCAGTTTAACCGGAGTCGTGAATAATTCCGTCAGGACAATCATCATCATCATCATCATCATGTCGTGCCGCTAGCACGGATATCCCTGACCATCTCTCACCATTTCTCCCTATTATTCATCGCCTCTGGCAGGTCTTCAGGTCAACATTCCTATCCTCACATAGCTGCTGTATGTATGTTCAAGCTGGTCGTCCAGCTTTTGCTCGGCCATATGTGGGGGTCCATAGGAGTACATCACTTATGAGCTCGTCCTTGCTTCTCCAGCAGTGTCCTGCATGTCTGTTTCGTCTAACTTGAATAGTTTTCGTTATGGCAGGCAGGTGGCCGTATAGTTGGTGCCTTGTGGGGTGTTGCGGCCAGGACTTGTTCAATATTGCTCGCAACCTTCTTGTGTAATTGCTGTCTAGCTTCTTCTTCAGCCGTTTAGTTAGGGTCCAGGTAGTGCATCCATATAGCAGTATCGATACGATTGCAGCCTGGAAGAAACTGCGTTTCATTTTATCGGTCAGGTCTGATTTCAATATGATTTAGAGCCTATTGGTAGCTGTCCATGCCTTTGTTAGCCATGTGTCAATGTATTTTTCGGTTGATGTGACGCTGCTTCCCAGGAATTTGTCTACTAGTTCTAGAGGGGTTACGTCTAGTGTGGAAATGTCACCTGTTAAGTTATAGCACATATATTCAGTTTTGTGTGCATTGACATCGAGGCCAATGCCTGCGGCGAGGCGTTCCAAACTATGCAGAAGTGTTTCGGCTTGGTTGGGTGTATTCGCCAGTAACGCTGACAATAAAATCATTCAACTATGAACATTTAAATTTTCCTGGTAAAAAGCTCAATGTAACTGATATTACAAACCAATAATTCCTTAAAAAAACAAAAACCGGTCACATTATGATGATTAGTTTATTTCCATCCTGTTATGAGTATTGATATGAATCAATAACACCAAAAATAACAGGACTTCTTCAGATCCAATGGATAAAATAATTACTGTCAGATAGACACAAGACAGAAGGGTGGGAGGCTGTAGAAGAGGGGTGAAGAGTTTCCTCCCCATTTATCCACTTCCGGTTTTTCTTTTTATTACCGGTCCGAATCACATATAATGTAACTAGACCTATATTTAAAACTCCCTTTCAAATCAAATTTTAAATCTTTTAAATCCTAAATTCTAAATAAGTAAATACTAAATCTCATTTTACACAGTCCTTCCTTAGTAAGATAAAGGTAATTCGTGACGATTTTATGACAAAGTATTTAGGTGTGCAGCAGGTGACAGAAAACATATGAAAATTCACGTAATTATTGTCAACACCAAAGAGAGTTCCTTTAATTTTCACATATGTGGCAGAGCTTTCAAGGGTGATATTAGCCGGAGGAGAAATATGTGTTTCAACTGCTGTTCTTTCGCTTTAATTTTTTTTTCTAAAGGGGATGGGTGAAGATATGACCTCATTCGGTAAAAAACTAGTATTCACTATATATATATATATATATATATATATATATATATATAGCTTTCAGCCCTGTCGGCTGGGGTTGTATAATACACCGACTGTATCTCTGATAAGGGGTAAGACCCTTCCAACGAGTGTCCTGGATATGACATCAAATAATGTGATGGTGAGTCTCCAGTTGTGCTGGAGCTTTGGGAAGGTAGAATAACCCTTCATTGCCAAGGCTCCCCGGTCTACTCTTATTCGGATTGGTAACACCAGATAGGGTCCAATGTATGGGTCAAATAAAACTCTTTAACATTTAACATGAGAGCAAACAAATGACTTATGCTAAATTGAATTGTTTAAAATAGAATTGTCTGATCATTTAACTGTGTGCAAACAAATGACTGATGCTTAATTGAGTTGTTAGTAATGCATAGTAATACGTGGAACTATTTATCTTTGTTGGCTTATTCTGTTTGCAAATCATATGTATTTGGTATATATGTATAAAACTGATTTGGCATTAAATAACCAACAATGTTTGATATGCCATAAATAAAAAAAAAAACAACCCAACACAGATTTAACTGTAAGGATATTCAAGTTTGATTCCTTGATTTTATCGGTTTTTCAAAACTTCGAGAGTTTAAGAAATCATGTTTTTTCATTTCTTTTAATTGTTTCCCAAGAAATTTTCGCGGCACATGGTTCTTTTGAAGATAAATCATTTTTAAACATATACATTTGACCCATTGATTTGACCCTAACAAATACTAACCCTCGAGGTCACAATGAACCTAGGATTAATAACAACGAAGGGGTACCCAATACTCCTGCAAAAATAGAGTCTCGCCATCAATTGCATGTCAGTATTATCCCAAGCCAGCCCTTTTTATAGGAGTCTTGCTTTTCTTTAGGGGATAGCATCAGCGTATTCTGAGCCCTCCTGGCGTATAGCAAAAACTATTTTAATCTCGCAAAAAATATTTTTTGTAGGCTATTCAAAATGGTGACAAATCTGATTTATCAAAGGTTTAATAAATGCCTGTCATTAGAATTTTAGACTGGTGAGTGAAAACTATGTGAAATTAACTGAAAAATGGGTGATGCATACAGAGAAGTATGTCTTAGTGAAAGAGATCTTTTTAAAAATAGACTATATATAGGTTTTCCACAACGGGATTGGGTCATTGAGGGTAAACCCACAGACTCTCCGGTAAAGAAAAAGATCTGGGCCAATGGTCACTAAAGAAGGTCATGTTACTGTTCTAGGAAATTAAAGGATTTATCACAGTCGATTTTCTTGAAAAAGATACAGATATAAACTGTGCTAGAAATTGCCAATTCTTTCGGTAAATCTAATTCATGCAATGAATTTCGTGTACATATATATATATATATGTGTGTGTGTGTGTGTGTGTGTGTGTGTGTGTGTGTGTGTGTGTGCTGAAAGAGACTCTGAGAGGTTTTGTTAGATTACAATGTCTATGCACAAAGCCATACATCCGAAAGATGAGAGACAGATTGTATGAGTCAAGAAATGAAGGAGAAAGAGGATTCGCCAGAACTGATGATTGCATAGATATAACAATAAAAATACTTTGGACAACATTAAAAAGATTAAAGAAAGACAAATTGCAGCAGCCAGTAATAGAATTTGCAACATAAGAAGACACTGAAAACAACAAAAACTAAAAAAAAAAAAAGAAATTGGAAGAAAAACAATTTTGTGGATATTTCAAGTGACAAAATACAGGATTGTACATTATAAGACATGAAAATGGTTACGAAAGAAAAAACACCTAAAAAAACTGAATCTCTTCTAATAGCAGCACAAAACAACGCTATAAAGATTAATTATACTAACGAAAAAAATCAGTTATAGGAAATAGAATCGTAAATGTAGATTATGTTGTGAAAGTGATGAAATGGTAAATCACATAATAAGCGAACACAGTGAACAATCAAAACGATTACAAAACTCGGCACGACTGGGTAGGCACGGTAATCCACTGTCAATTGTGCAAGAGACCATATTACTAAATGGTTATATGCACAAACCAGAATTTATCCTTGAGAATGAGACGTATAAATTTCTCTGGATTTTGAAATACAAACTGATCACATAATTCCAGTCAGAAGACCAAACATCGTACTTATTAAAACAAATAGAAAACTCATTGATTAATGGGTTTTGCCTTTTTTGAGGTCCACAGAATGAAAAGCAGAAAGAGACAAGTGCTGGGACCTTGCCCGAGAAGTAAAAAATAGCTGTTGAACATGAGGGTGCCGGTATTTCCTATAGTATTTGGTGCACTTGGAACGGTCCCCAAAGACTCATACAAAAATGTGGGAAATCATTGGTAAAATTGAAGTCATCCAAACTACAGCATTTTTTAGATCAAACAGAATACTCGGGAGAGTCCTGGTCATCTAAGGAGACATCCTGTATTTCAGATTCCAGTGATTGACCACCTGCTATCTCGAGGGGTAAAACAATAATCATACAAATTGAATTGTTAAAATAAAGTCGTTCCACCATCAAAAAAATTAATGGCTGCCATGTTTTTGAACTTAAATCATATATTATTAGTGGTATTTTGCAGCAGGATCATTTTAAATAATGCTTATTGTTGGTATGAATGACAAATTTGATAGCTCCACCTCAAAATGTTTGACCATCAATTGAGGACAGTCAAAAAACACTTCCTAGTTATTCATATAGATTAAAGAAGAAAACAAAAGTAAATAATTATGATATCAGAAAATGGCGTATGAGAAGATAGTGAACAGTTGTTTTATGTCATCTTTTTCACCTGCTGATAAACAATTGACAAACAATTTGCTTTCTCATTCCCTTCTTTTATTTAATTAACGTGTGTCATCTATTCTTTTCTGCAACGCAATAACGAAGCACAAATGAAAAATCCAAACAAAATATATGGGAGCATTTTTATAAAATTAAATGACCAAACAAACCCCAGTTGTCCACATTATACAACTCTCTCTCTCTCTCTCTATATATATATATATATATATATATATTTATTCATATATAAGTTTGTTTGAATGTGCGCATGTGTACGCGCGTGCGCATCTGTGTATGTTCTTTTTTCGTTATTTCTTTATATCTGGTCTCAGAAAAAGCGAAAGAAATTACATTTGCTTTGATTTCGGATAGTTGAGCAGTGCTGGAACGGAGGCTGGCAACTTGATTAAATTTCTCGCGCATGCGTATTCGACACCATTACTAACTCGATAAGGGCGCAGTAAAGTGTTGAAGACAATTCTTTATGTTAACTTGGCGTCTGCCATGCTAATTCGTTTTGCTACGGCCGTAGGTCGCGCTGCGTTTTAGTTGCAGTATTGAGAAAGACATTACTTATTTCATTGAGCTATGGAAAACTAACATGGAAATTTATCGAATATACGCCAATATATTTGAATGAGAATCATGCAATTAACAATAAGCACATGTGCAAATAACTGAAGTAAATGCTGAAAGATAAGGACTGATCAAGAATAGGCGATTTAATACATATTATTAAATATAATGTTATATTTATTCTTATTCTTCCTTCAATATATATATATATATATATATATATATATACTTTCTTACACGTGATATATGTATTTTTTACTTAAACGAAAACAACAGATAAAAGAACAAAATTACAGGACTTGATAGAGCATGTTTTTAGCTTCAAAACCCAGTTTTACAAGAAAAATAAACACCGTCGTATAGTGCATGTTTTCAGCTACAAAACTCTATTTTGCTAGGAAGCGATCCCCAAAAGTCTGGTTAGGGGCCAGGTAGATGCGGAAATCGGAGGACGAGCGGTGACCATCCACACTGCAGCATTGTTAAGATCGGCCAGACTGCTGAGAAATGTCCTGGAGACCGGATGAATGAAAAAAATCAACAAATGCCGTTTTGAAAAATTTTAAGGAATAATAGTAATAATAATGATAATAATATTAATAATGTAATAATGATATTATAATAAAAATAATATAATAATAATATAATAATAAAAATGTACAATATAGCCGACAAAATCATAAACTTCATCAATTATGACAAGTATGCACACCTTGAGGCAGCAGCAAAATACATTCCAACAAAAATTAAAACTAAATATAGAGTCCCATGGGAAACTTTAGCGGTGAGAGAAAAACGTGCACTCGTGAAAACAGCCTCCAAAAACTATCGAAAAAACCCAACAAACACAAATGCCTTAAAACTAAAAACGGCACAATATCAATTAGCAGGCATATATATAAAGGAACAGACAGAATACATTCAAAATCAGATAGATAAGATTAGAGACTCGGTGGAAGATAGACAATCTAGAATTGCCTGGCAAACAATAAACGAAGTGAGCAGAAGAAAGAACACGGCCAAAGCGAAACTTAAAGCAGCAAACCAACAAGAAAGAATAAAACTGTGGAAACAGCACTTCGAAAACTTACTTGGAAACCCACCAAAAATAACGCCTGAACCAATCACCAGAATAATTAGCAAACAATTAGACATTAAACTTGGACCGTTCACACAAGAAGAACTCGACTCGGTTCTCAGAAAAATTAAAAATAGAAAAGCTGCAGGACTGGACGAAATTCCCCCGGAAGTATGGAAGACCAGACAATTCGACGACATACTGCTCCGACACTGCAACGCAGTATACAATCAAAATCCGATAGATAGATGGACGAAGGGATGCATACTCCCCTTCCCTAAAAAGGGGGACCTCGGATTAGCCAAAAACTACCGAGGCATAACACTTACATCCATAGCTGCCAAAATCTACAATGCCCTACTACGAAACAGAATAGAACCCAAAATCGACAACATACTTAGAAAAAACCAAAATGGCTTCCGAAGAAATAGATCTACGACCTCACAAATATTAACCATCCGCAGAATCCTTGAAGGTGTACGGGCAAAGAACCTACAAGCGACATTAATATTTGTCGACTTTACCAAGGCTTTCGACTCCATTCACAGAGGAAAGATGGAACAAATCCTACTAGCGTACGGCATACCTAAAGAAACCGTAGCGGCAATAACGATTCTCTATAGAAACACTAAAGTAAAAGTACGATCACCAGATGGAGACACAGAATACTTCGACATAGTAGCAGGAGTACTACAAGGAGACACGCTGGCTCCGTATCTCTTTATCATTTGTCTAGACTACGTACTTAGAACATCGATTGACAAAATCAAAGAGAATGGCTTCGAACTGACGAAGAAAAGAAGCAGAAGATACCCCGCAACAACAATTACCGACGCCGACTACGCCGATGACATAGCGATACTGGCAAATACACCTGACCAAGCCGAAACACTTCTGCATAGTTTGGAACGAGCAGCAGCAAGCATAGGCCTCCATGTTAATGCACATAAAACGGAATATATGTGCTATAACCAAACGGGGGACATCTCCACTCTAGAAGGAACCCCTCTTAAACTAGTAGACAAATTCACGTACCTAGGAAGCAGCGTCGAATCAACCGAAAAGGACATCGAAACGAGGTTAACGAAAGCATGGACAGCTATCAATAGGCTATCGACTATATGGAAATCAGACCTAACCGATAAAATGAAACGCAGTTTCTTCCAGGCAGCGGTCACATCGATACTGCTATATGGATGCACTACATGGACGCTAACAAAACGGCTGGAGAAGAAACTAGATGGCAATTACACAAGAATGCTGCGTGCAATCCTCAACAAGTCCTGGCGGCAACACCCAACAAGACACCAACTGTACGGCCACCTGCCCCCTATCACGAAAACTATTCAAGTTAGGCGAACCAGACATGCAGGACATTGCTGGAGAAGCAGAGATGAACTCATAAGAGATGTACTCTTATGGATCCCCACACACGGCCGCGCAAAAGCAGGACGACCAGCACGAACGTACATTCAGCAGCTATGTGAGGATACAGGGTGTTGTCCTGAAGACCTGCCTAGGGCGATGAACGATAGGGAAGAGTGGAGAAAGAGGGTCAGGGATATCCGTGCTGCCAGCACGATATGATGATGATGAAAGTGGAGAGTGGAATTCATAGAGAGAGGTCGAACTCTGATAGAGGTAAAAATCCAAAGAGTCATCTTCCGGGTAGACTCGATCTTGCAACTCTTATTTGTTATAGCAATGATGAAACTCAACCACGTATTGAGGAAATGTATAGAAGCGGAGCTACAAATTTTCCACGTCACAGGAAAATTTTATCACCGAATGGCTATGGATGACATAAAGGTATTTGCAAAAACTGAAAAAGAACTGAATAGCCTGATACAAACAATACGAATAGGCAACCAGGACATAGGAATGGAAATTAGCATTGAAAAATATGCTTAACTGATTATGAAAAAAGAAAAAAAAACGGATAAAATTCCAAAATCAAGAATTCATTAAAAAAAAGCTTGGAGTGAAGGAAATTTACAAATACTGGAATATTGGAAACAGTTACCATCAAACAAGCGAAGATGAAAGAAAAATATGAACAGAGTACCTTAGGTTAACAAGAAAACTTCTCGAATTCATTCTCTGAATCATTGTGACAATACCCCTCGCGGCCCCGAATACATCAACTTCATAAAATCATTTCAAGTCTTGGCCGGTGAATCATCTAGTGGTTTCCGCCGGGGTATTTCACATTTCTTTATGGCCACAAGAAATACAACCGAGGGAGCGAGAGAAAAAGAACAAAGAACAAACGAATAATAAGGGCTTAGTTCAACTCAAAGTGCAAGAAGGGGTGTTCTGTAACACTGCATTCCCTGTGCATCTGTAGACTAAAGCTAGCGTGTATTTCTAGCGAAATTTCTATAAAGCTACTAGGGATGCCAACTCATCGTGACTGACCTTTCCTCACTGCTTCCTTCTGCTGACCGTTGTCGACTGCCCTTCTGCATCACCCTTCAACAACTGCCAACTCTGGGTTCCTTTTTCCAATTCCTCTGACTGGCGTTTCCTTGCCCACTTCCGGTCGCGTCGAAGATCTCGAGCTCAGGCCTTTGTTTGGTTTCGTGCCAAAACAAACAAAAAGATTCTCTGCTTGGCGCACCCCCTTCATAGTGTCACATCATAAAAAGGATAAATGCTTGCCGGTCCAACGAATCACGGAGTGAAAAACGAAGAAAACAAACCAATACTTAGACCTTGCAAAAAAATACTAAAAAAATCTGTGGAACCTAATGGCGGCAATGACATTAGTTGTAGACATTGGGAAGTTCCCCTAAAGCTTTGAAAGGGAACTAGAAGAATTGGAAATTGGAGGAAATAATCAGGACAATCCAGATAATAGTATTCATGAGATCGGCCTGAATACTCGAAAGAGTTCTGGTGACCTGGGGGAGAATTTCTTTTTACTCCGGACTCCAGTAAAAATTCTTACGCTGCTATGAAAGCCCGTAAGGAGTAAAATAATAATAATAATTGAATTATTGTTGGGATGAATCGTCCGTTTGTGAATTATATGACCAACACCAATGGAAACACCATTAAATGAACTGAGAAAAAAATTTAATTTGAGATTACAACTTAAGATACGTGGAGCTCTCTAAAATGTCTCAAATATATTTCCACGAAAACTGCAAAAGAGATACAGGAATCCCAAAATACGTCTACGAATACTCACTTGTTGATGTAAGCCTAGTTAGGCATTGGGTAATACAATTCAAATGGGACGTTAGCAATGTGACAAGCTATGTTTAGTAGAGTTATCAACGCACGTTTTAATCAGACCATTTGCACGAAAAGTGTCAATTAAACAGAAAGTTCGTGGACAGCAATTTCCTGAAAATGACGCCGTCATCTCTCCAGTGAAAAAAAATGTGCATCGTCTCAACATCTTTAAGAACGCTATATGCAGACTTTTTTTTTCGTCACTGCCGACAATGGATTATTAATAGTGCTGACAATTAAGAAAATATTATTTTGTAGCTTTTATGCCATAAATCTGTTGAAGTTCTCATGGAAAAACAAACATTAATTACGTATATTTGGATAAGTTTCGATCAGGTATCCATTGTAATTTCACGTGAAACGTAGGTTTCTTGTGTAGTTTGATCATTTTGGTGAGAAATTTACCCTCATTTCTTCCTGTAACTTTTAAGGCTTGGGTCATTAGGTTCTTTATTTAATAGCGTATCAAAATTCGTGGGATTTTAATGCCGAAACCATATTGGTAGAATAATAATAGTTGTGCTATTGAAAGCTTGAACAGAGTTCTGTCATTTACCTTTTAGCAGGTGAGAAATACAAACAATGTGAAATTTAGAAAATAATGTGTGATGTGTTCAGTGAAGCGTATTTTCGTAGAAAAAATGTTTTTAAATGGAGTAAATATGATTTTACCACTACGATACTATGCTAAAAAGACAGTCTGCGGAGTGCAATTACACTGACTCTCCGGTAAAAAAAATTCAGACACTGCGGCCTATAAAGAATGACATAGTGTTCTAGGGGATTAAAGATATCGCAACAATTGATTTCTTTGGAAAAAAATACACCTTCAGTTGCCAAATCTTCTGGCAAAATTCACCTTATATATTAAATAACTGTCGTATTATATTTTATCATTCGGTTGATTTTTATTCCGCTGTACACGCATCGTAAATCTACGGTAACAAGAAAACAGTGGTTATGGTGAATCAATTGCAAAATTTCTTGAATAGATTTAAGTCCATATCCCTTTTGCCTCAGTGAAATTTGTTTTGACGAAATCAGATGTTCAATCTACGAGAATACAATTAAAAAATATTTTAGCTGTGCAAAATATTGTATAGGCCTGAATGAGTATCTTTCTTCCTCTAATCTCTAATTGCACCAGCATCTTTTCCAAGCCATTGGGAACCGTTCCTAGTTCTCCACTAATACTTAGAATCACCAACCCTCTCATGTTCCACAGCTTTTATAGCTTTCTAGCGACAGTTTAGCATTTCTCTAAAATTTTCGTTGTTTATTTTTTCTTTTTTTATTTCCATATTTTCATCTCGTGGTCCGCTGGAATAGTAAAACCCACGAGATGACTAGATCAGGTGAGATGTTTTTAACGAGCCGCTGCAGGCATTGGCCTCCATGTCAATGCACACAAAACAGAATACATGTGCTATAATCAAACAGGTGACATTTCCGCACTAGACGGAATCTCTCTTAAACTGGTAAACAAGTTCACCTACCTAGGTAGCAGTGCCTCATCAACCGAAAAGGACATCAACACGTGGCTAACGAAGTGAAGGACAGCTATCGACAAGCAATCGATCATATGGAAATCAGACCTGACCGATAAAATGAAACGCAGTTTCTTATAGGAAGCAGTCGTATCGATACTGCTGTATGGATGCACTACTTGGACACTAAATAACAGCTGGAGAAGCTAGACGGCAGTTACACAAGAATGTTGCGAGCAATATTGAATAAGTCCTGGCGGCAACACCCCACAAACCACCAACTATACGGCCACATACCTCCCATCACGAAAACTATCCAAATTAGACGAACCAGACATGCAGGACACGGCTGGAGAAGCAGGGACGAGCTCATAAGTTATGTACTCCTATCGACACCCACATATGGCCGAGCAAAACCAGGACCACCAGCTCGAACATACATACAGTAGCTATGTGAGGATACGGGATGTAAACCTGAAGATGAACGAAAGGGAGAAGTGGCGATATCTGGGATATCTGTGCTGGCGGCACGTCACGATGATGATCACTAGTTGTAATATTAGTATTCGTATCATTAATGACAATCAATTCTTGCGTTTTTACATGTTTTAGGTGAAGTTTTATTGGCCGGGTGGTTAACGTGCTGAATTGCAATATCATAGTTAGCGAGTTCGAACCCAACTTACGCTATTACGTTCACTTTCGGACTTATAACTCTGGGAAAGGTTGGTTGGTTTTAATGTGATATCATATTTACCCAACCCCTCCGCTCGGGTAGGATATGACGCAAGGTCAATTTTTTAAGCGGAGTTTAACAGGTTTGAATTCAGAGTTTTCCTTCTCCTAGACTAGTTACCTCACCAAGGCTAAAGAACCCAGTCTGTTCTACTATTTACCCATAGCTGGAGGGAGAATAATTGGATTCATACCTTTCCCAGGTGTATTAGTGCTATATAAAATGCAATCAGTCTCGTCCAGGATTTGAACTCGTGTCACCGTGTCCATTTCCTACGACTATAACCATTACACCACGGGCACCTCCATTTTTAATGTGATATCAACCCTTGATAGGTAAACTATGCACACATACAAACTGAAACAAATACAAACACACACACATATATATCATCATCATCATCATATCGTGCTGGCAGCACGGATATCCCTGACCCTCTCTCGCCACTCCTCCCTATCGTTCATCGCCCTAGGCAGGTCTTCAGGACAACATCCTGTATCCTCACACAGCTGCTGAATATATATATAGAGAGAAAAAAATTACAAAATATTAATTACGTATATTTGGTTAAGTTTCGATCAGACATCCATTGAATTTTCATGTGAAAATGTTGGTTTCTTGTGTAGTTTGATTATTTTCGCGAGAAAACTACCCTCATTTCTTCCAGTAACTTTTAAGGTTTCTATCATTCTGTTCCTTTGTTTAAGAGCGTATCAAATATCGTGCGTTATATATGCCAAATCCATATTGGTGGAAAAATAGTAGTTCTATTGAAGCTTTTATTTGGGTGTTCTTAAGAACACCAAAATGAAAGATCTCTTTCGTCAACATCTGATGATGATTTCACAACCAGAAATAAATGTATTATGACACCAAGGAAGTGTTTGTTTTTTTTTTGTTTGTTTTTATTTTATATAAAAAAATGTTTAGCTCTGCACGTTGAGAGTTGATATATAATTAATTGTACATCGATAGCCGTTGACATTGAGTACTACAACTGGATACTCCGACTCCATGGATTTCCTTCTAGGATTATATATATATATATATATATATATATATATATATATATATATATATATAAACACGGAAAAAATAATAAATACATAGTTGCCAGTTATTTTAACACCACATTACTTAAAAAAAGCTTCATAGAGAAATTCAAGCCGGCACAGGATAGAATATAAATTATACACACACACACACACACACACACACATACACACAGTGAGCGAGAGACAGAAAGAGACAGAGACAGTGAGAGAGAAGTAAAAAAGTAGCTGTGAGGTGAATTGTGAACCACTTTAACAAGAATAAAAAAACGAATAATTAATGCAACAACTATACACACATAGTGACACAAATACACTTATACAAACACACACAACGCTCCAGAGTAAAGATAATTTACAAAGCTCTTTGCTTCGATGTGGCACAAGGCCAAATGAATGGGGCACCCAATGAGACTCGAACTCACTCGTGTAGGTTTGCTAGTCTAGCTTGCTAACCGTTACACCACCTGAGGTGCCCTACGATCCAGAGTAAAGCAACTAAAAGCTTAACATCACATGTAATATCAAAGACTAATTGGGGAAATAAAAAATGCACCGAAAAGGAAGAACTGGAAAGAGAAAGAGAAAGAAAGGAAAGAAGAAAAAGATGAGAAAGAAAAAACCAATTCCTACAAGGATTCGGTCACAAAATTAAAAGAGACAACCACCCCATCAAAAAAGTCACCTCTATATAAACCGAACCCCGCAGATGAAAAAAATATTAAAATTGTACCTAAGAAAGCTACAATCTGGAGACTTAACTAAGAGTCTAAATACATAATTTTTAAAACGATATCTTTTTGTGGACCTATTCATTTTGAAATATATATATATATATATATATATATATATATATATATTGCAAAATGAATAGTTTGTTTGTAACACCTTAACAAGCCACAGCTTATTTGTTTACACACGAGGTTTCAAGTATTGCTATTAAATAAAAAAAAATCCTGAAAATTGTGATAATGTCCTTCGCCTGTATGGTAAGGATCGACCATACATAAGCAACAGAACAAAAGACAATCGCCTCATTCGGGTGAACAAATTTATCGCATCCTCTATGCTCTCAGATTCATGGCCTTCAGACTATCATCTCTTCAACCCCATGAAAGAGGTGAGGTGTAAGAGGCAAACTTTATGCCAGTGACGAGAAAGTGAAAACTGCTGTGATGAAGTGGCTCTAATAACAGTCAACAGAATTTTCTCAAGTAGGAATATTGCTATTGAGAGAAACGGGATCGATGTTGAGAAGTAGAGATGTGATCCACAGAAGACCAATTTCATTTTGAGGTGTGATACATGTTCCTATGTCGGTAATTATTCATGTACTAAAGAAAAAGGCATTACTTTTTGACTCAAACTCGTATATATATATATATATATATATATATATATATTTATATATATATATATAATCCGAGGAAAGTAGTCTAAGGATTTGACTATTAAGTAATAATGCAAAGGGGATATGAATATCCAATTGAGTGTTTAATGTCCATGGCTATCCAATGTATGATTAATTCAAGCTTTAAAATACATCGAAACTCACGTGCACTGGGTTCAATCCCAGGTCGAGTCATACCAAAGACTTTAAAAATGGTACTTGATACCACCTTGCTTAACACTCAGCATTATAAGGTACGGTTCAAGGGTAAAGTGGAGCAATCCTGGGAATGGAGTAGCGCCCTCCCCTACACCTTGGTGTCGTAACTATCGAAAAGGGAGCCTTCGGGTCACCCTCGACTATGGTCGCTAACTTTACTTACTTACTTTTATATATATATATATATATATATATATATATATATATATATATATATATATATATATATATATATATATATATATATATATATATATATATATATATATATCTTTGGCCTATGGGTAGAGTGTTCACCAATGGTCCAGGAGACCGGGGTTCAATATATATATATATATATATATATATATATATATATATCTTTATTCTAAGGGTTAGAGTCTTCACCACTGGGCCGGGAGACCGGTTTCAATATATATATATATATATATATATATATATATATATATATATATATTCGGTGTTCACCAATGCCCAGGAGACCGGGGTTCAATCCCCGGTCGAGTCATACCAAAGACTTTTAAAATGGTACTTAGTACCTACTTGCTTAACACTCAGCAATGTAAGGTACATATCAATGGTAAAGTGGACCAATCCAGGGGAAAGTAGTAGCGCCCTCCCCTACTACATCTCGGTGTAGTAGCTATTGAAAAGGAGCCTTCGGGTCGCCCTCGACTACTGTTGGATTCATACCTTTCCCAGGTTTTATTAGTGCTATATAAAATGCAATCAGTCTCGTCCAGGATTTGAACTTGTGTCACCGTGTCCATTTCCTACGACTATAACCATTACACGGGCACCTCCACTTTTAATGTGATATCAACCCTTGACTACTGTTGCCAACGTATATTATATGAATATTTGGATGTGCCCGTGGTGTAATGGTTATCGTCGTACGAAATGGACACGGTGACACGAGGTCAAATCCTTGACGATACTGATTGCATTTCACATAGCACTAATACACCTGGGAAAGGTATGAATCCAATTATTCTCCCTACAGCTATGGGTAAATAGTAGGACAGACTAAGTTCTTCAGCCTTGGTGAGGCAACTAGTCTAGGAGAAGGAAAACACTGAATTCAAACCTGTTAAACTCCGCTTAAAAATTGGCCTTGTTTCTTATCCTGCCCGAGCGGAGGGGTTGGGTAAATAGGATAGTATGAATTTTTCAAGTAATTTTACGAAAAATCCTTAAAGACTTTTCGATAAAATTCTTAATACCGTTAAGAACAGACTCTATTTACAATTTAAAGATATAGAAGAGAATCAACTAGTATATATAGTTTCCAAGACTTCAACTATAATGAAACCTGTGCACAAATTTCCCAGACTCTCTCTCGCCATTTGTCTCAATTGTTTTTGGCAGGTCTTCTAGACTACATACTGTGTCCGTACAGGGCCGTTGTAGATAAGTTCTAGTTGGTCGTCGATTACTTGCACGTCTGTGTGAAGGAGAACGTTGCTTATGCGTTCGTCCTTACTTCACCAACAGTGTCACGCATGTTTTGTTCGTCTTATATCAGTGGTTTAAGAGATGGGTGGTAGGTGTCCGTACAGCGGCTTTTTTTTTTGGAATACTACTTCCAGGATTTGTTCAATATAGCTCGAAACATTCTTATGCAATCCTCGCCAAGCATTTTTTCTATACGCTTAGTCAGCATCCCTGTGGTGCATCTATACAGTAGAATTGACACGACCTCTGCTTGGAAAAAATTGCGTTTTATTTTATCGGACGAGTCCTACTCCAATATAATCGATTGCCTATCAATAGCAGTCCATGCCTTCGCTAATCACATATTTATGTCATTTTCAGTAGAGGAGACGCTGCTTCAAAGGTACGTAAACTTATCCACTACTTGCAGAGAACCACGATTTAGAGTGATTATATCTTTAATTTGATAAAGACACATATACTCTGTTTTAACTGCATTCAAATGGAGGCCAAAGCTACCTGCTGGCTGCTCCAGACTATACACCGGTTTGGGTAGGTGAATTTACCAGAAGCGCCATGTACTCTACGTTATATATATATATATATATATATATATATATATATATATATATATATATTCTGGATACAGGGGTTACTTAATTTTTTTCCCCTCTATCTGGCCATTCTACTTATATATTATATATATATACCCCGTTTTTATTTAAATTTTCCGGTTTCCTTAACTTGAAAAGTACCAGACGAAAAGGGCCCTTCGTTGTTTTATAGTTTTACTTAGTTCCCCTACTATAATCACCAATGGTGTCTCTACTTATTGTATTGTTTAAATTTTGCTATACTCATAAATTAATTAAATATATATATATGTGTGTGTGTGTGTGTGTGTGTGTATTGCGTTCTGGTAGGTGAACGCTTGTAATATTAAATAAAGGACAAACCACGATATAAGAGGAAATAGAGATATATTCTCAGGAAAAAGTATATACAGCAGAGACTATTAGTAGACAAGATCATAGGATTAGTGATTACAGAATAAAGATATAGTCCAACGATAGTATTGGCTTCCGTTATTACGGTAGCAAGTAAGGTGATCTCTAGTCTCCAACACTCTAATACTATTCCTGTAAGAAGCTGCTCTTCCCCTTCTAGTCTTTCCTGGTATTAGTAGCTACGGCTATATGTGGCAGATGGACTAGTTCATTGTGTGGAAAAAGGGGAGTGATACCCAACAAGATATATATATATAGTCATCCACAGACAGATCTGTTTCGTTCTATCAGTGTGGCTAGACATACTAGCTTCCCGTAACTGGGATCGAAACCCGGTTGACTCAAACGCTAATCCAATCTTTTACCCCTCAGCTACAAAGAACCAGTACCGTCGAAGTAAATTTTAAACGGTTATGAATCACAATTACTTTTGTTTACATACATCCGCTTAACGGCTACCGAGATCTCAATTCATATATGAAGAAACTTGCAATAAACGCTAATGGCAACTCGATTACTTCATTTGCTAGAGAACTCAACACTACGGGGGTAGGGGAGTATATATCGATATATTCATCTACAGACAGATCTGTTTCGTTCTATCAGAACTTATCAGTGTGGCTAAGCATACTAGCTTCCCGTAACTGGGATCGAAACCAGGTTGACTCAAACGCCATATATATATATATATATATATATATATATATATATATATATATATAATGTATGTCTATGAATGTGTGTGTATGCGTAGACAAATACTTACTCTGATTAAAGAAAAGGTGTAATGTAAATCATGTTTTCTCCCCGGCAACACCAAATCAAGATTTCTAGGCTTTTATACTGAAGAGAAAATTATAGAAATGCTTAAATTGTTCTTTTTACGACAGTGTTTGTTCACTGGTAACAATATTTGGCCTCTCTGCCACTGATATGTCTCAGATATCCGCAATATGATCCGTCTCATCGAGAAATCTACTCTTACGATAACTTACCCTTTTTTTTACTGTATATTGCAAGAGGACAGCAAAGCGATAATTTAGTTTTATGTTACATTTTACTCAGAGAATATACGCCCACATGCATACACTTACTCCACAGATACATCTCTTCCTATGCACATATGTATACATGCATTTAAGTCTCAAAAATATATTTGAATATAAAGAATTTTTGCCATTTCAGATTTAGTGATATATACATATGTACGTATGTGCCAAAACATATAGATGTATGTCTTAAGCTTGTTATATGTGCTTGTGAATACCAAAAAGTTAGAATAAAATAACTCTGAAACTAATAAAAAGTTGGTTGGTTGACTTTTATGGCATATTAACCCTTGTTGGTTATTTAATGCCAAATCCTGTTAATATGTATATACCAAATATATATGATTTGTACACGAATAGTTTGTAGGTACCATTTTAAACAAGCCAAAGCTCATTTATTTGTATACAGTTTAATGTTTTCAATTATTCCTATCACAAACACTTTTGTTTAATATTAATCATTTGTTTGCACACAATTAAACGGTTTTAAGTATTACTAACCGGACATTGGCCTAGGGGTTAGAGTGTTCGCCAATGGCCCGGGAGACCTGGGTTCAATCCCAGGTCGAGTCATAGCAAAGACTCAAAAAATGGTACTTGATGCCTCCTTGCTTAACACTCAGCATTATAAGGTACGGATCAAGGGTAAAATAGAGCAATCCAGGGAAGGAGTAGCGCCCTCCCCTACACCTTGGTGTAGTAGCTATTGAAAAGGGGGCCATCAGGTTACCCTCAACTATGGTCGCTAACAACTTTACTTACTTTAAGTATTACTATCGAATGCAAATAGTTTTATTTGCACAGGGTTAAAGGCTCTCAAATATTGCTATGTAACTGTAACACTTTACTTTAATATCAATCATTTGTTAGCACACAATTAAATGGTTAAACAGTGCCATCTGAACAAGGGGTGGGACTCTAACAGGTAGCACAACTCTGGGTCTGAGTGGAACTGGGAGTAATAGTAATGAAGAGGTTATCCACA
>OY757931.1:13736652-13781652 GCA_963585895.1 Sepioteuthis lessoniana | reverse complement strand
CATTTTTCACTTAATCTTGCGTTTAGTGAACATGTTTAACAAATTGACACAGATATTGATTATTGAAATTTGAAGGATAAAAGTCAATATAAGGAATTTAGAGTAAAATTCAATATAAAAAGAATGACACTAAAGCCAAATTCAGTATTTAACTAGGTAATGCTCTTTGGATGCTTTAGTGTACAATATTAAGCGGTAAGTTCTGAAGCTTTCTAGTTTGGATACTGCATCGAAAACATTATACAGACAATAATTTTTAAAAAGGAATTTTATATAAACAAACAAGAAAGAAAAGGATAGAAAATATAAAGTGTTGAAAATGTTAGTGCAACTTGCTGGGAGTTATCTGAGAGAGAGAGTTCGGGAAACAAAGTTCTTTGAATTTGAGTATTTTTCTTTTCTTTTTAGTTTTGGCGAAATGCTTTAGTTTTCATTTAAATTCGAGTCTTCAGTAAAATTGATTTATCAGCAGAATTCTCGTTTGAATTATTTTTCAGTTGTTTAACTTGTTAGAATTTCTGTAGTCCACTTTCGTTTAATTTTATTTTTATTTCTTGGGGAGCTTCTTGCCTGTTTGAAATACTTATCAGTTGTTTAAGAAGTGAGTGACTAAACCTTTCTCTTCGCTATTCTTTCCAGCCTTTACAGTTTGGTCCCCAATTTTGTACTTTCGTTTGATTTTAGTTTTATTTCTTGAGAAGCTTCTTGCATGTTTAAAAGACATATCGGCTGTTCAAGAAGCGAGTGACGAAACCCTTCAGCTGGCTATTTTTTCCTGCCTTTACAGTTTGGTCCCCAAATATCACACGCCGTTTCCAATTGCTGGTACACTGGCTGTATACACTAACAAGGGTCACAATAATCTACTGTTTGTTGGGAGGTCAACCTATACTTCAGGTATGAGACTAACTCATAATTTTCAGCAAAAACCATCGTAAACATGAAATCTCCATGTCTTTGAAATGACATCAAACTGCATCTAATGCTGAGGTCTTTGTCTTGGTGTTTGAGGGATGTGGTGTACCCTCTCATTACCATTACTCTCAGGTCCACTCTGATTTGGTGTAGAAGTAGCTTTCAGAGTCCAATATAGGGGTCATATATGTAAGCATACATATAAGCATTTAATAAGGATTAATATCATTAGACATCTAGTACCGTACATCTGTGAGCAAATTGTCCTTGTTAAATAGAATATTTGATAACTAGAATTACTAATAGAAATAGGAATACTTAAACCATTTTACTGCATGTGAGAAACGGATGGATGTTTAATAGAATTATTAGCGTTTGACAGCAATACTTGAAATTCTTTAACTGAGTGACAGCAAGAGAGCTTCAACTCGTTTAAGATTTAAGATACTTTCAAACTATTTGCTAATAGATAAATACCATTTGGATTTGGCATTAAATAACCAACAAGAATTGATATGCTATTAAAAAAAACACTCAATCTCACCCCCACAACTATAGGTTAATTAGTGCTACTACGGTTATTTTATATGGATAGTTTTGGCATTAAATAACCTTCAATAGTTGACTTGCTATTGAATAAAATAAACATACACATTTTTATATGAGGTAAATACCTAAAATATGCTAATTATTAAGAAAAAGAGAAAACGTGTGCCAATACCTAAACTGTAATTAAAATTTAAAATCCCTGACAACCAATTATTTTTAGTTATTGTATATATGATGACCGGTTCATTGGCCTAGTGGGTAGAGTGTTTGCCAATGGTCTGGACGACCTGGGTTCAATTCCAGGTCGTGTCATATCAAAGACTTTAAAAATGGTACTTGATACCTCCTTGCCTAACACTCGGCAATATAAGGTACGTATCAAGGGTAAAGTTGAGCAATCCAGGGAAAGATGTAGCGCCCTACTCTATACTCCGGTGTAGTAGCTATTGAAAAGAGAACCTTCTAGTCGCTCTTGACTACGGTATATATGATTATTTGATTGCTGTTAACTTTTTATACGGCCACATTGGAAGTGTTATTTGTCACTGCTTCCCACCAGACAGGACTTGACACAAGGTCAAAAGCCCAAAGGCCGATTAAAGTGGGGATAAAGGGGAGGGGAAGGTCGGGAACGAGCCGAGACTCGAACCCTGCTAGTCATTGACACACTAGGTGCAATATGAGTCTAATGAATCAAGCAGTATCACGGACCTAAATCTAGGTCCGGGCACGTATGCCAGAATATAGCTTGAACTAGACCGTGATGTCTAGTGCTATACAAGGGGTGCATAGGGGTCTGAAAAAGCAGCTCGCCCACCCGAAGGTTGCCCAGCCGAACCTGGGGGCCTATTCGGCCCCGAATCTGCCCTTGATTTCGATCGCCCATCCGGCACGAATGCCAGACGGCCCAGCCAAAAGGCCGAAAAGCGATTACGGCCACATTGGAAGTGATGGCAAGAGAAATATATTTGATGGTGAAATTAATTATTCATTATTTAAATTAGTACCAAAGTGATCACTTAAAAGTTAAACATTTAGTAAGTACGATGCTGCTTTGAAAAGCGATAAAGCCAGGAGTTCAGGATTGTTTTTGGATGAGCTGATAACAGAAGAATGTTGGAATGGTATGCCATAGATTTACGGACCACAACTCTTTATGCTTTGAATACAATGTCATTCTTAATCCTAGACTGGTGGTCCAACCAAAGTATCAGAGCCCCAGGCTCAAAATGAGCGCAGACACAGCTACGTCAAACCGTGTTCATTGCTACCAGGATACCTATTACCTTTTCTGCTGATAGAAAGACTGAGAACAGACTGAGATAGATGGATAGATAGATAGGAACAGGCTGAGATAGATAGATAGATAGATAGATAGATAGATAGATAGATAGGAATAGCATGTGATTGATAGATAAATAGGAACAGACTGAGATAGAGTGATTGATAGATAGATAGGAACAGGCTGAGATAGATAGATAGATAGATAGATAGATTAGAGCGATAGAAAAGAGTTCGCCATTTTCCTTTTTTTTCTTGCTACATAAGAAAAATATTTTTCGAGCTTCATTACGATTATATGTAGTGTCAAAAATCAGGGCTGGTCTAATAGAAACAGCAACTTCAGCAACAAAATCAAACTTTGATGTTTTGTAAAATAAATATTTGTTCCATGTCTTCTTTAATACGAGACCTGTATTGTATTAAAAACCTTCAGATTCTTATAGAAACTATTTTTATTTACTAAGCCTTGCTTTATCTACCTCAAGCCTCAAATTCCTTACTGTACCAATTGTTATTAAGGGTAATCCATCTTAGAATTCAACAGGATCATCGCTGCTTAACTTCAATAATCTAGTGGAACCTGTGCTTTCAACTTGACTTGACCGAGAGACTGAAATACACCCGGTGTTAAAAATCTGAATTGTGTGGACTGACTTCTTGGTTGACAATCCTCCAAGGTCGACTTAAACTTGTGGTAGCATTTTCTGTTAGGATCTGATTGATAGTTCTAGATCTATTTTGAAATAATTAATATTAAACAGGAATACTGGACGCCATATACAGGGGTAGTTTAAAAAGTTCTAAGCCTCATCCAGTTTTTAGATTTGTCACATAGCCCTCTTTCGTTTGAGCCTCACTTGTTCAAAAATTAAACACAGAAAACTTATTGACTTTTAAAAGTTTTATGAGAAGTAGGAGTGTGTTGCCACAACAAAAATGTTTACGTACGATATTCTTTCTTAGTAAGGCTCAGAACATTTTTAAATAACCCTTTTAACTGTATATTATAGTTACTTGAATTTATAATTATTTAAAAATAAGTAATCAAAGCAAAAAAAAGGAATTACCTCGCCATTAAAGAACAAAAATTCATATCCCGTAAAACCGACCAACCAACCAACCAAACAAACAAACAACTTCTCACTTTCAAAAATTGAGTGCTTCAAAGGGAGAAAGAAAAGATAATTTACGAAGCAAGTATATATTTACCCAACACCTTCGCCACTAGTAATTTATGACACCTGATTAATTTTTAAGCAGACTAGAGATGATTTGAATTCAGGGTTTTTCTTTTCCCCAGACAAGGCTAAAGAAACCAGTCTGTCCCACAATTTACTGATAGCTCAGGAGGTAACCGATGGAGTCAGGCTTTTTTTTCAAAATAATGAGGTTTATTTATTGATTGAGTAAAAGCACTTGTATCGATTTGCAAATACATACTTTCTCTCATTTTCTCTCTCTATATATCTATCTATCTATTTGTATGTGTGTGTGTGATGAAAAGATAATTACGCCCACATATATATATATATATATATATATATGATTCAATGTGATGTTAATTTGAATTATAAAACGAGATGACAACGTTACATTGTTGGAAAGTCGAAACAACGTTATATTCATTGGATTGCCCAGTTAGCTGAGGCCGTAGTATACACTGCCTGCACCTCTGCAGAGGGGTAAAACCCCCAATGAGTGTCCTGATATGACGCTAAACAATCTGATGGGTTCAAGTGATGTTAGAGCTTTGGGGAATGCGGAGTACCCCTTTATTACCATTGATCCCCGGTTCACTCTGACCCGGAATAGTAGTATCTGATAGGGGCCCTATCTATAGGTTAAATAGCAAACTGCATACAAATGCTAAACTGAATAGCTTGAAATAGAAATGTTGTCGACAATTAAACTGTACTTACATTTAAACTTGTACTAACTGAATTATTTGAAATGGGACTGTTTTGACATTGAAACTCTGCTTACACTAAACTGAATTGTTTAATATAGAAGTGTTCTGACATTTAACTGTGTGTAAACAAAATCTGTATATATGTTTCACTAAACTGAATTGCTTGATATGGAAATGTTTTTGACGATTAAACTGTACTCATGCTAAACGGAATTGTTTCAAATAAAACTATTTACATAAAATGAATCTGGGGTTGAATAACCGTCAAAGGCTGATAAGCCATAAAACTCAAACACCCAACATTCATTGGAAAGTGGAGAAAACGTACAAGGTTGTTCAGTATTTTTAAACTATTCTTAATATAAATGACAACACACGTAGACACTACCATATATATATATATATATATATATATATATATATATATATATATATATATATATATATATAACACTGTAAAAAGTGTTAGGAAATTATCAGTTTCTCGACTATGAGATCATCAGATCAATATGAAAGCTATAATGTTCGTTTGATTACAAATACGCTATTCAAACTTTCATCTACATAAATTCTACCATCAATATTGAGCCCTTCTTACTTATAAATATAGCAAACAGCATTATATATATATATATATATATATATATAATAGAAATATGTATATAAAATGTATATATATATATCATAGAAATATATATATATATATATATATATATATATATATAAAAGAAATATGTGAAAAGTTGGATAAATCAAACATTTAACTCAAATTTAGATCTGTGAAGGAAATATCACACATCTAAATTTGTATAAAGTGTTAGATTTATCCAACTTTCCACATATTTCTATCGCACAGTCAGATTCACAACAAATCTCTCTTTTCAACATATATATATATATCATCATCATCATCATGTCGTGCCGCTAGCACGGATATCCCTGACCTTCTAGCGCCACTTCTCCCTATTGTTCATCGCCTCTGGTTGGTTTTCAGGGCTACATCCCGTATCCTCACATAGCTGCTGTATGTATGTTCGAGCTGGTCATCCTGCTTTTGCTCGGCCATATGTGGGGTTCCATAGGAGTACATCACTTATGAGCTCGTCCCTGCTTCTCCAGCAGTGTCCTGCATGTCTGGTTCGTCTAACTTGGATAGTTTTCGTGATCGGAGGCAGGTGGCCGTATAGTTGGTGCTTTGTGGGGTGTTGCCGCCAGGACTTGTTCAATATTCCTCGCAACATTCTTGTGTAATTGCCGTCTAGTTTCTTCTCGACCCGTTTAGTTAGCGTCCAAGAAGTGCATCCATACAGTAGTATCGACACAACCGCTGAATAAAAATATGTGGAAAGTTGGATAAACCAAACACTTAACTCAAATTTAGAAGTGTGAAGGAAATATCACACATCTAAATTTGAGTAAAGTGTTAGATTTAGCCAAATTTCCACATATTTCTATCATACAGTCAGATTCATAAGAAATCTCTCTTTTCAACATATATGTATATATATATATATATATATATATATATATATATAGAGAGAGAGAGAGAGAGAGATGAAATATATTCAAAAGATTTTGCAACAAATGCTTTATTAACCAAAAGAGAGATGAAAAAGAAATGAAATGTTCATTTTAATCAAAATAATCTCTTTAGCAGTAAATGCACATATTCCTGCAACTTTTTCATTACGTGAAACTCTCCTGAAAGTTTATTTTTGATATTGCAGAAAGCTGCTTAAATAACGATGATAAGCAAAATCTCTAAAGCCTTTCGTTTCCCACTTTTTACTGCTCCTTGATGATCAGCGATCATAATTGAATTGCCATGGCAATCTCATTGGTAGTGGTAATCTTTCCCAAAATTATTCCTAAAATTATTTTTTCCGAATCATTTGGAAACAAATCACGAACAGAGTGATATATATATATATATATATATATATATATATATATATATATATATATATACAGTGGGTTGAAATAAATATTCGTACATATGAAATTAATGCCAAATATTTGTACATATGGAAATGAATAAATGGCATTAATTTCTGTAAAATTAATTGTAACCTAAGTTTATATACACAGATTACTAAAATATATCCTCATACGGTAAATGTATAGAGAAATTTTGTTCAGGCTATGTTAGAACGATAAAAAGTTAAAATTTTCATATGTATGAATATTTATTTCATCCCACTGTGTATAAATGTATATATATATGATGGTCATTCAATAAATCAGGCAATATTTTCTTGAAAGAAGCAAAATAAACTTTTTTCATATTTTTCTTAATCCAGAATTGTAAACTTGGCATTGATGGTTTATAACAAAAAGTATTTAATCTCCCAAAAGTATTTGTTTTGAGGCTATTCAAAATGGTAGTAATCAAACACAGAGATCCAGTCTTTAACAAAGGTTTCTCATCAAGTTTTTAGTGGCTTTGAAATGCAAACTATTCTAAATTTCAAAAGGAATGGGAAATGTGTACAGAGAAGAATATCTTAGTCAAGAAACTGGTCTTAACATGGGTTTGCATCAACAAGCCTGAGTAAAAAAGACTGTCGTTGAAGTAGACACACTCAGACTCATCGGTACAGAAAAAGTTATGGGCGCAGTGGATAGTAAATAAGATCATACTGACAGTGTTCTAGGACATGCAAGGGCCTATCACTAATGATTTCCTTGAAAAAAGTACAACAGTAAACAGTTCTTCCAACAGCCAACTCCTGAGACAATATTTCACTTCGTACATAAACACTCCAACAACTAGACCTTGTTTATTGGTTATTGTTTTTTAATGGCATATCAACCTTCGTGCACTATTTAATGTCAAAGCCATCTTTTTAGAAGGAGAGTAGTCATACTATCTAACAGATAAATGGGGGATAATCATGTTCATGCCTTTTCAAAGGGTATTTGTCCGAAAATGATCGTAATAGCATGATTGGGGTTCGAACTCAGTTACTATGATTTTGCAGTTCAACTCATGAACCCTTTTCCCTCAACGAACCCATCCACAACAAATTGTACCTTTCGTCTAATATTTTTTGTTCCTTGTTTTGCTATTCAGTCTTCTGTATATACGAGGATCAATGAATAAGTTTCCAGTCTTTTTTAGTGTAGACACTTTTATTGATAGTACACACATAAAACTCTAGTCCCCTTCGAAGTAATCTCCTCCGGCTGCAATGCACTTGTTGTACTGTTCCAACAACTTCTCGAAGGCCCCATTAAAGTCCTCTTTTGTGAGCGTGTCAATGACCTTCGTCACAGCCTCTTTCATCGCCTCAATTGTCTCATATCGACAGCCGGTGAGCTTAGGGAATAAGCAAAAGTCACAGGGAGCAAGGTCTGGACTCTAGGGAGGCTGAGGAACTGTCTTGATGCACATCTTGATAAAATAGTCTGTGACAAGGATGGAGTTGTGGACTGGTGCATTGTCCTGTTAGAAATGCCACTGACCCGATTTGAACAGTGCTGGCCTCTTCCCTAGGAATGTCTTCCTGAACTCCCTTAAAACGTCAACATAGTAACCCTAACCCTAAGCCTTTGGCCAATCAACTCTGGTGTATTGACTTCCTTACTCCTCCCACACCTCTTATCCTCCCTCACAGACTCCCTGCCTTCCTTGAATCTCTTATGCCACTCAAAAACTGATGCTCCAATCATGCAAGATGGTCGAAAAGCAGTCTGAAGCATTCAATACGTTACTGTGGCATTTTTTCGACTTTAAAATTATTGCATATCGTTCTTCTAAAGTGTCAGATTGCATTTTTGAAATTCACCAGCTGTGACAATCAAGCTTTAGTAGGGTGTATTCCAATTGCTGCTGTAGCAGTTCATTTGAATCTGAATTGGTGAGTCATCTCATAAGATGTATAGCAATAACGTACTGCTATACAATAGCAGCATACTAGACTAAGCTAAGACAATTTTAAATGCCCATGGAAACTTATTGAAGGCACCACGTATTAGCAAATTTTTGAGGACTAAATTTTCACCTTTGCAAGGAATTCTACATGTGTTGCAAGTATATTATTATCTAGCCGGCAAGAGATTTATAAGGATTGAAACAGAGCTGGTTACACAAAGACGGACTGGATTGATCGATTTATTCATTATTTCACAGATTTATTTATTTATTTATTTAAATGGCATCTCAATCCGCATGGGGAAATGTTATTCATAGAAGTTAAGATCATCTATATTCTGTATTTATATTTGCATTCACATTATTTTTCTAGTTGTTTTTTGGGAGTTATTTCATTGAACGATATGTCAAAATGCTCTAGGATTGTTTTCTAATAATTATTTTGTATGACATTGATCATTTTTATATTGATAATTTTTGGTATAATTTTATTTCTCTCATAAAAGACAAAATGTCATCCATTTAGACATTTTCGAATAGGTCCTTCACATTATTTGCATTGAAAAAACGTTGACAAATGAAAAATAACGCTCTGTATTTTATGAGAAAGTGTTTAGCAGTGTAAGGTGTTTGATATACTGTATGCTGTGGTTGTTTTTCGTGTTTTACAATAAAAAAAAGTGCGTAAGTCTTGCGTGACCATTAGCAATCGGGATATAGTGACATTTTCTCAACTATTTTTTTTTTGTCAAAGCTTTTTGTCATTCTCACTGTGTGGCTTTGATAAGGAAGAGGTTATTGGGTTCGTTCTTTATGCAGTGTTGTTGCCATCTTTTATGGAAAAATTTATTGACTTTTTGGATTCACGTCAGTGTGTAAAATTTCGACTTTGTATGGGGCCATATTTAAAGCCAATTTGGAGGTCGAGTTATCTTTTTCGTTTCCCTATATGGCTTGGGATCCAGCATACTAGAATCTCTTTTGAGTTAGACGCGAAGTCAAACTGACTTTTGAGCTTAATGATTAAGGGGCATTCAGTTTTTTTCTTTTCAATTTTTTTAGTCTGATTTACACAGAGATTGAGTCAGAGAATGTGATAGAATTTTTATCGCTACCTTCAGAGATGATATAAAATGTCAGATATATTGCATAGGCTTCGCCTGTTAAGATGAAATTTTCTTTTGGAAGAGTTTTTCAGGTAATTTTCTTGTTTAATATGACTGCACACAGCGTTTTATCGTTGTTCTTCAAGTCATTTTTAAAGATCCAAAGGTTGGTGGGATAGTGATCAATGATATTGTCGAGTTTATCTCAGTAAATGATGGGATGGTTTCTTATTTTCGAGAGCTACCTTAATTCCAAGACCACTTTAGGTACTTTAAGAACCAAGGTGATCTTTGGTTGGTGGATTGTTTTGGTTTTATGGCATATCAACATTTGTAGTTCATTTAATGCCAAATCCATTTTTATACAAATATAATTCAGTTTGGCACAAGTACACAGTTTAATTGTCAAAATCATTTCTATTTCAAGCCATTCAGTTTTGTCAAACAGTTCTAATTCAAACAATTCAGTTTAGTATAAGTATAGTTTTTGTTTACACAGAGTTAAATTTCAAAACAGTTCTATTTCGAACAATTCAGTTTCCCGTAAGTACAGTTTCGAAAACAGTTCTATTTCAGGCAATTCAGTTTAGCATAAGTATGCAGTTTCCGTGTCAAAACAGTTCTATCTCAAGTAATTCAGTTTAACATAGGTACGCAGTTTAGTTCTATTTGACTCATAGAATTGACCCCATCGGGTGCTACCAGTCTGGGCTAGAGTGGACCTGTGAGTGATAGCAATGAAGGGGGGCTCTGTATTCCCTAAAGATACAGTATAACTGGAACTTTGCCTTCAGATTGTTTAGTATCGTACTCAGGACACTCCTTGAGGTGGGGGGTCATACCCCTCTGTAGAAAAGTATTCAGTGTATTCTACAACCTCTGCCGACTGGGCGACAAGGTGATGTTTGGGATATAAAGGTATCATGTGTGTCGGTGAGAGTGACTTTGGATTTTTTAAGCTTGGGTCTCATTCAGTGACCCAAAGATTGTATTGCTTTTTTTGTTCCAAGGTCTGCAAGTACTTTGGTTTATAGACGCAATAGTAAGCTAAGTTTGTTAAGTTGAATGTACGTTTTATTCATTAAAGTATCGTTGTTCTTCAAGTCATTCGTAAAGATCCAATTGTTGGTGGGATATTGTCGAGTTTATGTCAGTAAATGATAGGATGTTTTCTTATTTTCGAGAGCTACCTTCATCCCAAGAAACCTTTAGGTTCTTTAAAAACACAGGGTCTTCATTCGTTGGTCATTTTCATAATCTGCCCTTTTCCTTAGACACTCACTTTTTCTGCGTCTCTGTTTCGTCTCTTGTAGGCCAACTCTCTTTTTTACAAACGCCTCCAATTCATATATTCACCATCCGTTATTCTAATGTCTCTTGCCACGTCATTTGGTTAACATCATGTCCATGGACTGAATATATTTATATCTGAAACATTGAGACATTCCGATTTGAAATTAGAAATTCCCTTTAAATATAAACATCGTTATTTATATAGTGTCAACTGTCAAAAGAAGGCATTGGTATTTTTATCCTGCTTTTTATTTAACCACATTTATGCAAATTCTATCTTGGTAGCAGCATTAGGTAATAAGAACGCCTCATATCTGATCGATAACCCAACAAATGTAGCCAAAATGAGTCTGGTATGGTCGATTTATTTTTAAATTAAAGTTCTGCTTATCCCACATTCCAACCCCAGGGGAAATGTGTGTCCAATGTTCAAATTGGCAATGGAGCACAAGTTACAATCAAATACGACAAACGTGGATTAGTCGGGATGTTGAAAATTATATAAAACTAGCAGGACTTACTCATTCGAATTTCAGCTTTAGTATGATTTGGTTTATATGTTCAAGAGTATACAGGTGTGCACATACGCACACACACACACACATATATATATATATATATACAGAGAGAAAGAGAAAGAAACTGCCGGATAGAGTTGTATAACTTTTGAACAATCAGAAAATAAAAAAAAAACAGGCAATATATATATATCTATATATATATGATGAAATGATAAAATTGTCGTCCAAAAGAAAACAACACTACAGCTTTATTTCAATACTTCCACCTCAATCACCGTCTCGATACGAATACGGATCCGGAACTGGGAGCATACCTTTTTCACAAGCGCCGGCGCGAGCTCGCGAATACTCGGCGGATGGCGGCGATCAGGCTAGCTTTGGTGTTGTGGGAGGTCATGTTGATGATGTTCTCGACGTATGACCAACCGAAGTAGTCCAGCGGGTTCAGGTCAGGGGAGGAGGGGGGCCTGACTGACTTGATTAGCCTGAGGTTCTTTGTCTTCTCAGTCAAGATCTGGCTTGTCTGGCGCCTGTAGGACCCACACTTTAAGTCCTCCTTCACACATGCATTCACAGTTGTGTGTGAGACACCTAAATCTCTGGCACTCTACCGATTTGGCCGCTGGGGAGTTTCATCAATGATTGCCTGAACCTTTTCGATGAACTCCTTGGTCCGGTTCTTCCTGGCGATGTTCTTCCGCTCCACCACCTCCAAAGGGTCGTCCGATGCGTTGAGCTGTGCCCTCAAGCGTTGAACCGTCCGGATTTGCATTTTGAGGTTGCTGGCAATAGTCCAGTTCTCAGAACTTGGATCGGTAGAGTGCATGAGTTGTACAGTGGCGAATCTCTGATCTCGCTCGTTGAACATTGTGTCACTTTCAGACATGATAGAAGGCTCCAAACGCTCGTAGGATTTGTACACGACTGGCCAACTCGAAGATGGTCTGCAACAAAAAAAGAAAATAGGTTTTCATTAAATGGAAATGGAATAATGTTGTCTTTTCTAAGACGACAATTTTATCGATCCAGCCTGTATGTATACATATATTTATATTGTCTGGTTTTTATTTTATATATATATATATACATATATATATATATATATGTATATAAAGACAGATTGACAAACAGAGAGATACGAAGGTTGCCTGAAAGTTAATTAGCTGATCAAGATGTACTCACGCGATTTGAATTAAAAGTTTATTTTTCTACACACTCCCTCTTGTTGTCGACTCACTTCTACTGTTAATGTTGCAGTGCTTGGATCCCACTGGTTAAAAGAGTCATCGAGAGCTGATTAATTTTCATCGTACCTTTGATGACAGCTAAATAGATATAAGTAGACTGAGGAAGATTGATATGAACTAAGATAGATATGAATTGAGAAAGATTGAATTTGTTTCGTTTAATTTTTTAGTTTAATGGAATATCAGCGAATAAACTGTAGACATAAGATATCAAATGAAAATAATTCACATATTTATCGCTTATTTTATCTTTTAATATGTTTAGCGGCATATAAACTCATAATGGGTTATTTAATACGAAAATGTAAGTGTTTGATAGTACTTTTAACAATATTTTCAATGCCGTGTAATATTTTATAACTCTTTATCATTTGTTTTAAATCATCTATTTGTACACAGTTATTTATCAAGTATTCATATCTTATACAAATAATTTGCATTCATTTACGTAGTGTCATGTTTTCCTATCTAATAAAAATAATCCGTGCAATTAGATGGTTTTACAGCTAGTCATATTAAATAATAATTTGGTAGCACACTGTTGCATAGTTTCAAGTATTCCGATCTAATTTAAATTGTTGCATATTGCACCACAGGACAAACAACGACGGACTCGTAGATATAAAAAAAAATATTTATATTTTCACTCTTCGACGGCGACGAGTGGGAAGTAGGAATACAGTCAGAGAAAGTTCGCACATATCTTTCTACTGAGCCGGCATCCTTTGTGTGTATTAGATAGACGGCCGGAAAACACACATGGGAGTTCGTTTGAGTGACTCGCAGGTCTCTCCCTTCGCTTGAGAGTCTAGCGGATATCTTCCATTCGCTTGAGTGACCAGCGGATCTCTCTTCTTCACTTGAGTGACCAGCAGGTTTTTTTCTTCGCTTGAGCAACCAACGGACCTCCCTCTTCGCTTGAGCGAGCACAGGATCTCTACCTTCAGTCCAAATTTACAGAACATATATAGTCTTTTCAAGTGCCATGTGGAAGTATGAACATCCTCTTCGCCTCACGTATTTTTTTGTTTGTGGCTAGTTATCGGAACTTACATACATCTGTTTTCTTTCGGTAATTTGTTGATCTTATCTGCGACGGAAATATCTTTCACTCTATTCATAGGCAATGAATTATATTCTCTTTCCTGTGAAACCACTTTGTTGATCTTATCTTGCAACCGCATTAAATCTGTTCATCGTCACCTGCTAAGCTAGTATATTACATATTTACCAACCCCTCCGCTCGGGTAGGATATGACACAAGGTCAGGTTTTAAGCAGAGTTTAACAGGTTTGAATTCAGAGTTTTCTTTCTCCTAGACTAGTTGCCTCACCAAGGCTGAAGAACTCAGTCTGCCCTACTATATACCCATAGCTGGAGGGAGAATATTTGGATTCATACCTTTCCTAAGGATATTAGTGCTATGTGAAATACAATCAATCTCGTCCAGGATTTGAACTCGTGTCACCGAGTCCATTTCCCATGACGCGGGCACTTTCTTATGCTAGTATATTACAAAATAATTTGTGCCGAGTTAGATGTTTTCACATATTTTTCTCTAGTACTAATTATGTTAGTATACTATAGTTTGGTGTCGCTTTGTTTTATGGTATATCAACCAATGTAGGTTATTAATTGCCAAATCGTCTTTGCACATATCTCAAATATATATCTGATTTGTAACCACATTTTGCAGATAACATTCTTAAACGAGCTGGAGCCCTTTTTGTTGTATATCATCATCATCATGTCGTGCTGGTAGCACGGATATCCCTGACCCCCTCTCGCCACTTTTCCCTATTGTTTATCGCCTCAGGCAGGTCTTCTGGACAACATCCCGTATCCTCACATAGTTGATGAATGTATGTTCGTGCTGGTCGTCCTGCTTTTGCACGGCCATGTGTGGGGGGGTCCATAAGAGTACATCACTTACGAGTTCGTCCGTGCTTCTCCAGCAGTGTCCTGCATGTCTGGTTTGTCTAACTTGTATAGTTTTCGTGATAGGAGGCAAGTGGCCGTACAGTTGGTGTCTTGTGGGGTGTTGTCGCCAGGACTTGTTCAAGATTGCTCGCAGCATTCTTGTGTAATTGCCGTCTAGCTTCTTCTCCAGCCGTTTTGTTAGAGTCCATGTAGTGCATCCATATAGCAGTATCGATGCGACCGCTGCCTGGAAGAAACTGCGTTTCATTTTATCGGTTAGGTCTGATTTCCATATAATCGATAGCCTATTGCTAGTTTAAGAAGAATAGCCATGATGATACCAATCGCAGCAGTAATACAATACATATACAAATACATGTGCAAATACAATACAGGCGGACTGTTTCGTTTCAGATACGAACGCGTTTAAAAATGACTGGCTTCTGTCCAAGGGGACAAGGGAGAGAGACACAATTCTTAAAATATTTGCTAACCATGCTATGCTGACCATACTATGCTGACCCCACCCCAACGCGCGGCTCATCTTGTGATATTTAAGATCTCTCTCGGCAGAGATCCGAAAAACCCAACTACATCTTTCAACAGTAGAAAACCAAACTCTTTTTCAACGGTCGAAATTCAACTACATATTTCAACGGTAAAAATTCAACTGACGTCTTTTCAAAATCCTCAAGCTCTCAGGACCATCTCTTCTGTGCATGACATTATCCACACTCCAGCCCCATTTCCTTACTAGAGGTTTATTATGACTAATGGCGATTGTTATATTCTTTGAGCACTGGCGTAAAACTGCACCGAATGACTCGAGCCTTACGAAACGGAATGATAAAATATAATTAACGAAAAATCATTAATACAAAAAAATCATTCCATAATTATAAAAAATTTTTTGCACACAGTTAAATGGTTTCAAGTATTGCTATATAATAAACACAATTTAACATCAGTGATTTGTTTGCACCCATAGTTTGTTCTGTGTGACCCGTAGATAGGACCCTATCAGGTGCTACCACTGAGGGTCAGTCAAAACCTCGAAGGAACTGTACATGTTGTATAGCCTGATTCAACAATACGTATACATATGCATGCGGAAACATAATCCACAATAATGACGAACAAACACACGTCTTTAGAAAAATATCCCTCTCACACTTTATTCGAAATGGTTTCGATAGGGTTGTGAAAGGGTTGCGAAAGGGTTATAGAGGTGAGTTGGAGACTGAACAGACTGCCTCTCTGGGAGCTGGTTCTCACTGCAGCATCTTATCTCCAACTAACCGAACCTGTCTGTTTCACCGGGTTATATAATTGTTTGACATACACCTACTTCTTGTGGGCATCACATCTGCACCCAATTCAACACGTCCACAGTCAAGGTTATACCCTGATTTCTTCGACCGGATGCACCTGTTATTTACACAGGTGCATCTCTTATTTGACAGCTCGGTCGAGAGTCAATATGCAACACACATTCCCCAAATCATTAAGGCTGAAGCCTCAACATCAGATGGTTTAATGTCATATATCGAACACTCGTTAGGTTGGAGTCTTACCCCTTTGCAGAGAGGCACTAGTCTACAGCCCTAGCCGACTGGGCTATAGTCTAATCTGGTACTAAGCTCTAAAATGGAGCCTAACAGGTCCTCCCGCTCGAACTTGAGAGGAAAATCATGAAAATGTTACCTTACACTCCTAAGCGTTTAAAAAGGAACCTAATCACTTTATTCGGTTTAGCGTTATACACAGGCCACTAATTTTTTTTAGTGGGAGGGTCTTCCCCAGTGCAGAAAATACAGCAGGGTAGATTTCATCCAGGTTGGAGATTGGTCAGTCAAAATAAAGATGAGAAGTTTTATTTTCATTAATGTTTAACCTAATTGTTGGTAACTAAAGCGACTTTATTTCTTTTTTGTTTTGTTTTTTAATAATTCATTTACCACGAGTCACTGCGTGGCGAACAGAGGATTCGGGTTCGTTCGGTCATCTCATATACTCTATGTAGCCAACATAAATTGATAAACATTTCAAGTAAATATATAATTTCATTGTTTTTTAGACATGAATGTGTACTATTAATCACTTTCGATGCGAAGTTCTGTTTGGTTTGGTTTGGTTTGGTTTCTTTGTTTAATGGCATATCAACTCTTTCTAGGTTATCTAATGCCAAAGTTATTCTCCTAGAAGAACATTAGTGGTACTATTTAACCCATAGCTGGGAGGATAAGGGGGTTCATACCTTTCCCAAGGGTATTTGCCCGAAAGTGAACGCAATAGTGCGACTGGAGTACGAACTCGCGTACTACGATTCCGCAGTCCATCGCTTTAACCATTACACCACTAGGAAACCCCCGCGAAGTTCTGTATATTGTTAAAAAGGACTAAGTGCATATTGGTAAAGAGACAGTAATCTACTGCTTGAATTAACTATCCAGAGATTAAGTATATCTTTCTACAGCAAGAGAAACTATAGGGCTTAGAGGTTGAAAGACTGTTCATACCGTCAACGCATGACAAAACTTTAAAATTAACTCAATTAGAACATATTCACCTCGAGCTTTTTTTATTACCTGAAAAAAACTAATAATATACGTGGTGCCTTCAATGAGTTTCTAGACTTTTGGGGAAAGGCATTTAAAATTGTCGTAGACTCTTGAAAATTCATTATCTTATTGCTGTACATTTTATGAGATGACTGACCAATTTTTATGATTTTTAATGAGGTTTTAATGAACAGCTACAACAGGAATTGGAATACACCATACTAAAGCCTGATTATCACAGCTGGTGAATTTCAATCTTGACGTGAGGACACTTTAGAAGAATGATATGCAATAGAATTCTGTTGTAAACTTGGAAAAAGTGCCACAGAAATGTATGGAATGCTTTAGACTGGTTTTCGACCATCTTGCATGAATGGAGCATCAGTTTTTGAGTAGCATAAGAGATTCAAGGAAGGCGGGGAGTCTGTGAGGGATGATAAGAGGTGTGGGAGGAGTAAGGAAGTTAATACATCAGAGTTGATTGGCCAAAGGTTTAGGGTTAGGGTTAAGGTTACTATGTTGAGGTTTTAAGGGAGTTCAGGAAGAGATTCGTTTGGAAGAGGACAGCACTCTTCAAATCGGGTCAGTGGCATTTCCATCAGGACAATGCACCAGTCCACAACTCCATCCTTGTCACAGACTATTTGACCAAGATGGGCATCAACACAGTTCCTCAGCCTCCCTAGAGCCCAGACCTTGCTCCCTGTGAGTTTTGGTTATTCTCTAATCTCAGAGGCTGTCCTTATGAGATAACTGAGAGATGAAAGAGGCTGTGACGAAGGTCATTGACACGCTCACACAAGAGGACCTCTATAAGACCTTCCAGAAGTTGTTGGAACGGCACAAGTGTATTGCAGCCGGTGGAGATTACTTCGAAGGGGACTAGAGTTCCCTGTTTGTACAATCAATAAAAGTTCCCACACGAAAAAAGTCTGGAGACTTATTTAATGATCCTCATACATTATAAAATCTAATAGTTAAACATTCTGGCGCTTCGTAAAATATAATGTAAATAAATAATAATTAAATTTTCTAAATTATAGGTGTAATTTATTCTTCAAAAACCTGGCAATACTGAAGTAAAAAAATGTCATAAACTTGTATCTTGGCTTCCTAAAACAAATACTTGCGAGAAATGCACAGCAGTCTACAGTTAAATGACATCTCTTGCAGATCTGAATTAACAAAAGATGAAAAACAGGGCAAGATTTATATATATATATATATATATATATATATATAGTAAAGTTGGCGACCGTAGTCAAGGGCGACCAGAAGGCTTCCTTTTCAATAGCTACTACATCGAATTTTAGGAGAGGATGCTACTCTTTTTCCAGGATTGCTCGACTTTATCCTTGATATCTACCTTATATTGCTGAGTGTTAAGAAAGGAAGTATCAAGTACCATTTTAAAGTCTTTGGTATGACGCGACCTGGGATTGAACCCATGTCTCCCAGACCATTGATATATATACATATTGATAGATAGACAGCGAAAGAGAGAGAGAGAGAGAGAGAGAGAGTGAGAGAGAGAGAGAAGCAGAGAGATACGAGGGTTGGCTGAAAAATACACTCATGAAATGTATACCCTAGGAAGGTATATAAAGACCAAGATAGATTGATAAATTTTGGGTTTGTTTGGTCTGTTTTGGTCTCTATTTTTTAATGGCATATCAACTTCCATGCGTTATCTAATGCCAAAACCAACCTTGTAGAAGAATTGTAACGATATCATTTAACACATAGCTGAGGGTAAAAAGGTTTTCTATACATTTACCTTGGGTGTTTGTTTAAAAATGAACATATTAAGCGCGCCTGAATTTCGAACTGGCTTACTTAAAGTCCGCAGTACACTTCTTTTGCCATTACCCGACAGATAGAAAGAAAAAGATCGATAGATAGATGAAGAAGAAAGATTTTCGGTGAACTGAGGAAGGAAACAAAAAGGTGTCGAACGAAAGCAACAGAGACGAAATTAATTTCTCCGTGAGTCACGGCCATGTCGCCAGTTAACGTCACCCATTGCTGCAAGAAGCCAACAATGGACATAGTTCTCCATTTTTACATTACAAACGCCCCTGACTCCCGTTACCGTATCTTCCAGCTCCGAGTCTCTGATTACAACTCAATATTGTCTTTACCGGTTTAATCTTTGCCAAATTCGCATGTGCTGTCGTCACTGAAGAGTCTTGAAGGTTAGAGCGGGAAGCCAAAGTAAACGCGAATTGATTTCCTGATTTCGAAGTTGTGAGGGAAGCGTTAAGCGTGGGCCTATCAGAGGACAGAAGAGAGTATGTCCGAAAATATCTAACGGGTTAACGTTGGACGAAAATGTGTGTATACACAAAGAAGCAAATCATTAGGCAATTAAAACAGTCCTAACCTTCTTCCTCCATACACACAAACACTCATATATATATATATATATATATATATATATATATATATATATAGCGGGTTGATTAAAACATTGTTGTTGTCTTTTATTTCAAGCTAGTTTAGATTTCAAGTGATTGCTTTGTCAAAAAAATTGTTTTGCCAACAAAGTAAGAGTTTTTGTGGTTGGCTGTTATTTAACTATTTCAAGCAAGTCCTCATTTTCCGTAACAGGTTTTTTTTTATAATGATGGTCAGTCTTCGAGACTGGTTTCATCTTGAAATGTCTTGACCACTTTTTTTGCCTTACATTCGTTAATAGTGCCGGGGCCTTCCAAATCATACTTTTTGTGGTTACCCTGGCACTCAGTGCTTTTTTTTAAACCAAAGTTAGAGTAAAATGGTTCCAATTGAAGTTTTCCCTCTCCTTAAGAAAGCTGTAAAATAAAGAATTAACAATTAAAGTGTTATGTTTTATATGAAGATCGAGAATAAACAATGCAGCAAGGATTGAACAACAAAGAGTTTCAAAATGATATAACATGGAGATACAAATTGCTAAGAATCATCAGAGAAAAAGAAATCTCTTGACTCGACCTGACTATATATATATACATGGACTCCTGCAAAAAATGAAATTATATATACAGGGATATATATATATATATATATATATATATATATATACAGAAGTAATTAATGGAAAGAAATCTGAAAGTATGAAAAAATTTGGAAAAGTAATCAAAAAGTGATGAATTTATTATGAAGGAATATCGATGTAAAAACGTTGTTTCGGTTTTAATGAACCTTCATCAGAACTTTAAAATAGTGAAATAAGTGTTGATAGAACAAGGATGTATGTATTATAAAACGATGTATGTATTATAAAAGACAAATATAGGAAAAAGAAAATATATACAAAGAAATATCATGTTATGGTTCCACGGTTAAATCAGCATTCTTTTTCGAAAAACTAGTAAGAAAAATTTAGAAATTAAGAAAATCGTTGAAAACTATTTCTCATAGACTATTCGAACCATTGTCTTCGTTTTCATTGTTATACTCACAACTTTTCGGCTGATATATCTTTTGGCCTTCTTTAAGCGTTTCTTACCGAACTCGGAAGACTACTGAGAATCTCGTCCTTGTAGCAAAAAGCATTTGGTATTTTTGTTTGGCGCGTAATTTAATTCGACCGTTAGGGTCGACGCATATTTTCACACAATCAGGATGACTTATCCTTTTCACCCGGATCATCTTTCCGGGCAGCACAAATTTGGGGAAGCCGCCAAAACTCTTTCTCTTTTTCAGAACTTCTTCGTTCAGGACAATCGTATTACTGTCTGCTTTTCAATAGCAGCAGCAGCAGCATCACACCGCCATGTGGAAAGTCGTCTAATGGACCCGTTGCGTCTATTCTCTTCGACCAAGGGTTCCCAGTTGAATATGAATTAGATGAATTCAATACACCACACGCAGGAACAACTTTTAGTCGCCTCCAGTATTGGCTATGTCGACTGCGATGCGAAATTCCATTCCTACACCAAGCTGTTTCACCTCTGGGCAACATTTTCAGGAGACATTCACGCTTCTCCCCGAAACAATCAGAACCACAAACTCACGGTGACTTCAATCGTTTCTGTCCTCAAACAGCAAACACAACTTGGCGTACATATCCCCCTCACACATTCCACAATGCCTTAACCTAACGATGCACTTTTCGCTCAGGCATTTAGCTGCTAAAATGCTTTCTCAACTCAATAACAACTTCATTTCGTTTCCTTACTTCTTTCCTTCCTACGAGACTTGCAGCATAAACGTAAACCCTTTATTCCATGCTGCTATTTAAAACATTCATATAAAACCTTATGGCATCTTCGTACTTCTTCCTCTCTTTCCTTTATTTTCCAACAACATTTAGCGAGGGAATAACAGCGTAACCAACACGCGCAAGAATACAATTCCTCGCTAAAGTCCTAAACACTTTATTTAATCCACGGCGAAATGGATAAGGCATTTGGCTGAAAGGCCTTCCCAGTAAAAATGTCTAAAGGTTACTGGTTCAATCCCAAAAGGTAGAATAACAAGTAATACTTAATATAGCTTGACTCTTGTACCCGATCATGGTAAACGGAATTAAAATAATCTACCCTTGCTAAAATATTTTTGGGTATAAAGCTTAAATATTATTGCTAAAGGTCTTCATTTAGGGTCATCCATATTTACCAACCCCTCCGCTCGGACAGGATATGACATAAGGTTAATTTTAAGCGGAGTTTTACAGGTTTGAATTTAGAGTTTTCCTTCTCCTAGACTAGTTGCCTTACCAAGGCTGAAGAAATTAGTCTGACCTACTATTTACTCATAGCTGGAGGGAGAATAATTGGATTCAACCTTTCCCAAGGGTATTAGTGCTATGTGAAATGTGATCAGCCGCGTCCAGGATTCGAACTCGTATCGCCGTGTCCATTTCCTCCGACGATAACCATTACACTACGGGTACCTCTTTATTTAGGGTTATAATGGTAAATGGACCAGCTAGTTTGAAAATTCCTTCCCGTATGCATCCATAGGTAATTTCGCTGTTTTATAGTATGGCTAATTGTTTCCTTTCTAATTGACAATGTCTCTGTTCGCTCTTTATTAAGGTTCTTTTAGTTTTAGTCATTGGTTTGGCAGTCTTGTTAGTCTTAGTCCAATTGAGCTAGCGTCGACAATCAGCGATGCTAATGGATCAGGGTCTCTTCGCGTGGGTTCGAATCTCATACTTATCGCTATTTTGGTCTTTTTGTTGTCCATATTTTCCTAGTGTGTCTGTTGTTGACAAGTGAATCTCCTAATATACGTAAAATACGAGTGTAATGTAATTGTAAATCAAAATCTACTTTTCGAGGCCTTTGTGCCTTTCTTCTTGATAGGCTAGGTTGGACTATACCACTTCTTTTAATTAGAGTCGGTGCGATACGCAATAAGTTGGTTGCACAGTAAGAATTTTCTTACAATTCTAGTTAATTCTAGTTATAAAAAAATTCAACCGAAAATGAAATAAAACATGAAACTCCATTGAAAAACATTGTGTGACACGATGCAGAAGTGATCATTTTTTTGTATCATGTTGAATATGAAGTTAAACTAGGAGTGTGTGTGTGTGCGTGTGCGTGTGTGTGTGTGTGTGTGTGTGTGTGTGTCCAGATTTTAATGTGGGTGGGCCTACCCGAGTGAAGTATAACAAAAATGGGGAAAGAAGTTTTTTTCTTTCACTTAAGATGTCAGATCATTGGGTGAAAGGCCATGGTCGCCATTAAATCTGGTTTTAAGTTCATAACCCAGAGAGATCAAACAGGTAGACTTTTTAGTACCTATAAATTTTAGAATCTCGGCCTGATAAAAAAAATTTCTGTTTCTTCAATCGGCGGGACATTTAGTTCCGGATTTTTTAAATAAATAGAGGTAGCTTTTTGAGAGAAGAAGCAGTTGTCTTCGCACGTGCTTAGAGGTAGTGGTGATGGCAGGAGGTCCGCACGTGCCAGGGATCTTTGCATGTGCCGACAGAAAGAGTAGAATATAATAGTGCTGTGTGTCACGTCACCTCTCTTAATTCCGATTGAGAGAAAAAAAAACATCTGAATCAAAAGAATCTTGGACTTTCTTTTCTATCTGTTGGATATCACCTACCTTTTCAGCATAATGAGCTGTTCCATCTGCCATATTTACCGACCCTTCCGCTCGGGCAGGATATGACACAAGGTCAATTTTTAAGCGGAGTTTAACAGGTTTGGATTCAGAGTTTTCCTTCTCCTAGAATAGTTGCCTTACCAAGGCTGTAGAACCTAGTCTGCCCGACTATTTACCCATAGCTGGAGGGAGAATAATTGGATTCATACCTTTCCCAAGGGCATTAGTGCAAATTGAAATGCAATTAGCCTGGTCCAGGATTTGAACTCGTGTCGTCGTGTCCATATCTACCATATATGGCAGTAGCGGAGATCTGTCTGGGAATAAGCCTACGAGTCAGGCCAGAAGAGCCGCTCCTATTGTTGAAGTATATCATTACTCTATCACTAATCCTATGTTCTTATTACTAACAGTCTCTCTCTTGTAAATACTCTTTCCTGTAAATATAACTCTTTTCCTCACATATCATGGTTCATCTTATTATTACTACTACTTGTGTTCACTAACCAGAACACAACACTATCAGGGTGGGAGACGAAACGGCCGGAGAAAATATCTGTGGATACGAATTGTTAATATCGCCTAAAATAAGGGGAATTACAATAGCAGTTACCTATAAAAAATTTAATTCTTGAATAAAAAAGCAAAAAAAAAAAGCGACAGAGGTAGGAAAAGGGTATGGTATAACCCTTCATTTTACACGATTATTTACGTGTATCACTGCACTTTTGCAGAATGTAGTACCTACGTTCTCATCTATATATATATATACATACATTTTTTTAATATTTTAATTTTATCATACAACGTTTGAGAACGTGCAATACTCCCTCTTCATCAGCCACCAACCAGGGGTGATACCACACTTTTATGTCTAAAGGGGTTCTGCCACCCCTGGCGCCACCAGCAGCTTTTGCTACCGGAGAGGGTATGAAGACAAACAAAGCGAAAGGTCCTCTTTGCAGCTTAAGTTCATATTGATGTTAAATGCGTTTGTTTTCATGTGTGTTTGTAATAATTGTTATTAACCAACATTCATATAACATATGACATTCATATAACCTGCACTCTTCTAAGGATAGATAGATAGATAGATAGATAGATATGAAAGAAAGAAATTGATATAGATTTAAGGAAGAAATAGATAGATATGAAATGAAAAATACATATATACATAGGTATCAACAATCTAAGATTGATTGATTTATAAATATGAAACTAAGAAAAACAGATAGATAGATAGATAGATAGATATGAATAGACTGAGGGGCATGTAAGGAAGAAATAGATATGAGGTGAAAAATAAATATAGAGATGGTTATGAACACACTAAGATAGATAGATAGATAGATAGATAGATAGCAGTTTTGACAAGAATCAGAGTGTTGCAGTAGTTTCAGTGAAAATGAAGATTAATAAATACATGGAAAGAAAAGAGTGAAAGAACGAATGAAAGAAAGAAAGAAACAGCTGTAACTGAGAAGGAAATGGGTAAAAGAAAAAAACTAAAAGAAAAAACAAAAAAGAAAATATCTTAAACCAAAAAATGATGCATTATTTCATATATAATCATAAAATCTTCCGAAAGTCAATAAATTATTCAGTTTTAATAATTTTCCCTCTACTTATTAAGAGATTAAGATGAACTGAACATTAAATACGGCAATTACGCAAGAATGTTGCGAGCAATATTGAACAAGTCTGGCGGCAACACCCCACAAGGCACCAACTATAGGGCCACCTGCCTCCCATCACGAAAACTATACAAGTTAGACGAACCAGACACGCAAACACTGCTGGAGAAGCAAGGACGAGATCATCAGTGATGTACTCCTATGGACCCCTGCATATGGCCAAGCAAAAGCAGGACGACCAGCTCGAACATACATACAACAGCTGCGAGGATACGGGATATAGCCCTGAAGACCTGCCTGAAGCGATGAATGATAGGGAGAAGTGGCGAGAGAGGGTCAGGGATATCAATGCTAGCGGCACGACATGATGATGATGATGAGTATTAATTTCCCTGTCGGTGAAGCCTAGAATAGACTCTCTGTTTTCCCTGCAAAGCTTTAAGGCTCCCCATAAAAGAACATTCCTGGGCATGTATCTGATGGTGACGATTGATTTCCGGAGATCTGGGAAACTGTGATCTATCTCTTCATTATCAATTCTTCCAGGTCCACTTTAAACCAGAGGGGCAGTACTAGTTAGGTTTGGTTTCTTTGTTTAAATGGCGTATCAACCTTTGTAGGTTATTTCATACCAAAGCCATTCTCCTAGAAGAACAGTAGTGGTACTATTTAATTCATAGCTGGGAGGATAAGGGGGTTCATACCTTTTCCAAGGGTATTTGCCCGAAAGTGAACGTAATAGCGCGACTGGAGTACGAACTCGCTTACTACGATTCCGCAGTCCATCGCTTTAACCATTATACCACGAGGACACCCCCTCTTAAATAGTAGGGCAACTATACGTATAACTATACGTATACATATATATGCGAAAACATAATCAACAATAATGACGAACGAACAGACTTCTTTAGAAAAATATGCCTCTCACACTTTATTCGAAAAGGTTGCGAAAGGGTTGTGTGGGAGGTGAGTTGGAGACAGAACAGACTGCAACATATTGTCCCCAAGTTCCTCTGACTATAGCAGCACTTCTTTCTCATTCTGCTGGGCTGCTCAACCGGGGATCCTGAGGGCCCAAGCCCTTTGCTGGGAACTGGTACTCACTGCCTCGAAGTGCAACTCGAACTCCAACAAACTGACCCCAACTAACTCGAAGTGTTTGTGGCACCGGTTTATATAATTGTTTTACGTACACCTGCTTCCCATGGGCGTCGCAATTGCACCGAATTCAACCCGTCAACGGTCAAGGTTATATCTTGATATCTTCGACTCGATGCACGTGTTTCTTGATTGACAGCTGGGTCGAAGGTCAATATGTTACAAATTTACATTGATCGCGTCTAATTTTTTATTAAAAAAAATGTTTTGAAAATCATTCCTTATTTTGTTTCTGCACCCTGTACCTGTAAATTAGTTGGTTGGTTGGTTGGGTATTATGGCATATCAACTTTTGTCGGTTATTTAACGCCAAGATTTCTTTATCAAAATGACTGAAAAAATAAAGTATGATTAAAATTAGGCCCTAAGCCGCTAAGTTGAATCCTGAATAAAAATATACTGTTAGTTTAATGATTTTGATAGACAGCCGTATATTAGAGGCAACAGCTCTCGTTGATGGTTTTATATCAGGAGACCAAAACTGGTCTGAAATTAGAAATTAGTTAGTCAACTTGTGTGAAACACTCGCACTAAGCAGTCGAGTACTTCACCTTGCTCTCAAACAATTCGTTTTCACAGAATTAATAATGAAGTATTTTCTCACGAAATAAAAAGGTAATATGTGCACATAAAATGGTAGTCGTGTTGGCATTCCAACGTCAACGAACATGATCAAAGATGGCAACACAATGGAAACATCCGAGTGACCGCGGTGATGAGACGAGAATACTGAATAGAGAAGAAGTGAAAAGGAAGAACTGACCAATCATAGAGCAAGTCATGTATTCATATTATGATTAATCATATAGTAAGGTACTTATATTGCATATACTATGAAACAAAACATCGAGATAGATAGATAGATAGATAGATAGATAACAATAAAATAGATGAGTGCATGTATAAAGAACGAAAGAAATAGATGTGTTGATAAGAAAGGAAAATTATACTGATAGATAGATGTGGTACTATCACTGGAATGACCCCATACGTCTTTTAACTGGTTACTTTATCAATGCTCTCTCTGCCCACGCTGTTTCTTTACAGGTCTGCAGTGCGGAGATTGATGTAGCTTGGTCGCATTTTCTAGTGACGGGTCGGGAGGTTAGTAAGAACTAGTAGGAATGCGCAACCGACTTCGGCAACTTTAAGAAAAGGACAACTATTCATTAAAAATAATAACATAATGTTCTCTTTTTTTTTTTGTTGCTTTTTGTTTTTTGGGTGGGGGTTGTAGAATGATTATGCAATTATATATATAATAGTAAAAGGAATTGTTCTGCCAAGAAAATCGGTGGTAAAAGACATCGTGGAGAATTTCTTTGTGTATGGGGGGGATTTACCAATCCCAATAAGTCTTTTTTGCTGTCTGAAAGATTTTGTGGGTCTGAAAGTTAATAACTTATGTAGTCGATTTTTTTTTTCAAGCTGCAATGTTTTTTTCTGGTGCCAAGTTCTTCTTTTACCAGTAGTTTCGTAGTATTGTCCTCTCTGTCTGTCTCTCTCTCTCTCTCTCTCACTCTCTCTCTCTCACACACACACACACATACACACAGTCTCTCTCCCTCTCTCTTTCTCTCACACACACACACACATACACACAGTCTGTCTGTCTGTCTGTCTCTTTCTTTCTCTCTCTCTCTCTCTCTCTCTGGTTAAAACAGTCTCGGAGCTGATATTTTTCGAAAGAAAACTGTAGACCTCAACATCTCAGATTGATCAGCCAACTACAAATCGATTCGTATCACATTGTCATTGGTCAACAGATGAAGACTTAACTACTATTTACAGAGTTCGACCCCTTTTTGATTGGAAATTTCGTTTTCGTATCATATAGACTGAGAAATACACCCTTGACCCCTGACCTTTATGCAAATGTACTTAGCTTCCTCGTCAAAAGTCACACCTGATGAGTTCATCCAGTACGATTGCCTGCTCCTGCTGATTCCCGACAGCCCTGAAAAAGTCTTCAACTCAGTAGCTTCAATGACCTTTAACATTAATCAGAAGAATAGCCTTATCCTAAATTTTCGTTTTGATATATTTTTCATTTTAACAGCATTACTTCCTTTGGCTTAAAAAATGAAAACTAAAAATAAAACGAATTTTCATGTTGCTAATGAATTTAAAACACTAAGAAAATCCTCGTTGGATTAGATAGATAGATAGATAGATAGATAGATAGATAGATAGATATGAAGAGACTGAGATAAATAGATAGATAGATAGATAGATAGATAGATATGAAGAGACTGAGATAGATTGATAGATAGATAGATAGATACGAACAGACTAAGATACATGGTGCCTTCAACAAGTTTCCAGATTTTTTGTACAGGCTTTTAAAATTGTCCTAGACTCTTGAAAATTCAGTATGTTATTGCTATACATCTTATGAGATGACCCACCAATTTTTATGATTTCGGGTTCAAATGAACAGCTACTGCAGGAATTGGAATACAGCCTACTAAAGCCTAATTGTCACAGCTGGTGAATTTCAAAAATGCAATCTGACACTTTAAAAGAACGATATACAATAAAATTCAGTTTAAACTTGGAGGAAAAAAATGCCACAGAAACGTATGGAATGCTTCAGACTGCTTTCCGACCATCTTGCATGAATGGAGCATCAATTTTTGAGTGGCATAGGAGATTCAAGGAAGGCAGGGAGTCTGTGAGGAATGATGAGAGGTGTGGGAGGAGTAAGGAAGTCAATACACAACAGCTGATTGGCCAAACGGTTAGGGTTAGGGTTACTATGTTGAGGTTATAAGGGAGTTCAGGAAGATATTCCATCAGAAGTGGCCAGCATCTTCAAATTGGGTCAGTCATATTTCCAACAGGACAATGCACCAGTCCACAACTCCATCCTTGTCACAGACTATTAGACCAAGATGGGCATCAAGACAGTTCCTCACCCTCCCTATAGTCCAAACATTGGTCCCTGTGACTTTTGGTTATTGACTAAGCTCAGAGGCTGTCGTTATGAGACAATTGAAGAGATGAAAGAGGCCATGACGAAGGTCATTGAGACGCTCACACAAGAGGACTTGAATGGGGCCGTCCAGAAGTTGTTGTAACACTACATTGCAGCCGAAAGAGACTACTTCGAAGGGGACTAGACTTTCCTGTGTGTACTATCAATAAAAGTGCCCATACGATAGAGGTCTGGAAACTTATTTAATGATACTCGTAGATAGATAGATAGATAGATAGATAGATTTGAAACAAAGAAATACATATACGAAAAAAATACTTAGTTTGGTATGATAAAAACTAAGATAAGTAGATAGATAGATTTGAAACGAAGAAATACATATATGAAAAAAAGTACTTTCATTGTTATGAACAAACTAAAATAGATAGATTGATAGATATCAGTAAAAATCATGACGAAGTAAAAGAAGACGAATAATTTTTTGGGATTTTTTTCAATACATGGTTATTTGGTAAGGCATCGTCTAAGATATGTTTCCAGAAATCTTACGAGAAATTAAGGAGGCAACATTTCCACACTAAAGGGTGGTCCTTTGAAACTAGTGGACAAGTTCACCAATCTTGGAAGCAGCGTCTCAACTGACAATGACATCAACATGTGACTAGCAAAGGCATGGACAGATATTAATAGGCTATCAGTCATATGGAAGTCAGATCTGACCGATAAAATAAAACGCAGTTATTTCCAAGCAGCGGTCGTGTCGATACTGCTATATGGATGCACTACATGGACGCTAACTCAACGTATGGTGAAAAAGCTTGACAGTAATTACACAAGAATGCTGCGAGTTGTATTCAACAAGTCCTGGAGCCGGCACCCCAAAAAACAGCAGCTGTACGGCCACTTATCACCGGGCACGAAAACTATCCAAGTTAGACAAATCAGCCATGTGGGGCCCTGCTGAAGAAGTAAGGACGAACTCATAAGAGAAATACTCCTGTGGACCCCTTTACATGGACGTGCAAAGGTTGGACGATCAGCTAGAACCTATATACAACAGCTCTAAGTCTATACAGGATGTAGCCTGGAAGACCTCCCGGGAGCTATGAACGATAGAGACGGATGGCGAGACAGGGTCAGAGAGATCAGTGTTAGTAGTGCGACATGACGATAAGAAATCAACTTTTTAAGAAGTAATATTACAAGAAATGTTGCGAAGAACCAAATTAAATAATTATGTTAATGCAACGCGCACCAAAAAGCAATCATTCACGTGATAAGATTCTGCATCAAGAGTTGTAATTAAAAGGAGTTTTCGGCATACTGTTCCCACACTATACGGAACCTTTCTGAAACTGGTAGACAAATTTACCAACCTAGAAAGCAGTTTCTCATCAACTGAAAAAGACATCGACACACGGCGAACGAAGACATGGACAGCTATCGATAGTTTCTTCCAGGCAACGGTCTGGTCGATACTGCTGTATGGATGCACTCCTTGGACGCTAACTAAACGGCTGGAGAAGCTCGACGGCAATTACACAATAATGTTGCGAGCAATATTGAACAAGTCCTGGCGGCAACACCCCACAAGACACCAACTATACGGCCAACTGCCTCCTGTCACGAAAACTATCCAAGCTAGCCGAACCAGACATGCTAGACATTGCTGGAGAAGCAAGGACGAGCTCATAAGTGATGTACTCCTATGGACCCCCAACATATGGCCAAGCAAAAGCAAGACGACCAGTTCGAACATACATACAGCAGCTATGTGAGGATACGGGATGTAGCCCTGAACACCTGCCAGAGGCGATGAACAATAGGGAGAAGTGGCGAAAGAGGGTCAGGGATATCTGTGCTAGCAGCACGACATGAGGATGATGATGATGATGTTCCTTCATGAATAAGGTCCATTCGATTAGACAATTTTGTCGAATACTCTTTTTTTTATTTTAATCGTAGACGCGCTCTATAAAACGCAATTTTCATTTCTCTATCAAACAACTAAAAATGATTTTTATAATTCAGTGTTTTCGAACGATCGTCTTCGTCTTCATTGTTATATGCATAACGTTTCGACCGAAGTGTCCTCCGGCGTTTTTCAGGTGTTTCTTGTTGAACTCGGGAGCCTATACGAAACGAGAACCACGTACTTTATTTAATATTCGAGGTCGCTTGCTTGAATTCTGTCAGCCATAATCAAGTACAAGAGTTAATTATTCTTGTATTATTACTTACCTGCAGTTAGGATTGAACCTTCAGCCTCTCGATGATTGTCATTTAGAAGTTTAAGGGGGTGTCCTCATGGTATAATGGTCAAAGCAATGGACTGCGGAATCGTAGTAAGCGAGTTCGTACTCCAGTCACGCTATTACGTTCACTTTCAGGCAAATACCCCTGGGAAAGGTATGAACCCCCTAATCCTCCCAGCTATGGGTTAAATAGTACTACTACAATTCTTCTAGGAGAATTGCTTTGGCTTTAAATAACCTAAAAAGGTTGATATGCCATTAAACTAAGAAACCAAACCTTCGAAGTTTAGGAAACCAACGCCTCTAATCGTTACACCATAGAAGTGAATGTTTGTTTTTAGTATTAAAAAAAAACATTAATTATACCATACCAGTGGATTTGAGGTCTGTGACTTTTGTTATTTAACCCTCTTGGAGATATCGGCATTCGGCCACCATTCAATCCGCTCTTGAAAAATACTAGGGTCAGTTAAAAAGTTTTATAATACTTTAGTAGCTTGAGGTAACATTCTGTTGTTTCATATGCTTTTACCGAAGTCGGGAAGATAATGAATTACACTTAAACGTGATAGGCCGAGCCCACCTGATACTCGCCCACTGTTACTCAATGGATTTGGTGCTATAAAGATTGCAATAGAGCCTTGAATGCTATGGTTTTAGGCCAAGCCGACCTTGTGTGACAGCTAAAGATTTTGCAAACTGTTCGAAATTTTTTCAACCCTCTGCTTACTGCACTGCAATCCACTACGCCTTCAAGTTTTGCACAACAATTTTTTTGTCAACCTCCGCAGTATTATTTCAGAATTGGATTTCGTAAAGCATAATTCGAATTAGACTATTTTTTCATCGTGTGTGCCGTTCAAAAATCACACATGGAATGAAGAAATGCAAGACATGTCTGCACACCAACTACCACAATACTAGAAAACGTAGAAAGTACCGTCCACGGCTTGCACAGCTTTGGTCACGTGATGTACGCTCTTCAAACAAGCACCTACCAAAATATTGCAAAAACATTTATCTCACCCATGTAGTTGAACGTTATAGCGTTAAAACATTTTCGCTATAACACATCTATTGATCGGAGAATTTTCTTGTTTGGGCCTCTTGTGCTTTGGGCTTCAGGCACTGTTCGATTGTGTGGCTGCTCAGTCCACTTTTGTTAAATGCCGCAAAACATCGGATGTCGAATAACAAATAAATCTTAGCCATGTACTTACGCCTGAGTCTCCATTACACTGTCATTAGAAAGTCGGATAACTTACAGTATTTTAAATTGTTATAATCATCATTCCCCAGTGTCCCTTTGCATAAACGAATGAAAGCAGTTTGGTAAATTTGAGACGATTGTCTGATCAAATTCATTTTAGCATACAAACCAAATCTCACAAGATTCCTTTCCTGGTGATGTGACGTGGTACGATGAAATTCCGTGTTATCAAAGTTAATTTGAATTGGAACGATCCACTTCAAATTGTATTCATTTCCCGTTGATGTCTTCATTGCTATTCGCTTGTGAATCAAAGAAGGCAATAAACTAAACGCTATTTCTTATAGATATCAAACTGAGAGGCTGAAATATCCGAAATAATTGAAACTCGTTAATTGCTTATAATAGATGCAATTTTGACTTGGGTCGATTTAGAGACAATGTCGTTTCTAAAAGTAATTCTGCTGACGTTTGAGCAATGGTTTTGAGATCGAGAGGCAGTGAGTTCAATATTACTTAGTGTAAAATATTTATTTACCCAATCTTTCTACCAAGAACAGAATTCGAAGAAAGATAATTTTTTGGATGGAGAAAAATCTGGTTAATAAATTCATAGTTTTGCATCATCTTCTGTACTTGTTGCAAAATGAAAGCGAGGTAATCCAACTTTCCTGGACTATTTGGTTTTGATTATTAAATACGCCGACAGCATTTTTAAGAGGGTTAAAACCACAACCCTAACGTGTGTCTTGGATTTAACACTAAACTGAATTTGATGATAAGGCTTCACTTCTGGTGCTTTGGGTAATGTGGAGTCCTTCTTCATTACCATTACTCCTAGCTCCAATCTGACCTAGAGTAGTTGTACCTGATAGAGCACGAGAAAACATTGTAAGCAAATCACTAACGTTGATTTGAATTCTCAGTGTTATATAGAAAAACTTAAAACCACTTATGTGAGTGCAAACGAACGAGTAATGTTGAATAGAGTTATTACAGTTGAAGAGCAATAAGTGAAACAATTTGATTGAGTGTAAACGAATGAATAATGATTGAGAGAAATATTTCTGTCGAAGAGTAATACTTGAAACCATTTGCGTGCAAATTGAGGGACTTATTCATCATCATCATCATCATCATTTCACGCTGACCCTCTCTCTCCACTCCTCCCTATCGTTCATCGCCCTAGGTAGGTTTTCAGGACAACATCCTGTATCCTCACATAGCTGCTGAATGTACGTTCGAGCTGGTCGTCCTGCTTTTGCGCGGCCATGTATGGGGATCCATAAGAATACATCTCTTATGATTTCATCTCTGCTTCTCCAGCAGTGTCCTGCATGTCTGGTTCGTCTAACTTGAATAGTTTTCGTGATAGGGGGCAGGTGGCCGTACAGTTGGTGTCTTGTGGGGTGTTGCTGCCAGGACTTGTTCAGGATTGCACGCAGCATTCTTGTGTAATTGCCGTCTAGCTTCTTCTCCAGTCGTTTTGTTAGCGTCCATGTAGTGCATCCATATAGCAGTATCGATGTGACCGCTGCCTGGAAGAAACTGCGTTTCATTTTATCGGTTAGGTCTGATTTCCATATAATCGATAGCCTATTGATAGCTGTCCATGCTTTCGTTAACCTCGTTTCGACGTCCTTTTCGGTTGATTCGACGCTGCTTCCTAGGTACGTGAATGTGTCTACTAGTTTAAGTGGGGTTCCTTCTAGAGTGGAGATGTCCCCCGTTTGGTTATAGCACATATATTCCGTTTTGTGTGCATTAACATAGAGGCCTATGCTTGCTGCTGCTCGTTCCAAACTATGCAGAAGTGTTTCGGCTTGGTCAGGTGTATTTGCCAGTATCGCTATGTCATCAGCGTAGTCGGCATCGGTAATTGTTGTTGCGGGGTATCTTCTGCTTCTTTTCTTCGTCAGTTCGAAGCCATTCTCTTTGATCTTGTCAATCGATGTTCTAAGTACGTAGTCTAGACAAATGATAAAGAGGTACAGGGCCAGCGTGTCCCCTTGTAGTACTCCTGCTACAATGTCAAAGTATTCTGTGTCTCGATCCGGTGATCGTACTTTTACTTTAGTGTTTCTATAGAGAATCGTTATTGCCGCTACGGTTTCTTTAGGTATGCCGTACGCTAGTAGGATTTGTTCCATCTTTCCCCTGTGAATGGAATCGAAAGCCTTGGTAAAGTCGACAAATATTAATGTCGCTTGTAGGTTCTTTGCCCGTACACCTTCAAGGATTCTGCGGACGGTTAATATTTGTGAGGTCGTGGATCTATTTCTTCGGAAGCCATTTTGGTTTTTTCTAAGTATGTTGTCGATTTTGGGTTCTATTCGGTTTCGTAGTAGGGCATTGTAGATTTTGGCAGCTATGGATGTAAGTGTTATGCCTCGGTAGTTTTTTGCTAATCCGAGGTCCCCCTTTTTAGGGAAGGGGAGTATGCATCCCTTCATCCATCTATCTATCGGATTTTGATTGTATACTGCGTTGCAGTGTCGGAGCAGTATGTCGTCGAATTGTCTGGTCTTCCATACTTCTGGGAGAATATCATCCAGCCCTGCAGCTTTCCAATTTTTAATTTTTCTGAGAACCGAGTCGAGTTCTTCTTGTGTGAACGGTCCTAGTTTAATGTCTAATTGTTTGCTAATTATTCTGGTGATTGGTTCATGCTTAATTTTTGGTGGGTTTCCAAGTAAGTTTTCGAAGTGCTGTTTCCACAGTTTTATTCTTTCTTGTTGGTTTGCTGCTTTAAGTTTTGCTTTGGCTGTGTTCTTTCTTCTGCTCACTTCGTTTATTGTTTGCCAGGCTCTTCTAGATTGTCTATCTTCCACCGAGTCTCTAATCTTATCTATCTGATTTTGAATGTATTCTGTCTGTTCCTTTATATATATGCCTGCAAATTGATATTTTGCCGTTTTTAGTTTTAAGGCATTTGTGTTTGTTGGATTTTTTCGATAGTTTTTGGAGGCTGTTTTCACTAGTGCACGTTTTTCTCTCACCGCTAAAGTTTCCCATGGGACTCTATATTTAGTTTTAATTTTTGTTGGAATGTATTTTGCTGCTGCCTCGAGGTGTGCATTGACGAAATTTTCGTATTCGTCGTTTGGTGTACTTTTTTCCGTCTTTTCTTGTAGTGTTTCGAATCTGTTTCTTAATTCTAATACGTATTTATCTCTTACATCTTTGTTGTTTAATAGGGCCCAGTCATAGTGTTTGGTGGTCGCTATTCGTTTGGCGTTTTTTCGTAGGCTTAACCGTATTTTCGCCGTGACTATTCGGTGATCGGTGGACACACCCTCAAAAGAGGAGTATGCCTCGCAATTCAGTGCACTATTTTTCCATTTCTTGTTTATGAGGACGTAGTCTATCTGAGCTTTAGTATTGTTCGCGTACGTGTATGTCCATAGTTTGCCCTCTCTTTTTTGTTAGTTTGTATTGAGGCATGCTAATCTATTTTCTATCATGAAATCTGTTAGATGTTGCCCATTCCTATTTGACGTGTTGTGGAGGCTGTATTTGTTGTTTCCGTTTTTCCCGATTTGGGCATTCATGTCTCCGCCAATGACTAACATGTTGTGTTTCGGGATGCTACGCACTAATGAGGATAACTCATCGTAGAAGGTGACTTGTTCAGTTTCTTCACTAACATTGGTGGGGCTGTAGCATGAAATGATTGTTGCTCTGGGGTTGCCGTTAAAAGTAGCTGCCCTCATTCTAGGTTGTATTTTCTTAACGCTATTAAGCGTTTTTAATGTTCTAGGTCCTATAAGTAATCCTACCCCTCCTACTGCGGCGTTGACAGAGTTTTTCCATGCGAATACAGTGGCGAGCGACCAGCCATTGCCAGTTTCGTGATATTTGATATCTTCGGTGGGCGTGTATCTGTGTTCTTGTATGCCTATTATGTCTATCTTATGTTCTTCGGCCCAATGGCCCGGGAGACCTGGGTTCAATCCCAGGTCGAGTCATGCCAAAGACTCAAAAAATGGTACTTGATGCCTCCTTGCTTAACACTCAGCATTATAAGGTACGGATCAAGGGTAAAGTAGAGCAATCTAGGGAAAGGATTAGCGCCCTCCCCTACACATTGGTGTAGTAGCTATCGAGAAGGGAGCCTTCGGGTTACCCTCCACTATGGTCGCCAAGGGACTTATTAATGTTTAGTATCAATACATAAAGCATTATAACTATGTAAATACAAATAAATATGGAATAGGATTATTAGTAAATAGTCTTAAATAAATTAGTATGAAGTAAATTAGTATTAAGTAAATAGTCTTAAGTAAATAGTCTTAAGTAAATTATTATCAAACAAATAGTATTAAGTATATAGTCTTAAGTAAATTTGTATTAAGTAAATAGTCTTAAGTAAATTATTATAAAACAAATAGTATTAAGTAAATAGTCTTAAGTAAATTATTATCAAACAAATAGTATTAAGTAAATAGTCTTAAATAAATTATTATCAAACAAATAGTATTAAGTAAATAGTCTTAAGTAAATTATTATCAAACAAATAGTATTAAGTAAATAGTTATAAGTAAATTTGTATTAAGTAAATAGTCTTAAGTAAATTATTATCAAACAAATAGTATTAAATAAATAGTCTTAAGTAAATTATTATCAAACAAATAGTATTAAGTAAATAGTCTTAAGTAAATTATTATCAAACAAATAGTATTAAGTAAATAGTCTTAAGTAAATTATTATCAAACAAATAGTATTAAGTAAATAGTCTTAAGTAAATTTGTATTAAGTAAATAGTCTTATGTAAATTATTATCAAACAAATAGTATTAAGTAAATAGTCTTAAGTAAATTTGTATTAAGTAAATAGTATTAAGTAAATAGTCTTAAGTAAATTAATATTAAGTAAATAGCCTAAATACTTTAGGCTATTTATCTATGTGCAAACGAATAGTCTTTGTTGAACATTATCTTTAGGGTTAAATAGCAATAGTTGAAGTGTGCAAATTAAGTGGGTAGTGTGTTCGCCAATGATCCTGGAAATCGGAGTTCAATCCCAGGTCGAGTCATACCAAAGACTTTTAACCATGGTACTTGATACCTCCTTGTTTAACACTTAGCATTATAAGGTACGTCTCAAAGGTAAATTGGAGCAATCCAGGGAAAGGTGTGGCGCTCTCCCCAACTCATCGGTGTCGTAGAGTTGAAAAGGGTGCTTTTGGGTTGCTTTCGAACCAACAAATTATTAATTTACAATTCATATATATATATATATATATATATATATATATATATATATATATATATATATATTAATCTTTATATCTAATCTATAATTCTGTTTGTTAGGAAACAAACAGATTGTACAATTTGCAAATTCTACAAACAGATATCAGGGTGAAAAAAAATTGTAACGCGAAAGACACGTGCTACTTGAAAATAATCAAGCAGCACGTATGTCTAATCAAAAAAAAAAAAACGCACCGACAGAATTACCAAAGCTAAAACATAATAAAGTGCTCAATACATGAGATTGAGCTAATATTATGAAAATAATTCCTACATGGCCAACATCAAGTCTACCTAGTTTTCACCAAACGGCTCTTCAAGATAGGTCTGGCCAGAACAATACTGAAATGCCGTTTAGTGAAACCTAGGAAGACTCGCTTTTGGCCATGTAGGAATTATTATAATCTGATGGTGAGGTTCCAGTCAAGCTGGACCTTTATGGAACGCGGGGCTCCCCTTCATTGCCATTGCTCTCATATCCACTGTGGCCCGGAATGGTAGCACCTGATATGGGTTAAATAGAACTAACTGCATACTTATGCTCAAATGAATTGTTTGAATTAGGACTGTTTGATTAAACTGAATAGCTGGAAATAGAAATGTTTTTGAAAATTAAACTGTACTTACATAGAAACTAAGTGCTTATGCTAAACTGATTGTTTGAAATAGAACTGTTTTTGACATTGTAACTCTACTTACACTAAGTAGAATTGTTTGATAAAGAAGTGTTTTGACATTTAACTGTGAGTAAACAAAATCTGTATGTATACTAAACTGAATTAGCTAAATTAGAACTGTTTGACTAAACTGAATAGCTTGAAATGGAAATGTTTTTGACGATTAAACTGTGTACTCATGGTACACCGAATTGTTTGAAAGAGAACCGACCATTTGCATAAAAAAGGATTGAATGTTAAATAACCTACAATGGTTGATATGCCATAAAACCTAACCAACCAACCAACCAGTATATTTTTCCCTGGGTCTGTGTGTGTGTGTGTGTGTGTGTGTGTGCTACCCAGTTCGTATGTATGTGTGCTACATGATGTGTGTGCGTATGTGTATATATTACAGAACGTGTGTGCGCATGTCTGTTTTTGTCACCGAGCATGTGTGTGTGTTACAAAATGTATGCGTGTTACCATGCATGTGTATGAGTGTATGTGCGTCTTATCGCGAGTGTGTGTAGTAATTTACAAAATTCGATGTGGCACAAGGCCGAATGAATGGGGCGCCCAATGAGATTCGAACTCACTCGTGTAGGTTTGCTAGTCTAGCTTGCTAACCGTTACACAATCAGAGGTGCCCACACGAGTGTGTGTATGTGTACGTGTGTGAATATGTGTTACCGAGCCTACTTGTGTATGTGCATGTTACCGAACGCGTGTGTGCGCAAGTGTGTGTTTGTCTCCGAGAGTGTGTGTGTTATGAAGCATGTGTATGTGTGTTACCGACCATTTGTAAGAGTGTGTGCGTGTTACCGAGCTTAAGTGTGTGCGTTTGTGTGTGTGTTTGTATATACATGACCGAGTTTACTCGTACGTACATTTGTTACAGAGTGTGTGTGTGTGTGTGTGTGTGTGTGTGTGTGTGTGTGTGTGTGTGTGTCTCTTACCGAGCAAGTTCAATTGCGCGTGTGTGTTACCAAACATGTGTGTTACTAAGCGTGTGTGTGTGTGTGTGTGTGTATGTTAGCAAGCGTGTGTATTTGTATGCGTGTGTGTGTGTGTGTATGTCTGGGTGCGTGATTGATAGATTTCTTCTTACTATGTGTTATGTATATCAATCCTTTTACCCTATCCGTGAGCCACCCCACGGCTTCAGACTAAATCATTTCATCTCAACCCTCAAATAATCAGTCACCAACCACTGATCCTCATCATATCATCCTGTCATGATCACAAAACATGAAAAATGGCCACGCTAATGGATTTAAATGTTTTCCTCATTCGTAATTTACGTTTCAATAAATTCAGACGCCATCCTTTTTAATGACAGGAAACTCTTTTTTGTTAACGAGTTCCTCTTTCATGGCGACTGGTTTGTGAGATTCTTGTTGTTTGTTACTTGAGGCCATAAAATGGTCTCCTTTGATACAACGATACTCAAATGTAGTGGCCACCCCACCCCCAATGCCAGTGAACCTGGCGGTCGGCTTTGTGCCTGACAACGACGAGCCACTCACGAGAACCTTTGAGGTAGGTGTGATAAACGTTCACACAAGCGTTGAGGATTTTGGAAAAGGGCCAGTCAGTGCGTGGACTACTGAAACCGCTTGTATTGTAACGGTTTTCTAGTGTTCAAATTCTGAAAGAGACAAGTTACGTTTAACAGCGTACAAGTAACCATGGAAAATGCATAAATCGATTACTTCCCCACACCCGTCAGCTTTGGGTAAATAATCGGGTAGACAGAAATCTTTAACTTTGGTTTGGCAATCCATGTTGGAAAAGGAAAGAAAATCTTTGAATTGAAACTAGTTTTACTTCGCAAAAAAAAATTGACCTCGTGTCACACACATCTTGTGCGTGACGGAGGGGTTGGTTAAATGCATCTAGGCAGAGTGACAAAGAACGACTTAAATTTCAGGACGAGGGAAACCGTACCACTACCAATGGGGATAGGCAAAGCTTTATCAAACAATCGACTCTAAAATACCACTTTACGTTTCACTGAACGATCTTGAGGTTGCTGCACCGATAATGAAATGAATGGCATTTTTCGGTGAACACGTGACTGGCCTTTTCTTTTGCTTTCTGATGTTAACTCGCCGTCATCCCTTCCCACCGCTTTTGTTTCTGCACCTTTTGTCGAGATCCAGCAATGCAACAATTATTGGTCATTTCTTTTATTTTGAGGTTGTTTTTTGCATTTTCAGAGATATGTGTTCAGCAAAATAGAATTTTCTATTAGGATAGTCTATGCATACCCTTAAGGAATGAATTTATTAACAATGCTCTGATATTTTTATCATTAACGGTTTTCTGACTATTGTCTTTATTTATTTCCACAACGTTTCAGCCTATATGTCCCCCAGCCTTCTTCAGGTGTTTGTAGAACTCGGAAATCTACACGGAACTTCGAACTACGTCCTTTATTGAATCCACGGGTGTCACCTGTTCTGATTCCGTGAGCTGTAACCGGGTACAAGTGTTAAGTATCCCTGTATTGTTACTCTCCTGTAGTCAGGATTGAACCTGCCATCACTAGATGATTGTCTCCTTAGGAAATCAACGACTAACCGTTTGGCTATGTGTCCTGCTGACAATTAATTCGCCACAACTAATGCTCTAATGCTTATTTATGAACGATACTGTGTAGTATTTTATATTTTTAAGAGGCAGAATGTGTTTTTAAAATCCTAGAAGTAATAATATAATCAATACCCAATATACGTATTATATACTTGTTATAAGATTGTCATTATTAAAAATAAACAACGCATATCGGTTGTATTAAATTTTATGATGATTATACAAAATCAGTAAGAACCCATAATGCATTCAGGTTGAAAGATGGTCATTATCAAAAGAGAGACGTAGAATCGTTTTTATAAAATTAGCTGTACTAACTTATATTACATACAGGTTGTAAGATGATCATTACTTAAAATAGAGGATATAGGGTCGCTTTTATTGAAGTTTAGGATAATTATTATTAAGCTCTACGTACATATATCACTTACAGATGATAAGATCGTCATTATTTAAAATAGTGGACTTAGGGTTGCTTTTATTGAGATTTATGATGATTATCCATAAACTCTACGTACCCACATTACATTCTGATCATAAGTTGGTCGTTTTTAAAAATAAAAGACGTCAAATCGCTTTTATTAATATTTAGAATAATAATTTGGATTTAAATGGGTTTTTTTCTTTTTATTTATTCACTATTGATTACTGTCTCGTTTACATTTATGTAGGAAAGATGGCATTGACATTATTCGGATATATGATATTATTAAAAAACTCTAATGATTTACAAATATTTCGAAAAAAAACATCCTGGGATTAAGAGATTGATTGAAAGATTGATTGTTTTATTGACGGCATGTCAACTCGTCAAAGGTTATTTCATGCCTAGATCTTAAGGAATCGTATTCATGTTATAAAACATATGCCATGGATTTTCGGTTCGTTCCTAGTGACCCCGTGTGCTTTGACAAGCTGTCACATTTTGATTAGTAAACATGACAACACGATCAGGGCACTTGCGTACAACAGGTGTGAAATCGGAAGGAGACCACGTGATGAGAACCACGCGGTCAGATTTAGAGAGATTGCAGAGAATCACAGTCGAGCGAGAGACACGTAGCCGATCAGAGGCTTCTCTGACGAGTTTGCAAGGGGTGCAAGCGTTGGTACCCACTGGCTCCTGGAAGAAGATATGGGAAGAAGACCTCTCTCTGAGTATATGTCTCTCCACCCATCTCTCACACACCACAGAAACATCAACCTTTTCGAGAATAAAGTGTGAGAGATACATATTTTTATAAAGAAGTGTGTTCGTTCCTTCATTGAATTGCGTAAATCCTGGGTATAAAACATTCAGTGTACGTTTATGTTAACATTTTTGTGAGTTGTTTCTTGAGAATTTTGGTACACATTTATATATTAAGTCTTCTAGTCTCATACAAATAATTTGTGTACTGTTGTATAATTTCAAATATTTCTATATAATGTTGTATACTCACAACCATTATATAAATGATATCGATGACAGCAGTACATATACATATGCAAAAGTACAGGTGGACTCAAATACACAAGCGACTCTGTTGTTCAGGTACGAAGGTTTATTAACTTCTGACTTCAGTTCGTCGACATGAGGAGAGAGACTATTCTTAAAAGTCTTTCATATCATACTATGCTAACAAAACTCCCAACTGCCTTGTCAGACGACCAACTTTTCAACATCATTGTCTTAACTTAACTTCTCAACACGATGGTCTTAACTCAATTGTCTGCCATTGAGGCAGACAACCCAACTGTCTGTCGACATGGCCCAAAGTCGACTTTCCAACTCTGGAATCCATGGCAGAGAACTCAATTCTCTATGCCACAATGGCAGAGACAAAATTGTCTCCTGCCTGGACCACAGTCAACTCCAAAACTGCCTGGTCCAATGTCAATCTTCCAACTGCCTCTTTTTCAAAATCTTCAATTCTCTGAATCATAGATTCCGGCATGAAGTTATTCACACTCCAGCCACATTTCCTATCTGGGGTTTATTATGACAATTGTGATTGTCATGTCTTTTGCACGCAAGCACAAAACTGTACCCAATGCTATGCACCTGAACTCAGAGCCGAATAGTTCAAGACCCAACTGAATGATAAAATATAATTAACGAAAAAGGATTAATATAAAAAAAATCATTCCATAATTATATAACACTAATACTAAATATTATATGTTTAAAATTATTAACTGATCCCTTTCCTTATTATTAATTTGTTTGCAAGCTGTTATATTCTTTCAATTAAGTAACAATAATCCTTTGTAAAGAATTAAAACTACAAGTAACTATTCTCAATGCAAATAATTCAAAGGTGACGTAATATTTCAATCGAATACGAATATATTTTGAACCAGTTCATTTTTTATCATCTCTTCGACCCCATAAAAGAGGGTTAAAAAGGCAAACATTATACCAACGACGAGAAAGTGAAAGCTGCAGTGATGAAGGGGTTCAAAGAACAGTCAACAGTATTTTAGAAGTAGGGATGAGATCCATTGAGAACCAGTTTTATATTGATGTCTGATAAATGTTCCAGTGTCGGTAATTATTCCTGTACTAAGGAAAAAGGCATTACTTTTTGAATAACCCTCCTACATAGTCTCGTCAATCGATTGTATTTGGTATTATTTATTAATCAAACTGCACAATTATTTTATATATTTGATTTCAGATTGATTCAAGGTTCACTTGTTGTTCTTTGTCATTTGGGCAGGAAAACCTTTGGCAGTTTTTTCAGTATAGATCTCTCTTTGTAATGAACTCCCAAGCTTGGATCTTTTTTTACCAAACTTCATCTTGATCTACAATAAACCTATAAAAATAGCACTAAAAAGCCAAAAATTATTTTTATCTATTCATAAATCTTTTCCATGAACTTAAGAAGTTATCCCACTGGAATATAAGCACATTTTTATTCATAAGAATTTTTCATCCGTTTTTAATGTAGTAATTCAAGATGATGTGAAAACCAAATAAAAAAAATTAAAAACATGCTTTAATAAGTGTTTTGAATACCAAAAATAGTCACCTATTTTGTTTGTATTTTATGGCATATCAACCTTGTTGGGTTATTTAATGCCAAATACCGTTAATGCATGTAAACAATGATATACAAACAAATAGTTTGTAGGTAACATTTTTTGACAAGAAAGAGATCATTTGTTTGCACTCAGTTAAATGGGTTCGAGTAGATTGTTTGGTTGTTTTATATTACGGCGTATCAACCCTTTTCGGGTGATTTAACGCCGAATTAAGAAATTTCGATAAAAGTTTTAAACAATTCAATTTAATATAAGTTTATTTTTTCTTTACACACAGTTAGATGTCATAAGAGTTGTATTTCCAACTATTCAGTTCAGCATAAGTATACAGGTTCAATGTCACAAACAGTTCGATTTCAAACAATACAGTTTAGCATAAAAACATTTCTATTTCAAGCAATTAAGTTTAGCGTAAGTTCTCTGTTTAAACTTCAAAACATACCTAAGTCAAGCAATTCAATTTAGCATAAGTACACAGTTTAGTTCTGTTTGATACATAACATTGAACCATATCAGGTGCTACAATTCCGAGCCAGAGTGGACCTGGGAGCGATGGCATTAAAGGGTTACTCTGCATTTCTCAAAGCTCCAGCATCACTTGAACCTCACCATCATATTGTTTAGTGTCATAACAGGACACTCGTTGGTGGGGGGGGTCTTACCCTTCTACAGAGAAGTAGTAGGTATATTTTACTGCCCCAGTCTACTGGGCAAGTTTTCAGCTAGAGTAAATGATTAAAAACTAGTATTTTACACATAGATTGGACCCTAAACGATACTGCCACTCAAAGTAAGAGTGAACCTGGACGCCATGGCAATGAAGAAGAACTCCACATTAGCTAAAGTTTTGGGACAAGATCCTCACCATCAGATGCAGTTTAGAGTCATATCCAGAACACTTTACTAGACAAAGCAAATACAAATTTATTCTTGATACTTTTTGAACACAATTCGTAGGTTGTAAAATAAAGGTTATTACAGGCATCTTGAAGAGACAACAGGTGAAATAAAATTCATTAATTAAAGGATATGA
>OY757931.1:13706652-13731652 GCA_963585895.1 Sepioteuthis lessoniana | reverse complement strand
AAGTGAACCCCTTTATAAAATGTTAAATAATTGGGGGTGGGGCAAAATAAAAAATGTGGTAAGTTTGAGAGTGTTATTAATTCAAGTCACAAAAAAATACAAGAATCCCCCCCTTGGTGATCTTGAACTAGTGCATATGAAGAATTTTGATTTTCTCCATATTACTGGCCTTGTGCCAAACTCTGTAAAGGCTAATAAATGACGACTCACCATGTTTGAATGAAAACTAGTGGGTAGAGTGTTCGTTAATGTTCCAGGAGACCTGGTTTCAATCCCAGGTTGCGTCATACCAAAGACTTTTAAAATGGTACTTGATACCTCCTGGTATAACAATCAGCAATATTAGGTACGTATCAAGGGTAAAGTGGAAAAATCCAGGGAAAGGAGTAGTTCCCTTCCCTACATCTCAGGGTAGTAGCTATTGAAAAGGGATCCTTCTGGTCGCCCTCGACTATGGTCGCCAATTTTACTTATAGCCTAATCTGAATTAAAAAAAGATCATTTTTAAAAAAGGTAATTAAAAAAAAAAACGGCGTTGATAGCTGTATTGACCTTAAGAATGTACAAGAAAAAGTAGACATCTTGTTCTTTCACTAAAGCTGAATTTGGTTTCATTTCCACCAGAGTCAAAAAAAATTAGCGACAGGTCATCAATGAATAAATCCCCTATAATCTTTGTTCTCTTATAAACAAAACGATAACAAAAATATTGTAAGCGAGAGAGAAAGAAAAAAACATTTAAAAAAATTGCTGTAAAAACACTATAAAATAAAGAGTTCGCCACCCAGTAAAAGCCAGAAGAGAGAACTTTATATAACATACAGCCTGTAAAAAGAGATATAGATAGGGAAAATTAGAGAGGTAAAGAAGCAAATAAAAGTCGTATACAAACGAACTGACATAAAACTAATTTTAAATAACTAAGGATAGAATTAAAACAAACAGCTATAAGCAGAAAATGCAGGACTGCCATAACTTTTTCCCCTGATGAGCTCTAATTGGGCGTTAAATCAGTCGAAACGGGTTATTACTCCAGGAACAAGAACAACGATAAAAAGAAAAGGTTGTTAGAAAATTAGTCATAAAAGTCATTCGTAGACGGAAGTGAGGCTTGCAACACTCTCCTTTTTATATTAAAAAAATTGATCGTAAGTCTTTCTAAACGATGTTTTATTGGTTGCAGACCTCCAATGCTGAAAACTTTCAGCGGTAAAAATGGACAGAACAAAATTGATAAAGAAAGCAAAAAATAAATCCTAGAAGTTTTCATATCAAAAAAGGCTGTTAAGGTCTATGTGGGTTGGATGAGGGCCACACACGGTTGGTGTGGGAGACGCTTTGGCAAGAAGCAGATGCCAAGTAATTAGCTTCATTAGAAGGATCGTTTATTTATGCCTGGGGAGATTGCGGGTGTCAAAAAGATTCTTGTTTCGGCGTGGGTGCATCCAAGTAGTGGAATGGTTAAGAATGCATCAAATGAAATTGATGAGCTGAATTCTGTAATAAATAGCCGAGGGATTTCGGTTCATGCCTTTAGTTAGGCTGAGAACCTTTCGGCTCAGCACATGGGTTAGTTAGGGGCAACCTTGATGCAGGTGGGAACGCGTGCGCGCGCACAGAGCAAACATACCACTCAGAGATGTCACAATAGCCTGAGATGACGGAACGGGGCGACAGAGTGCGGGTGACGTCACGCACCGGAAGCGTGGAGAGGTTTGTGGGAGAGATGAAGAAAGTTAAGAGAGTTGAAAACTAGACGCCGTTACGTGTTTTCGAATTTCGAGATTCCTATGTTCTTTATATGTTCTATCGTTATGAACATTATATGTCTATTTCGCACATGGCGTTAATTGTGGCTATGTAACAATTCGAGTTACCGTCGGGGTTATTTTATGTAATGCCCTTAAAAAAAGCATGAATTTTTCTCTTCTCTAACTAAAGAGGAGAGTGATCTTGAGTTTTGGGAATCTGCCAATCTAGAAAAAGAACTCTAAATCCAAAGCCAGCTTCGACTATTTCGGCAAGAAAGCTGTGGATCAAATTATTTTAATAAAACACAAGAAAATCACAGATCCGTTTCCTTTCGGTGGAAGCGGTTGCCCTGTCGATATTGACTGTATCTCCAACAGAAAGTTAAGACCCCTCCCCAAAAAAAAGATGACCTTGTAATAATACTAAATTGTATTTAATTGTGAGGCTCTATTTATACAGCGGTGAAAAATGTGAAGTATCCTTTCATTGCCATTACTCCCAGGTCCACTCTACGCCGGGTGGTTGGTACCTGTTAAGGTTCATCATATAACAGTGTGCAAAAAAACTTGAGAAGCTACACAAACGTTTTAACATAAATGTACAATATATCTAGTTCACTAACAACTAATCATAAAATAACCCCGAAGGGTTGACTTGCCGTTACAATCCACCCATCAGTATTTCCTTGTCTGCTAGGGGTGTATAATACACCGAGTGCATCTCTGCAGAAGAGTAAGACCCCACAACGAGTGTCATCGATATGACACAAAACAGTCTGATGGTGTGGTCCCAGTAATGTTGGAGTTTTGGGGAATGCTGAGTAACCCTTCATTGCGATCGTTCCAAGGTTCACTCTGGGTGGGAGTGGTAGCACCTGATAGGGTCCTATGTTAAATACCTAACTGCGTATTTATGCTAAACTAAATTATTTAAAATGGAACCATTTTTGACGTTGAAACTGTATTTACACCAAACTGAATTGTTTGAAATGGAACTGTTTTGACATTTAACTGTGTGTAAACCAAATCTATACTCATACTAAACTGAACTGGTTGAATAAGAACTGTTTGACTAAAGAAAATAGCTTGAAATAGAAATGTTTTTGACAATTAAACTGTGTACTGATGCTAACTAAATTGTTTGAAATAGAACTGATTATTTGTATAAAAATAGATTTGACATTAAATAACCTACAAAGGTTGATATGCCATAAACCCCAAACAACAACCACCAATCAAAAGGAGCGAAAAATCGGAAAGAGAAAGGATTAATAATTACTGCAAACTATACTATTTCCAAAATGTTATTTCTCTCTCTCTCTCTCTCTCTTACTCTTCTTCTCTATTTATAAAAATTGGCGACCATAGTCGAGGGCGACCCAAAGGCTCCCTTTCAAATAGCTACTACACCGAGGTGTAGGAAGGGTGCAACTCCTTTCCTTGTTCTGCTCCACTTTACCCTTGATACGTACATTATTGTGCTGAGTGTCAAGCAAAGAGGTATCAAGTACCATTTTTGAGTTTTTTCCATGACTCAACCTGGGATTGAACCCGGTCTCTTGGGCCTCTGGCGGGCACCATGTTTCTCTTATTCTTTCTTTTTCATTTCCCTCCCATTCTCTCTGTCTCTGTCTCTCTCTCTGTCTCTCTCTCTCTCTCTCTCTCTCTGAGCCTTTGTTCTCTATCTCTCTCTCTCTCTCACTATTTCTCTCTATATCTAACTCTTTGTATCCCTCTCTCTCTCTCTCTCTCTCTCTCTTCTACTTTTTTTTCTCTCCTCTGTTATTCTCTCTCTTTCAATTTCCCTCTTCTCCATTTCTTCTTTCTCTCAATCCCTCATTCTTCTCTCTGCCCTTTTTTCTGCTTTGCACCATTTTTGTCTTAAACTTTTCTGATTTACACATTTTCACTCAACTTTATGCTATCCTAATAGATAGATAGATAGATAGATAGATAGATTTATAGATAGATGTGTATATATATATATATATATATATATATATATATATATTGGGTTAGTTGTTGTCATTTTAAATTATTAATTTTGCGCATGCGCGTTTTTTACGTTTTGTTTGCTGCGCAGTGAACTAGAATCAGTTTGCCACTGCCAGTAGTAGAACACTACTATACTCAACCAGAAATGTTTAAATGTATTGCTGCACAGTTTGTCGTTCACTTGGAAGCTCCATCACGATGATTTCAAAAGGTTTGGGTATCAATCTTAGGTCAGATCCATATTCATTTTGATGAAAACCTAACACCAAGTTCTCATCATGGTGTTTGGGGTGGTCAATAGCGTAAGTGATTTTATGCCTCCATTCATCTTCTCTCATGGCTTTAAACTCAAAACGGTGGCTTACGTTAAAAATGTGGAAAAATTAGTGTAGCCCTGGATCGAGAGTGTGTCTCCCAGATGATTCTAAGTCTGGCAACAAGACGATGTAACGTACCACACGGAAAAGAGAACTTAATCTCTGCTGTCAGAAAATTTCTACAACTACTTCACTCCTAACATCAAGCCCCCTAACTTCCCAGATGACAATCGCCTGATTATATGTGAGGAACGCCGTTGAACGAGACAACAAAAAAACTCCGTGCAACGGCAAAGACTAATTGAAGTTATCGATAATGACAATTTACTAATGTAACAGAAGAGTCTGTTGGAAAAGTTTGAAGGATATTCCAAAGTCGTCTGGAAGCAAAGGTTGAAAAACGCGATTTCTTTGAATGAATTCAATCTTTAACATTTCATGTAAGTTTGGCTAGAATATCAGATAAAATAAGATATCTGTGGGTTTTTTTTTTCATTTTATAAATGTAGACAACAATTTACTATTCGCATTCTGGACAAATGGATGAACATATACATACTAACACACACATACACACACACGTTTATATATACAAGTTGAATACGATAAGTTTCCAGACTTTTTTCGTACGAGCATTTAAAATTGTTGTAGAAACTTGAAAATTCACTATGTTATTGCTATACATCTTATGAGATGACGGACCAAGTTTTATGATTCCAGGTTCAAATGAACAGCTACAGCAGCAATTGGAATACACCCTACGAAAGCCTAATTGTCACAGTTGGTGAATTTCAAAAATGCAATCAGACACTTTATGAAATGCTTTACTCTGCTTTTCGACCATCTTGCATGAATCGAGCATCAGTTTTTGAGTAGCATAAGAGATTCAAGGAAGGCAGGGAGTCTGTGAGGGGCGATGAGAGATGTGGGAGCAGTAAGGAAGTCAATACACCAGAGTTGATTGGCCAAAGGGTTAGGGTTAGAGTTACTATGTCGAGGTTTTAAGGGAGTTCAGGAAGAGATTACATCGGAAGTTGCCAGCACTCTTCAAATCGGGTCAGTGGCATTTCCACCAGGACAATGCAACAGTCCACAACAACATCATTGTCCCAGATGATATGACCAAGATGGGTATTAAGACGGTTCGTCACCCTCCCTATAGTCCAGACCTTGCTCCCTGTGACTTTTGGTTATTCTCTAAGCTCAGAGGCTGTCGTTATGAGATGAAAGAGGCTGGGACGAAGGTCATTGACACGCTCACACAAGAGGACTTCTATGGGACCTCCCAGAAGTTGTTGGAACGGAGCAACAAGTGCATTGCTACTGGAGGAGATTACTTCGAAGGGGACTAGAGTTTCATGTGTGTACTATCAATAAAAGTGCCCATACGAAAAAAGTCTGGAAACTTATCGTATGCACCTCGTATAGTCTGATCAGTTCAATTTTTGAAAAAAGGAACATGATAAATCTAAATTATCTTGATTAGCTCTATTATTCAAGCACTTTTCCATATAAATTCAGTCTAATATAAGTGAGAAAGAAAAGAAACCAGAAAGAATCTATAATTTATTTAATGCCGAAATAAAACCAAAGTTTCTTTGTTTACCGTATAAAAATAAAGAAAAAAAGTATGCAAAAAGATCTTTTTAAGGAACAGGTGAAATGAATAATTGAACAAAAAACAAAAAGGGGACTTTTTAACAACTCTACAGTGATTAATAAGGACCCCGCTATGTCTGTAAGAAATCACGCTAATGAATTGAAAGTCCACGTGAAAACTGTAAGGACCCCGCTATGTTAGTAAGAAATCACGCTAATGAATTGAAAGTCCACGTGAAAACTGTAAGGACAGCTAACGAAATTTAAGCCCAGACCTTAAGCCCCTTGATTACGCAATACGAATTTATACAAATCGTTTAGAAAGCATGTTGATACACTAATTGAAAAATGGTAGCCATATTGAATGAATTTACTGTATTGTGTCTATCTTCATATTTTGTTGTTTATTTTTTAGAATTAAAATTAATAATAATAGAATACTCCTAATTTGGTTTCCGTTCTCTTTATATATATATATATATATATATATATATATAATTTCGATCTATAATAGACTATTATACTTTATGATTTGAATTTGGATTTTTTTACCTTATTCCTAATAGTAAGTTTCTATAGTGGAAATAAATGCTAAGAATAATCTGGAAGGTCGATTGATTTCTTGATTTTAATGCCATGTCAACCCGTCTGGGGTTTTTATGCATCGAGGTTAGTGAGTTGTATTCATTGAACGTCCGTATTCACATCTTTTGTGCAGATTTTTTAAAAGATATTTTGGACACAGTTATGTAATATAAAGTAGTCTTATCAAATACAAATAATTTACTGCTGTATGTTTTCAAGTAATCCAAACTAATACTAATCATTCATACATAATTATATGTTTGCAAGTATTCTAATTCAGTACTAATAATTTTGAAACAGTTTTATTTGATCTATAAATGGGACCCTAACATGTACTAGAACTTGGGTCAAAGTGGACCTGGGAGTAACGGCAACGAAGGGGTGCGCTATTGTTCCCGAGCCAAGCAATCAGATGCAGTCAAGTGTCGTACCCAGGACACTTAGATGTTCACCATAAGGGAAATTTTTGTGCAACTTAAATTTAACTTGCACCGATATATGCCCCATGCTGTCATCTTAATGTAAATTAACTTCTTTGTCTTTCGACAAAGACGATCAAACAATTATATCTTATCACCATCAACATCAAGTCGGGTTGTCATTAAGGATTTCCTTGACTCTCACACCATCATCCGTCTTCATCGGCCATCATTCTTGGTAAGTCCTCTTGGTGGCATCTAGCGCCCGCAGTGAGCTGATGAAAGTATGTTTTGCTCATTGGCTAATATTGATGTGTCTTTATGTAAGACTCCTCTGATAAACTTTAATTACTTCTCCACACGTGCCTTCCTCCCCATTCTAGGATAGTTTGGGATTTGAAAGATATATGGCAGTATAGCTGCTGTTTTCTTGGGTGTATCTTTTAGGAATTGTTCAAACCAAAACATAGTATCCTTGTATAACTCCTATGTTGCTTCCTCTACGAATTTCTTCAGATTCTAAGTGGTGGAGCTAAACAGCAGTTCTGATACGGCTACAGTTTGGAAGAATTATCATTTTATCACAGAATCAGATTTCGAAAGGGTTTTATATAAGTAAAGTAAATTTGGCGACCGTAGTCGAGGGCAACCAGAAGGCTCACTTTTTCAATAGCTACTACACTGAGGTGTAGCGGAGGGCGCTACTCCTTTCCCTTGATAACTCCACTTTACCTTTGATATGTACCTTATATTGCTGAGTGTTAAGAAAGGAGGTATCAAGTACCATTTTTAAAGTCTTTTAAAGATGGGAGGACGAGGGGGTTCATACCTTTCCCAAGGGTATTTGCCCGAAAGTGAACGTCATAGCGTGACTGGAGTACGAACTCGCTTTCTACGATTCTGCAGTCCATCGCTTTAACCATTACACCACGAGGACACCCCCAATAACGTTCAAGTTTTAGTGGCACTATTTAACCTATAGCTGGGAGGACGAGGGGGTTCATACCTTTCCCAAGGGTATTTGCCCGAAAGTGAACGTAATAGCGTGACTGGAGTACGAACTCGCTTTCTACGATGCTGCAGTCCATCGCTTTAACCATTACACCACGAGGACACCCCCCCAGTATATGTGAATATTGTAACTGTGCAAATACTTTATATAACATAGATAACTATAAAAAGCTAACGACAATTTCTCCCTCCTTCCTAAATAGAAGCGTGGAACTTCACAAGTTGTATCGTCATCAAGTCTTATCTATTTTTATTTGATTTCATTTTCTTTATTGGATGATCTGGATATTACTTAAGGGTATAAAGTTAATAAGCTTTTAATGTAAATAAAGGCAGCATTATTTGGTGATCTTTTCACCAGTGTCTACGTGAAAACAAGTCTTCCGGCTATTCAAGCCGATCTCACAAATACTGGAGTCTGGATTGTTAAGATTATTCTTCTGATTTCCTATTCCTCCAGTCTTCTGAGAATTTGGGGACCGTTCCCGGACCACAAACTACAATTAGTATCACCACCACCCCTGTTTCACAGATTTCTTTAGTTCTCTAGCAAGGTCCAAGTACCTGTTAATCGTTTCATTTTCTTTTATCTTTGCTTTGTGGTCCACTGTGATGGCAAAAATTATTCGATAATTGTTAAAATTTCGACTGGTTCTCCGGCAGAGATTGGGTGATCAGTTTGTATATCAAAACGCAATGTTATGTGTCTCTATTCTAGGACAAATTCTGTTTTGTGCATATATTATTTGCAAGTATGGTTAAATTTTAATCTCTTGCACGATTCTCAGTAAACCATCTTTCCCACTCAGTCGTGCCACTTCTACTTTTCTTATTAACTAAATGTTTGTATGCGTGTGGGTGTGGGTGTGTATTTACGAAAAACAAGTTGAGTGGGGTGCAAGCTAAACAATCTTATTGAAATAATAACAACTAAAAAGATACCACGGCTAACATTTAACAGATTGACACAATATCTAATCTAATTATATGAAATGCTGGGAAATAATTAATTACTTTTTAAATTAGGGTCAGTCTTTATTGTGCACACACACACACACACACACACACACACACACACACACACACACACACACACAAACAAACAAACATAATGAAACATTCCGAAACAATTCCAAGAAACCAGTAAAAGAGGCTTTGGAAGCTGGACATCTGTGATGAATTCTTGAGACTGTCAGTGCGACAGGACTTCACGGATTGGCGAAGGATTGTGTTTTCGTTTCGTTTCGTCTCATTGGGTTGGGTTTTATGACATACCGACCCACGTGTTATTCATGCTAAATTCTGTTATAGATAGATATATAGATAGATAGATTGATAATTTGTAAATGAATAGTATGTAGGTAACTATTTGAATAAGCCAGAATTAATTTGTTAGCACACAATCAAATGGTTTCAAGTATTACTATGTAATATTAATCAGTTTATTTAATATCAACCCTTTGTTTGCGCACAATTCAACTGCTAAACAGCTATGTTTGAATCATTGATGTGACCCTATCAGGTATCAACTCTGAATGTAAGATGGATATAGGAGTGGCAATGAAAGAGTATTCCAAATTCCCAAAAGCTTTGGGACTGAAACCTCACCCTCAGATGGTTTAGTGTCATATCCAGGACACTCGTTGGAGGGATCTTCTCTCTGCAGAGATGCAGTTGGCATATTCTACAGCCCAAGGCAAATGGACTGACGAGTTGTGGAAAAATGAACGGGTTGGGGTCTCTAAGACACTACTGAGCCCATTTGGCTGGGGTTGCACAATACACCGACTGCTTCCCTGCAGAAGGGGAACCTCACCAATTAGTGTCCTGGATATGACATTAAACAATCGGATGGTGAGGCTCCAATTGTGCTGGAGCTTTGGGGAATACGGAATACTCCTTTATTTGCCATCGCTCCCGGGTCCACTCTTGCCTGGAGTGATAGCACTTGGTAGGGTCTTATCTATAAGTCAAATTTTACATTTAAACTGAGTGGGAACAAATAAATAAATGCTAAATTGAATTGTTAGAAATAGAACTGTTTGATCATTTAACTGTGTGTAAACAAATGATGGTTAATAGAATTGTTAGTTGAATATAGGAATAATTCGAACCATTTAACTGTATTCCAACGAATGTGTCAGATTCAGCTGAATAATTAGAGTTAAATAGCAATACTTTGAACCGCTTTAGTGCGTGCGAACAAATGATCAATATTGTATTAAATTATAAGTGTTAGATAGCAATACTTGAAACCGTTTGTGTGCAAAAAGAAAGAGCTCAGGTTATCATATTTACCAAACCCCGCCGCTTGGGCAGGATATGACTCATGGTCAATATTTAAGCGGAGTTTAGCAGTTTTGAATTCAGAGTTTTCCTTCTCGTAAACTAGTTGCCTCACCAAGGCTGAAGAACCTTGTCTGTCCTACTATTTACCCATAGCAGGAGGGAGAATAATTGGATTCATACTTTTCCCAAAGGTATTAGTGCTATGTGAAATGCAATCATTCTCGTCAAGGATTTAAACTCGCGTCGCCGTGTCCATTTCCTACGACGATAACCATTACACCACTGGCATTTCCTAAAAAGAGCTCAGGTTATTGTGAAAATGTTATCAATAAAATACGTTTACATATATATATATATATATATATATATATATATATATAAACAGTATTTTGCACGAAATAACCTAGAATGTTTGAAATACCATAAAACCAAATTAAATGAAGTCAAATCAGACTCTACTGAAGGGCAAAAGCTGCTTTTGGTGTGAAAATTTCAATAAGAATTTGGTTTCTTTGTTTAATGACATATAAACCTTTAGTAGGTTATCTAATGCCAAATCCATTCTTCTAGAAGAGCAATAATGGAACTATTTAACCCATAGCCGGGGGCGGATAAGGGGTTCATAACTTCCCTAAGGGTATCTGTCCGAAAGTGAACGTCATTCTGCGACTGGAGTTCGAACTCGTTTACTACGATTCCGTAGGCCATCGCTTTAACCATGACACTACGAGGACATCCCTCCTAAGAACTTGGAAACAATTATAGCTCCATGTAAATATTACAACGAACAATGTTTATCATATTCACCAACCCCTCCGCTCGGGCAGGATATGACACAAGGTCAATTTTTAAGCGGAGTTTAACTGGTTTGAATTCAGAATTTTCCTTCTAGACTAGTTGCCTCACCAAGGCTGAAGAACCTAGTCTGTCCTACTATTTACCCATAGCTGGAGGGAGAATAATTGGATTCATACCTTTCCCAAGGGTATTAGTGCTATGTGAAATGCAATCAGCCTCGTCGAGGATTTGAACTCGTGTCGCCGTGTCCTATGACGATAACCATTACCCCACGGGCACCTCCATGTTTATACTGTTAAATGTTTTCTAGTAACTATTCCAATGAATCCGCTCAGTACTTAAATGATTGGTGCCTTCAAGATAACACTTACCAAATACAAGTCCTAGGAAGGTCCAAGCTAAACAATCTTACTGAAATAATAACAACTAAAAAGAAACCACGGCTAACTTTTAACAGATTGACACAATATCTAAACTAATTATATGAAATGCTGTGAAATAATTAATTACTTTTTAAATTAGGGTCGATCATTATTGTTTTTTGCACAATTATCTCTTCGTGATGGAAAACAAATTAATCTAAAATAAATACGACTGAGCAAAAGAAATTGAAGTGTTTTATATGAAAACAAATTTGACCTTACCTCGTTTAAAGTCGCTAAAAGCAACCATTAGACACAAAATCAAGACACTTCTTATTTATTGAATGTATTTGAAAAATATATGATCTCCCTTATCACTTTACCTACCTATGTATTAAAAAGAACGACTACTGTTCGACAAGGATGGTTCTAGCATTAAATAACCCACAAAGTTTGATATGCCATTACAAAAAAGTAAACAGAGATGTATTTGAAAAATTCATATTGTGAAATAGTAAAAAAGGTTGTAATTTTTTTTTAAATGCAGGCGTGTTCACGTGGCATAGTGGTTAATGTACAGCACCATGACATTTAAGTAAGTGAGTTCGAACTCAAGTTGCGCATAATGTTTACATTTGGACTAGAATACTAGGGATCACAGTTTCTTCCAGGCAGCGGTCGTATCGATACTGCTGTGTGGATGCTCTACTTGGACACTAACTAAACGGCTCGAGAAGAAACTAGACGGCAATTAAACAATAATTCTGCGAGCAATATTGAACAAGTCCTGGCGGTAACACCCCATAATGCACTAACTATACGGCCACCTGCCTCCCATCCCGAAAACTATCCAAGTTAGACGAACCAGACATGTAGAACACTGCTGAAGAAGCAGGGACGAGCTCATAAGTGGTGTACTCCTATGGACCCCCACAGATGGCCGGGCAAAAGCAGGACGCCCAGCTCGAACATACATACAGCAGCCATGTGAGGATACGGGATGTAGCCCTGCGGACCTGCCAGAGGCGATGAACGATAGGGAAAAGTGGCGAGAGAGGGTCAGTGATGTCCGTGCTGGCGGCACGACATGATGATGATGATGGTAAGAGCCCCCTTATCCTCCCCCAAGTATTGATTAAAGAGTACCCGTACAATTCTTCTAGTCGGAGTAATTTTGCATTTAATTACCCAAAAAAGTTGATATGTCATTAAACAAGAAAAGCAAAAGAAAAATAATGATAAAAACCATGGAACTCAGAGAACAGAACTTATTAAGAAACATGCTGTTCCATCGGAGACTAGGATATAATGACTTTATTCTCAGCAGAAGGGGCACTACTCGTCCGCCAAATAAAATAATATATTCAACATGATAACAAACTTCATGGGTTGATGTATAATTTACTTACACATAACTTTCTTGCTGAAATAAACGATCCATAAATTTATTGAGTTCCTGTTATAACTGCAATCTATGATAATATTACTGCTTCTATATAAGCATTTCACGGTAATCAGAGGTCTATGATCATATTGATTCTTCGATCATAGAAGAAGTGAAGATTCTTATTTGACATTAATTACTTATTACCCTTATGTTAACAATTTGAATGATTAGAATAGGACATTAAGCGTAAATATGGGCCTTAGAAAACTGATTTGTTGATCTGACTGGAAATTGCTTTATTCTCTAAGTTCAAGTGATCTTAAGTATAGTATTCTAATACCTTACGTTTTTCTACCTTGCGGTTATGTATATACAGAGAATTCTTTAAATATAATATGAATTTTTGCTTGGCTTGGTTTGATTTGGTTTGGTTTGATGTCATATACCCATTATAGATTTTTTAATGCCAAATCTATTTTTATTCATAAAAACAGTTCTACTTTAAGCAATTCAATTTAGAATAAGTGTTCAGTTTAAGTGTTAGAATAGTTCTATTTCAAACAATTCAGTTTAGCATAGATCCAACTTTTGTTTACACAGTTAAATATCAAAACAGTTCTATTCCAAACAATTCAGTTTATATTTCGAACAATTCAGTTTAAAATAAGTACACTGTTTAAAAGTCAAAACAGTTCTATATTAAACAACTCAGTTTAGCATGAGTGCAGTTTAGTTCTATTTGACCCATAAATATGACCCTATTAGATGCTAACACTGGGCCTGGGACCGATGGCTAAGGGGATCTCCACATTCCCCAAAGCTCCAACATTACTGAAGCCTCACCATCGGATTGTTTTGCGTCATATCAGGACACTCGTTCAGGGTGTCTTACTCCTCAGCAGAAATGCAGTCAATACATTCTATCGCACCAGCCCGAAACTTTGATGAGTATAGTTTCACGTGTTCATTGTCATTACACAGGATCGGAATTTTACCTTCTGAGACCCTCAGCCAGGCATGGACACCGTTTTTGAGAAATGGATCACATGACGAAATAGGGCTCATCTTTAGGATGGCCACATTACGAAAAAACTATTTCCTCATCTATTGTCACTGCAGAAGATCGCACAATTTGTTCTTTTATTTAAATTATTTGTAATTACAGTTATTGAATTATCACAATTCTTATTTGGGAAGGTAACCAGAAATTAAACTTTCAATCAATCATTTCATTTCGTTGTCTTAGTGTCCTGAGTCGTAATACCAGTTTAAAGGTCTTTAATTTTTGGATGGTTACAAACTGACAATGGTTGATATTTTTTCTGCTGAGTTAATCCGTAAAATGTAACAATGTCACAGGTATTAATAAGTAAGGAACGTTAGTCGAGTCCGTAATAGTTACAACACTTTGACACCACCTTCCTCGAACCCATTTTGAATGAGAGAAAGAGAGTATGCGTGTGAACAAGCAAGTGAGAACTAAACAAGACTCACAATATTTTATTAAATGCTAGGTTCCTCGTAGAATTAGGCGAACGATTCAGAAACCAAGGTGAGCTGCATGTGGGCTGCAAGTCACAGTTTTACCCTGACTCCCCAAATTTGAGCATTTTCTCCCAAAAAACTAAGACAAAGAAATTATTTTTAGATTAATGTTTAGGATAAAGAAAAATAACACGCACACACACACACACACACACACATATATATATATATATATATATATATATATATATATATATTGTAAAGTAACGTCAACGACCGTACTTGAGGGCAAACCGAGGGCTCCCTTTTCAATAGCTACAAAAACAAGGTGTCGAGGAAGAGGAAACCCATTTCCATAGATTACTCCTCTTTACCCTTGATAATGCTAAGTGTTAAGCAAGGAAGTATCAAGTAATATTATTGGAGTTTTTGGTATGAATCCACCCGGAATCAAACCCCGGTTTCCCGGGCCATTAGCGAACATTCTACTCAATAGGCCAATGGGCCGGTATATAGTAAGACGAGTCGAGGGCGATCCGACGGTTTCCTTTTCAATAGTTTCAACACCAAGGTGTTGAGGAAGGCGCTACTCCTTTCTCTGCATAAGTCCACTTTACCCTTGATACGTATATTATAGTGCTGAGTGTTAAGCATGGAGGTATCAAGTACCATTTTTTGAGTTTTTGGTATGACTCTACCTGGGATTGAGCTCTAGTCACTGGAGCCACTAGTGAACACTCTACACATCAGACCAATGGGCCAGTAGACAGATAATCACTGTCATTAGCAGCACAATTAGAATTCAACATTACTGCACATTAAGTAATTTTACTTGTGAGAAATATATAAGATGTTTTAGGTAATAAGGTAGCACGACAACTGTACGTCAGTGGATTTTTGTTAAACGTTAGTACGACAGTTATATACCTCTCTGGTTGTACAGAGCTACAGTAACAAGTATATTAAGATAACTGGGGGCTCTGCAAGAGGGAGGTTTTATATCAGAGTGGGTTCAATTAGATATTCTAAATCAAACAGTATCCACAATTCAGGAGAGATTTAATGCTGTACCTTTCTTTTCTGGTTCTGATTTTGGAGTTAACTTCTCGTAGAAAGATTGCCTTTACGACTGCTTTGTAATTATATATATATATATATATATGGGTTGAAGAAAATAATGGAAATACCCGGAAATCTCAAACAAATTTATTTTAATATGGTTTTCTGATTCTGTGCAGCTCCCTTTTTACAGTTTTAACGAAACTCTGTTTTTGAGGTGGTCATTAAGCTTTGCAGTTATTTTCGGGGCAGCATTCTTGTGATCCTTCCTAACAATCTGCGAAAGAATCCTAGGGTCCCTATCAGACAGCTTTCCCTTTTATCTAGGGAAAGTTTTTCATTCTTTCTCAAATGCTGTCATTACTTTTTAGACCATACTCTCTGCTACACCACATAATTCAGCGGTTTTTGTAACACTAACGCCTGCCATACGAGCACCAAAAATCTTACCTCTTTTATAGTCTGATAGATCAGACCTTTTAATGACTTCAATAATTTCTTCAGATGATTTCTGTAAAAAAAAAGACAATTTTAGTAAAAGAAAACTAGGAAAATTATAAGGAAAATCATAAAAATATCAAAGGTTTCATTGTTTCATTGGAGTTCCTAAATTATGATACTAGAATTCTAGCTGTTTCCATTATTTTGTCGAACACTTATATATATATATATATATATATATATTATGATACGAGAATTCTAGCTGTTTCCATTATTTTGTCGAACCCTGATATATATATATATATGTTCGACAAAATAATGGAAACAGCTAGAATCCTAGTATCATAATTTTGGAACTTGTATGTATATATATATATACAAGGTGCGGAAGCAAAACGAAGAATAATTTAAAAACTTTTTTTTTATTTGATTATTTCCATTTTTGTGTTCAATTTTTGAAAAACACCTGATGAATCTAAATTTTCATGATTAGATCTATTATTCGTCCTCTTTCATTTTATGAAAATTCACCCCAATATGACTGAGCAAGAAAATAAATGTTTTGCTTAACGCCGAGACCAAGTCAAAGGTTCTTTGTCTACCTCATACAAAGCAAAAAAAAATCTTTTTTTTTTACAGAAAAAAAAGCTTATTAAGGAAATGTGTGAGTGCAGGATTAAAAAAAACGTAAAGAAAGCTATTTAACTGCTCTTGCTACGGCGATTAAGAGAGACCCCCACAACATCAATAAGAAAGCAATCTAATGAATTGGAAGTCTACGAGAAAACTGTGAGGACAGAAATAAAACAAGATTTAAGCCCATACCTTAACCCCTTTCATTATGCTATATGGGTCGTTTTGGAAAACAAAACAAATGCATCTTCCCATCCAAATATCGGTTCGCTTAACACTTCTATTGAGGAAGAATGGAATAAAATGTCTGAATCATTTACTTTGAAGATATGCAAATCGTTTCGAAGGCGTGTTCATACAGTAATTGAAAAAATGATGGCCATATTGAATAAATTTACAGTTTTGCGTCTACCTTTTTTTGTTATATATTTCTAAAAATCGAAATTAATCTTTCTTTATAATAGAGTCGTTTATTATTATACTAGAATACTCGTAATTTTGCTTCGCACCCTATATATATATATATATATATATATATATATATATATATAATGTTGGATAAAGTAGTATAAAAGAATAATACTTAATGATGGAAAGAAATATACATACATAAATGAGACCCTGAATGTATAGCTTATTTAGCTTATATATTTACATAACACTAACGAAGAAGTGAGATGCGACTCAAGGGCAATATTAAACGAAGTTTACCAGAACTAAATTTAAGGTTTTCTTACTTCTTGTACGGTTGTTAGGCTAAACTAAAGATCACTGATTGCATATCTATTTACACATAGCAGGAGAAAAATAGTTCTACTCATACCTTTCTCTAGGTTATTAACTTATTTATCGGACATGCCAGTCTAAACTGCCCTAAACCCCACAAAAATGGCTTGATTATAATACTAAAGTACATGCTGTGGTGAGATGTCCGGGTCTAGAGCTTTGGTGAGAATAAAATAAAGCAATGATTGGTATTACTTCCAGGTCCACACTGACCTCATTTTCAAGCATGTGTTAGTTTTATGATTATGACTCAAACAGATTGATTTGCATATTAAAGTGTTTTGGTAAAAATCGTAGCTATTCTTTGGTTTTCATTAGAGGCTCCTCGGCGGTGTTAAAAGGATATGTGCTACTAGTAAGTTTCAGAAGTATTTCTATCATATATTTTCTGACAGGAAACTAATCCCACCTTGTGTATGATTTCAAATTAGATACAGAGGTGAGGCTCTAGTTAAGGAGTTTTGGGGAACGTCGAACCCCCCCCCCCATTCGTTGAAATTACTCTAATGTCAACTGTGATATCTGTTTAATTCTCAACAAGATCTCTTTGAGATAAGAAAGTGATTGATTGATTAATATCCTAACCATATTTACAAACCCCTCCGCTCGAGCAGGCTATGACACAAGGTCAATTTTTAAGCGGGGTTTAACAGGTTTGAATTCAGAGTTTTCCTTTTCCTAGACTTGTTGCCTCACCAAGAGCTGAAGAACCTAGTCTACGCTTAGCTGGAGGGAGAATAATTGGATTCATACCTTTCCCAAGGGTATTAGTGCTATGTGAAATGCAATCAGTCTAATCCAGGACTTGAACTCGTGTCGCCGTGTCCATTTCCTACGACGATTAATATCCAAACAGGTACTCTAACTCCTTATCAGAGTTGACTCGGGACTAATGGATCAGCAGATGACTATATAACATTATGCGTCGATGTTTCCCAATTGTTTTCTTTGTACGTTCAAATATACATTTTAGTGTGTTGTTGTTTTTTAGGAAGTTTTGCTTTCCTTTTGCACACAGTCTCAAGGATAACGAACATACATATTATTTAAACAGAGCAACTTGATCCATAGATGGGGCCCAACAATATACTAGCATTCCACGTAACAGGGAACTTTTGAAAGAGTACCCCCACACATGTGTCCTGAACTAGAGCCGCACCCCCACGCACAATTTATTGTCACACTTCGGACACATACATTTGTTAAAGTGATTTTAGCATAAAATTATCCTACATTTCATAAAATGTAAAAACATTAAAAAGTATTTTTAAATTAGGAAAAAAAAATTTTCATTAATTTACGAGGATCGTTAAATAAGTTTCTAGACTTTTTCGCATGGGCACTTTTATTGCTAGTACACACATAAAACTCTAGTCCCATTCAAAGTAATCTCCTCCAGCTGCAATCCACTTGTGCCGTTCCAACAACTTCTGAAAGGGCTCATGGAAGTCCTCATGTGTGAGTGTGTCAATGACCTTCGTCACAGCCTCTTTCATCTCCTCAATTGTCTCATAACGACAGCCTCTGAGCTTAGGGAATAACCAAAAGTCACATGGAACAAGGTCTGGACTATAGGGAGGGTGACGAACTGTCTTGATGCTCATCTTGGTCAAATTGTCTGGGACAAGGGTGTTGTTGTGGACCTGTGCATTGTCCTGGTGGAAATGCCCCGATCTGAAGAGTGCTGACCTCTTCCCAAGGAATCTCTTCCTGAACTCCCTTAAAACCTCAACATAGTAGCCCTAACCTTAACCTTTTGGCCAATCAATTCTTGTGTATTGACTTCCTTACTCCTCCCACACCTCTCATTATACCTCACGGACTCCCTGCCTTACTTGAATCTCTTATGCAACTCAAAAACTGATGCTCGATTCATGCACGATGCCCCAAAAGCAGTCTGAAGCATTCCAAACGTTTCTGTGGCATTTTTCCAAGTTTAAAACAGAATTTTATTGCATATCGTTCTTCTAAAGTGTCCTCACGTCCAGATTGCATTTTTGAAATTCACCAGCTGTGACAATCAGGCTTTAGTAGGGTATATTCCAATTCCTGCTGTAGCTGTTCCTTTGAAGCTGAAATCATAAAAATTGGTCTGTCATCTTGTAAGATGTATAGCAATAGCATACGGAATTTTCAAGAGTCTACGACAATTTTGAATGCCCGTCGAAAAAAATCTGTAAACTTATCGTATGCCCCTCGTATAGGAACAACTTAGAAACTGCCTGTAGAATGAGATAAAAATAAATCACCTGATCCTGGCTAAAAGACAAGAATTAGTCATTGTCAACAAAAAAGTGAACCTGTTGAATATTGGACAAGTCGGTTTCGGTGGACTCCAGGCGTGAAAATCGAAGAAAGCGAAAAGAAAGATAAGAACTTAGACCTTGCCAGAGAACTAAAAAGGCTATAAAACATAAAGTTGACGTTGATAACAATTGCCATCGATTCACTTAGAACAATTCTAAAATGCTTGGAAAAGGGACATGATGATTAAGAAATCATCTCTCTCTCTCCCCACCATTTACCTCATCAACCATCGCTCTCGGTTGTTCCTATAGACATCATCTAGTATCCACACAGCAAGTTAATGTTCGTTTTTGCAGGTCAGTCAACACTGATGTGTCCATACGTAGTCGTCCTTAAAAAAACCTCGCTTATGAGTTTGTCCTTTCATTTCCAACAGGGTCCAGTATGTCTTGTTCGTCTTACTGAGATGTTTTGTGTTTCATTCAAGAGACCCTTCAGCTGTTTTTTTTTTGTAGGGTGTCGCTTCCACGACTTCTTCAAAACAGCATGAAACATTATCCTTCAGTGGTTCTCATTTGGCTTTCTCTTCAAGCATTTTCTTAATGTCTAAGTGGTGCAACCATACAATCGTACGGACACGGTTACAGCTTGATAACATTTCCGTTTTTTATTTGTTTTTTGGGTTTTGTTTTTTTCTGATCTCACGGATAATGTAAAAAGAAATAAATCACCAATAATACAACTAATTATATTTTCTTTATCTAAGCAATCTCCACAGATGAAAAATTTGTTTCCAATTACATTGAATACTTCATATAAAATTAGTTTACTATGAAACACTGAATTTTATTACGCTCAACAATTTTTTTATATTCATTTTAGATTAAGTTTTTCTTCTGAGTTGAAGTAATTTGGTAAATAAACAATGAGGCCGACCCTAATTTAAAAAGTAATTAATTATTTCACAACATTTGCTAAAATTTGTTTAGGTATTGTGAGTAATCTTTCTTATAATAAGTTTTTTTCTTTTTCAGAACCTTATTAGTGTGCTCGTCTATATGGTAGAGGTGGAGGTGTCCTCGTAGTGTAATGGTTAAAGCGATGGGCTGTGGAATCGTAGTAAGCGCTATTACATTCACTTTCGGGCAAATACCCTTGGGAAAGGTATGAACCCTTTTATCCTCCCAACTATGGGTTAAATAGTACCTCTACTGTTCTTCTCGGAGAATAGCTTTGGCATTACATAACCTACAAAGGTTGATATGCGATTAAAACAAAGAACCCAAACCTATATGCTAGAGGAAAAGTTTACGTGGCTAATGTGGTTGGTTGTTTAGTTGGTTGGGTTTTATGGCATATCAACTTTTGTAGGTTATTTAACGCCGAATCCATTTTATGTAAATAATAAGTTCTATTTCAAACTATTCAGTTAGCATTGAGTACACAGTTCAATTGTGAAAAACATTTCTATTTCAAACTATCAGTTTATTCAAAAAGTTATATATAACAATTCAGTTTACTGTAAGTAGTTTCAATGTCAAACCAGTTCAATTTCAAACTATTCAATTTAGAATAAGCACGCAGTTTAAATGTAAGTATGGTTTAATAGTCAAAAACATTTCTATTTCAAGCTATTCAGTTTAATCAACAATTCAGTTTAGCTTAAGTATGCCGTTAGTTCTATTTAACCCGTAAATAGGACCCTTATCAGATGGTACCACGCCGGGTCAGAGTGGACCTGGGAGCGATGGCATTGAAGGGGTACTCTCCATTCCCCAAAGCTCCAGCATTGCAGGAACCTGATCATCAGATTGTTTAGTGCCATATCCAGGACACTCGTTGGGGTAGTCTAACCCTTCTGCAGAGAAGCGGTCGGTGTATTCTACAGCCCCAGCCGACTGGGCAAGGCTAATGGGGTTTACTCTGCCATCATAGTAAGTGAGTTCGAACGCTTGTCTAGTTATTACATTTATTCTCGGACTTGATACCCATGGGAAAGGTGTGGGCCTACTTATCGCCTCTAAAAATAGGTTTAGTAGTACTACTACTGTTCTTCTACAAGTATGGTTTTAATAGTACATAACCCATGAAGGTCGATATGCTATTAAACAAAGAAAGTGTAACCAAAATATATACAAGGCTTGCTTCTTCAGTAATATCTCTTTATCTATTTTCAGATTTCTTGCAACAAACCCGGGTATGTTGAGCGACATTGTTTGGTAGAGAAAGCCTTTAGTTAAAAAATAATATTTCTAAACATAGTCACTAATTAAGGAACAAAAAAAGAAAGAATAAAATTCAGGATTAAGAAAGCCTAGCAGTTATAAATCGACCAGATACAGAAAGAAAAAGACGAAATAACGCCAAGAAGAGAGAAAAAAGGGAAAAGAAGAAAATGAAAGAGACAGAGACTGATATATATATATATATATATATATATATATATATATATATATATATATATAAGCAGACAGATAGACAACAAGAGAGGATAGGAAAGATAGAAAGCACAAGTTGACTGATAGTCAGATAAACAGACAGATAGAAATAGAAAAAGAAAGACAGATAGACTGACTAACTAAAAACAGGCAGGTAGACAGACAGAAACAAAAAGAGAGACAGAGACAGAGTAGAGAGACATAGTAGATAAAGAGAGGCAAATGAAGAGACAAACAGACAGACAGACAGACAGACAGACCCTCCCCACACACACACACACCTATTAATATATTAAATAGTTCGGCAACGGATTTGCTTGTTGTCATATTTTATCAAACATGACAGACAAGAATCTAGAGTTGAGTTGGGTTTTTTTTAGATTTTTCAAATTCTCGAGCAAGATGTCGCAACTGAGAATGAAAGCTGCTAAGTAATTTCGGAAATCTTAGATGTTATTAGGTGACTACATATAGGTTCGACCTTTGTTGGTCATTGTCGAGAATGTGGGGGGTCCCATCGTAGTGTAATAGTTAAAGTGATGGACTCCAGTCGCGCTATTACGTTCACTTTCGGAAAAATACCCTTGGGAAAGGTATGAACCCCCTTATCTTCCTAGCTATGGGTTAAATAGTACCACTACTGTTCTTCTAGGAGAATGGCTTTTGCATTAAATAATCTACAACGGTTGATATACCATGAAACAAAGAATCTGAACTCGAGAATGTGGATACGACCACGTCTTATATTATATTTTCTCTCTTCAATGAATATTCATTGATCGGCCTTTTAGTTTTTCATTTCGCAAAAGAATGAATCCATTTTTCTTCCACCAAGCGATGAAGGAATTGAAGTGTATACTGGTTTCTTTAGCCTCAGGTAGGCAACCAATTTAGGAAAAGGAAAAAAGCCATGGTGACTTCTTTGTCTAGAAAAATATTATCTGCAAAGTACACTTTTCTTTTTCCCGAGGAGCTCATGGATTCACTTATTATATTACCTTGGTTTTACTCAGATTGATGGGATGGGCGTCAAGTCATGACAAAATCCAAACAAACTGACTAATAAGACCATAGCTTCGGTTAACAATTAAAAATAGATGGTCATCAAGTTGATTTTGTCTGTGTCGGCTGACCACAGACTGAGAATTAAAGAAGGCGAAGAGCTGCATGAATACCAGAACATTGCTAAAAAACTGAAAAAACCGCAGAAAATCATGGAGATAGTGATAGCGATCTTAGACACTGGTATAAGAAGAGATGACTGAAATTATCTATACAACGGTATTACTAAAGTCAACTAGTATACTAAGAAACATCTTAAAGACTTAAAGTGTTTTAAAATAGGTTAGTATACTAACAAGTATCTTAAAGTAGAATTGCTATCACTCAAAATCTTAAGAAAAACCATCTTGGAAAAGAGATTGGAGATCAAATGAGTATTCAAGACAATTCAGGCTACAGCACTGAAAAGATCAGTTAAATTACTTAAAGGAGTCCGAGAAATCTAAGGAAATTCACTGTAACTCACACACCAAAAAGAAAAAAAACGAAAAGAAACGCTAATTAAGATAGGTAAGAAAACTTGCATAGGATAAAACCATAAGGAAAAAATAAAAATTTAAACCCAATATGTGGATTTTTACATACCGTAGGAACACTTGGATAAAAAGACATTGTCAACTCGTGAATTTTTACGTTCCGGTGGACCACACTGATGAAAAAAAGACATTGTCATCTCGTGGATTTTCACATTCCGGTGGACCATACAGATAAAGAAAGACCATGTCATCTCATGGATATTTACGTTCTGGTGGACCACACGGATAAAAAAAAAAACTCGTCATTTTGTGGATTTTTACGTTTTAGTGGACCACTTTGATAAAAATGACCTAGTCATCTCGTGGATTTTCACATTCCGGTGGACCATACAGATAAAAAAAGACCTTGTCATCTCGTGGATTTTTACGTTCCGGTGGACCACACAAATAAAAAAAAGACCTTGTCATCTCGTGGATTTTCACATTCCGGTGGACCACACAAATAAAAAAAGACCTTGTCATCTCGTTGATTTTCACATTCCGGTGGACCATACAAATAAAAAAAGACCTTGTCATCTAGTGGATATTCACATTCCGGTGGACCACACAGATAAAAAAAAGACCATGTCATCTCGTGGATTTTCACATTCCGGTGGACCACACAAATAAAAAAAGACCTTGTCATCTCGTGGATTTTCACATTCCGGTGGACCATACAAATAAAAGAAAAGACCTTGTCATCTCGTGGATTTTCACATTCTGGTGGACCACACAGATAAAAAAAAAGACCTTGTCATCTCGTGGATTTTCACGTTCCGGTGGACCATACAAATAAAAGAAAAGACCTTGTCATCTCGTAGATTTTCACATTCCGGTGGACCACACAGATAAAATAAAAAGACCATGTCATCTCGTGGATTTTCACATTCCGGTGGACCATACAAATAAAAAAAAAGACCTTGTCATCTCGTGGATTTTCACATTCCGGTGGACCACACAGATAAAAAAAGACCTTGTCATCTTGTAGATTTTTACAATCCGGTGGACCATGCAAATAAAAAAAAAGACCTAGTTATCTCGTGAAACCATTCACCGTCACCTTCCTGTTCCATAGTTTCACCAGCTTTCTGGCAACAACCAAGTATTTGTCTTTCATTTCGTTTTTTCTTTTCACTATGTTTTATTATTTGACTTCTGTCGATTTTTTCACACCAACGTCAGCTAACCGTCTGTAAACGACGAATCTTCCAAGGCCTCTAGGATTTATCTGAGTATTCTAGTCGATCTCAATATCTGAAAGGTCAGGATTATTCCTTACATTTCCAATTCCTTCAGTCTTTTCTCCAAGCATTTCTGGATCATTCCAAGTGCGCCAACTGCAGTTAGTATCACCACCAGCTTCAGGTTCCACAATATTTTTACTTCTCTCACACGGTCCAAGTACGTTTCTGTCTTTCCGATTATCATAACTATTTTACTTCTTGTGAATTTTTCACACCATCACTAGCTGTTGGTCTATCTCAGAAGTCTAAGTGTCTGCAAGTCTCCTCAGTATTTTGACCGATCTCAACAATGCTGTAGCTTAGATTGTCTCGAGTCTTCCTATGATTCCAAACTCTTCCAGCCCCTTTTCCATGCCTTTAGAGACCGTTACAAGAGTACCAGTTACAATTGGTATCAGAATCACCTTCATGCTTCACAGCTTTCTAATGTTTCTGGCAAGGTCTAAGTATTTCTCCCTCTTTTCGTTTTCTTTGATTTTTCACACCGAAACAGAGTTGTCCAATATGCAGCAGGTTCTCTTTTTGGTTAACAATCACTAATTCTTGTCTTTTAGCCTGGATCAGGGGATTTATTTGA
>OY757931.1:13596652-13699152 GCA_963585895.1 Sepioteuthis lessoniana | reverse complement strand
GTTCCAAAGAATACTGAAAAACTGCATTTAAAAATTTCTTAGCGTCAAAACCTTCAGAGTTTTAATCGTAGAAGCATAAATAACCTTCTTAATAAAAATGCATAGATGTTCAGGGATCTTATTGAAACATTTAATTTAAACACTGGGAGAATGCATTATTTCAAGAAAAAAATTATTCTAGAATTGGACATTGTTTTCCGAAAAAACTAATAAATTCAGTCTCACAACATAAAAGATTCAGTTATGCAGGTAATTTACGATTGTATACACTAGTCCCAAGAATGACAAAGGCACTCGTAGGGTAAAAAAAAAACAGTTTCACAACAGAAGAGATTCAGATATACAGGTAATTTACGATTGTACAAATGCACTAGTCCCCAGAAAAACAAAGGCACTCGTAGGGTATTAAAAAGAGTCTCACACCCGAAGAGACTCAGTTATGCAGGTAATTTACGATTGTACAAATGCACTAGTCCCAAGAATGACAAAGGCACTCGTAGGGTAATTAAACCAGTCTCTCAACAGAAGATATTCAGTTATACAGATAATTTACAATTGCACAAATACACTAGTGCCCAGAAATACAAAGGCACTCGTAAGGTAAAAAAACGAGTCTCACAACGGAAGACATTCAGTCATGCAGGTAATTTACGATTGTATAAATTCGCAAGTCTCACACACCCGAAGTCAGTCGTTGAGTAATTGTTATCATCATTGGAAATAAATTCGACAACTCGATTTTAAACCCTTGATGATGCTGTTTGCATTTAACATAGCTCTTCGAAGACGATGAATCCATCTATTCTTGCATTCACTTATAGCTAAACATTTACTAGAATAGGTTATAAAACCTTGTTACAGCTACAGGTTTAGGAGAAAAAAATTGAATTCAAATCAATTGTAATCTGCTCAATAAACTGATCTTTAATTGTATTCTATTAATTTCGGGGAAGGGGGTAAATACAGTCCTTCATACTCATCAGATCAAAATTAGTGGCTCATTTTTTTATCTTAACTGAAAAATTGCCGAGTCGGCTAGGGCAGTTGAATATATCGACTGAATCTCTGCAAAAAAGTTAGACACCCCCAGCGAGTGGCCGACATATGAGACTAATCTTTCTGATAGTCATCATCATCATCATCATGTCGTGCCGCCAGCACGGATATCCCTGACCCTCTCCCGCAATTTCTCCCTATCATTCATCGCCTCCGGCAGGTCTTCTGGGTTACATCCTGTGTCTTCACATAGCTGCTGTCTGTAAGTTCGAGCTGGGCGTCCTGCTTTTGCTTGGCCATATGTGGGGGTCCATAGGAGTTCATCACTTACGAGCTCGTCCTTGCTTCTCCAGCAGTGTCCTGCGTGTCTGCTTCGTCTAACTTGTATAGTTTTCGTGATCGGAGGCGAGTGGCCGCATAGTTGGTGTCTCGTGTGGTGTTGTCGCCAGGACTTGTTCAATATTGCTCTCAACATTCTTGTGTAATTGCCGTCTAGCTTCTTCTCCAGCCGTTTAGTTAGCGTCCATGTAGTGCATCCATATAGCAGTATCGATACAACCGCTGCCTGGAAGAAACTGCGTTTCATTTTATCGGTCAGGTCTGATTTCCATATGATCGAGAGCCTATTGATAGCCGTCCTTGCTTTCGTAAGTCGTGTGTCGATGTCGTTTTCCGTTGATGAGACGCTACTTCCTAGGTAGGTGAATTTGTCTACTAGTTTCAGAGAAGCTCCGTCAGTTTTGTGTGCATTAACATGGAGGCCAATGCCTGCTGCGGCTCGTTCCAAACTATGCAGTAGTGTCTCTGCTTGATTAGGCGTATTCGCCAGTAACGCCAAGTCATCAGCGTAGTCGGCGTCTGTGATTGTTTTTGCGGGGTAACTTTTGCTTCTTTTCTTAGTCAGCTCGAAGCCATTTTCTCTGATTTTGTGGATCGACGTTCTAAGCACGTAGTCTAGACAAATGATAAAGAGGTATGGGGCTAGCGTGTCTCCTTGTAGTACTCCTGCAACAATGTCGAAGTATTCCGTGTCTCCATCTGGTGAACGTACTTTCACTTTTGTGTTTCTGTAGAGAATCATTATTGCTGCTACGGTTTCTTTTGGTAGGCCGTATGCTAGTTGGATTTGTTCCATTTTCCCTCTGTGGATGGAATCGAAGGCCTTGGTAAAGTCGACAAATAGTAATGTCGCCTGAAGGTTTTTTGCCCGAACGCCTTCAAGGATTCTACGGATGGTCAATATTTGTGAGGTTGTGGATCTATTTCTCCGGAAGCCATTTTGGTTTTTCCTAAGGATGTTGTCTATTTTGGGTTCTATGCGGTTTCGTAGTAGAGCATTGTAGATTTTGGCTGCTATGGATGTAAGTGTTATCCCTCGGTAGTTCTTTGCTAATCCGAGGTCGCTAGGCTCCAATAATAATAGAGCTTTGGGGAATGCGGAGTGCCCTTTCATTGCTATCCCTCCCAGGTCAACTCTAACCTGGAGTGGTAGCACATGATAGGCACGTATCTATGGGTCAAATTGAACTGTCATCAAAAGTGAGTGCAAACAAGAGACTGATACTAAATGTTATTATTTGAAATAGAACTGTTCGATCATTCAACGGTGTGTTAACAAATCAATTAAGTTTAATTGAATTGATAATGAACATAGAAATACTACGAGCCATTTAACTTTGTTGACTTATGCTAAATGGAATAGTTAGAAATAGAACAGTTTGATCATTTAACTGTGTTTATCAACAAAACGTGGTTACAAATCATATATTTAATAAATGTGCAAAACAGGATTTGGTATTAAATAACCAGCAATGGTTGATATGCCATAAAACCAAACTAAATTGTAAGAGAGAGTCCCCTTGGTGAAATCGCTAATTTGCTAGGATGGGAGACTGTAGTAAGCTAGTTCGAACTTCAGTCGCACTTTTCCGTTCACCTTCGGATCATTATCTTTGAGAAACGTATTGAATCTTATAATTCTTCCAAATACGATTTGAACAGCACCAAATTAAAAAAAAGATGGCTTTGACATTAAAATAACCCACAAAGATTGATATACTATTTAACATAGAAACCAAGCAAAACTTTACCAACTATATAGAAAATTCACTTCAAGAATATGATTGGAGAGTCTGAATTACATTAAGAGCATTGACAATCCAGGTTCATACCATATTAGAAGAAGAATTTTAAAGGTGCTTCAACCAATGGAAAGCTCGGTGGAGTAAGAGTGTTGAATGTCAAATTGACTATTATTAATGAAATTAATGCTTCATTTTCTTTATTTCTGCACATATCACTTCAGTCTTGATATTTTTCAAACATACTTCATACAAATGATTGAACGTGTACGTAAATCACTTCTCTAATTATTTTTGTCCTTCATATTCTTCTCTTTGCTCTGATTCCTTTCTTCAGCAATTTAAGACTTTTTTGGTTGGGGTGGGTACTTGTTTTGATTTACTCTATATTTGTTATATATTGACCCTCGACCGAGCCGACAATCAAGAGATGCACCTGTGTAAATAAGCCGAGGAACAGAGGAAGCTGGTGGACGCGAGACAATTATGTAACCAGGTGCCACAGACGACTTGGGTCAGATCCAGTTGGAGTTGGAGCCAGTTGGAGACAAGCTGCCTGCGTGAGAACTAGCGGCAGACAGAGGGCTTTGGGCCCTCAGTGACCCACGGTTGAGCAGCCCAGCCAGAATGCTGCTATGGTCAATGTGTGCTGGGGGTCAATATGTATCAGTCTGTCCCCGTCTCCAACTCACCTCTCACACACAACCAACATCAACCTTTCGAGAATAAAGTGTGAGAGATATATTTTTATAAAGAAGTGTGTTCGTTCGTTCGTTAAAGTCGGTATTATTGTTGATTATGTTCCGTGTATATGTAATTGTGTATATGTATGTGGCTATACAACATATTATCCTAAGCAGGTGAGTCGGACGTAATGTATATAGATGAAACAAATAAAATCGGCGAACTGAGTTCGAATCCTGGACGATTTAGTTTGACGTTCACTTCGTGCTAATGCTCTTGAGAAAGACATGAATCCACCTTGTTTCCCGCCAGCTCTATCATTCCATCTTTTTTTGGTTTCGTTTCGTTTCGTTTCATTTTGTTTGTTGGGTTTTTATGGCAAATAAACCTTTCTAGGTTATTTAACGCCAAATCCATTTTTAAGTAAATCATCATCATCATCATCATGTCGTGCTGGTAGCACGGATATCCCTGACCCTCTCTCGTCACTTTTCCCTATCGTTCATCGCCTCAGGCAGGTCTTCTGGACAACATCCCGTATCCTCACATAGTTGCTGAAAGTATGTTCGTGCTTTTGCACGGCCATGTGTGGGGGTCCATAGGAGTACATCACTTATGAGTTCGTCGCTGCTTCTCCAGCAGTGTCATCCATGTCTGGTTCGTCTAACTTGAATAGTTTTCGTGATAGGAAGCAGGTGGCCGTACAGTTTGTGTCTTGTGGGGTGTTGCCACCAGGACTTGTTCAAGATTGCTCGCAGCATTCTTGTGTAATTGCCGTCTAGCTTCTTCTCCAGCCGTTTTGTTAGCGTCCATGTGGTGCATCCATATAGCAGTATCGATGCGACCCCTGCCTGGAAGAAACTGCGTTTCATTTTATCGGTTAGGTCTGATAATCAGTTCTATTTCAAACAATTCAGTTTAGCATGAGTACAGTTTAATTGTCAAAAACATTTCCATTTCAAATTATTCAAGCAGTTATATGTAACAATTCAGTTTAGTGTGAGTACTGTCATATTGTCAAAAACAGTTCAATTTAAAACAATTCAGTTTAGCATAAGTACGCAGTTTAAATGTAAGTACAGTTTAATTGTGAGAAACATTTCTATCTCGAGCTATTCAGTTTAGTCAAGCAGTTCTAATTCAGCTAATTCAGTTTAGTATAAGTACAGATATTGTTTACACACGGTTAATATTCAAAACAGTTCTATGTTAAACAATTCAGTTTAGTGTAAATACAGTTTCAATGTCAAAAACAGTTCTATTTAAAATAATCTAGTGTAGCAGAAGCACGCAGTTTAAACGTAAGTGCAGTTTGTCAAAAACATTTCTATTTCAAACTATTCAGTTTAATCAAACAATTCAGTTTAGCATAAGTATGCTGTTACTTCTATTTAACCCATAGATTGGGCCCAATCAGGTGCTACCACGCTGGGCCAGAGTTGACATGGGAGCAATGGCAATGAAAGGGTGCTGCATATTCCCCAAAGCCCCAGCATTACTGGGACCTCACTGTTTAGTGTCATATCCAGGACGCTCATTGGGGGGAGTCTTACCTCTCTCTTCAGAGGTGCAGCCAGTGTATTCTACAGCCCCAGACGACTGGGCAAGTCATTTTTTTCTTTTTCGTTTTCTTACTCTATTTTTCTTCGTATATTTTTTCTTTTATTTCCCATTCTAATCGTTTTATCTCATTTATTTTTTCCTCTCTGTTTATTTCTTTAAAAAAAAGAAACTCTCAACACTACAACCAGCATGTTCCCTTTGTTTGCCTGTTATTTGTTTTACAAATGTTAATGAACTTTCGTTCACGCTCCGTAAAACGCGCCTCGTCTCTCTTGTCTTTATTTTTTGCAGTGGACTAAGCGTTGGTTTTTCAGAGGCAAATATTTAAGATGGCTAATTATATTTTTTAAAGATCTAGTTACATTCTTTTAAAAAAAATAGTGTCTATTCGTGAGTTAAATTTATTGTACCCTCCCACTCTTTCTTCTTCTTCTTCTTCTTCTTCTTCTTCTTCTTCTTCTTCTTCTTCTTCTTCTTCTTCTTCCCTCTCTCTCTCTCTCTCTGTTTATGTTAATTTTCCTCCATTTTTACTGTTCTCGTGCTGATCTTTATTATTCCGTTTGAGGGTGTAGCCATGGGGTTGCGGCTAATGTGCAGGACTGCGTTAAAGAAGTATGCGAGTCCAAGCTCCAGTCGTGCTATTTCCTTTTCGGAAAAATACCCTTGGGAAAGGCATGAACCATTTTATCCCCTTATCAATTGTTTAAATAATACAACTACCGCCCTTATACAAGGATAGTTTCAGCACTGAATAACCCATAAAGTATGACATGCCTTTAAACTACGAAACTCAAACCAATGATTCTTATTGTTTCTTCTCTTCTCTTCTCTCTCTCGCTCCCTCTCTCTCCCTCTCTCTCACTCTCTCTCTCTCTCTCTCTCTGTACTGGGTGGAACGAAAAAAGTGTCGCCCTAGAAAACACATGATTCCATTTCCGTTTTATGAAAACCGGTTTTCTTTTTTTTTTTTTTTTTTTTACAAATCATCTACTAGTTGGCCAGTTGTGTACAAATCCCAAGAGCGATAGGAGCCTTCTATCATGTCTGAAAGTGACAAAATTTCAACGAGTGAGATTGGAGATGCGCTGCTGTACAACGCATGCTCTCTACCGATCCAAGTTATGACAACATTGCCAGCACCCTCAAAATGCAAATCTGGATTGCCACGAATAACAGGGACGTGCCCAGGGTGATGAAAACAAAGTTTCCGGCTATGGTTATGGTCTTTGATGTGGTTTCAAGTGAGGGTCACATCATGCAACCTAACATCTTCGAAGTCGGCGTGAAAGTCAACACCAAAGTGTACCTGGATGTGCTGAAGAGTGTGGTAATCTCCTGGTGCAATCAGACTCTGGGTGTGGCAGCAGGACTCGGCGCCGGCCCACAAGTCCAAAAGAGACCCAGGCTTGGCTTCAGAAGGAGTGCTACGACTTTGAACCCTTCTCTCACTGCCCCCCTCCCCCGACCTGAACCCGCTGGACTACTTCGTTTGGTCATACGTTGAGAACATCACCAACATGACCTCCCACAACACCAAAGCCAGCCTGATCGCCGCCATCCGCCGAGTATTCGCCGAGCTCCCGCCGGTGCTTGTGGAAAAGGCTTAGTCCCAATCCCAGATCCGTATCGAGGTGCTGATTGAGGCTGAAGACGGCTACATTGAATAGATATCAGCTCTACTACATAATCAAGTAAGCTGAATTGATTTTTTCAATGAAATTTTAAAAATAAAGCTGTAGTGTTGTTTTCTTTAGGACGACAATTTTATCGTTCCACCCTGTATCTTCCAGAAGTCTTTATCAGCCTTTTCCGTGGGGTCACGGCCAACTGGTAAATACGGCCCTGCGTGTTAAATTATCAGGCTGATTTTGAAGTGAACAACGTAATATAAACAAAAATAGATAACGTTTTTATTTGTTTACAATCTTTTATTATTAAATTTTTGAAATTTTATTATGACATTTGTGATTCTCATATGCTCTGTGCACAAGCGCGAACTGTACTCAATGTGTGCACTTGCACGTGCACTAAGCCAAATAGTTCTAAGCCTAACCAAACCGAATGATAAGATATAACCAACGAAAAATATAAAATAAAATCCTTCCGCAATTATATAACAAGTGGATTCAATAAAGGACGTAGTCCGAAATTCCGGGAAGGATCCCGAGTTCGACAAACACCTGAAGAAGGCCGGAGGACATATCGGCCGAAACGTTGTGAAAATAACCATAAAGATGAAGATAATAGTGTTATGTTTTGACCTTTTGACCCGGCTAAAAATGCCATTCAAGGTGATGCACCGGAAGAAAGTGACACATTCTGATGGCAGTTATGAGAGGAAATCGCGTGGGCGGAAATTGGCTGATGAAATGAGACGAGGTAAAAAAATCCCATTATACTCTCATAGACTGACGCACCAGAAGAGAGTGACCTCTGAACTGCATGATAGTTATTTCCGCTCGATGACGATCACACCTGCCATTCCGAAGATAGCGGAAGTGACACATCCCAATGGTCAATAATCGAAGGAAATCGGGCAGGTGTGCTCAGCTGATAATATGGGACAAGGTGAAGGTCCCACTTCAGAGTGATTCACTAGAAGAGAGTGACCTGTGAACTGCATGACAATTATTTCCGCTCGATGAGGATCACACAGGCCATTCCAAAGATAGCGGAAATGACACATCCCGATCGCCAGATATCGGAAGAAATTGCGGAGGCGTGGAGGCGTGTCCATATCACCACGTGGGAGTTTGAAGGTAATGTAAGGCCGACGAATTGAACAGAAGGAGGCTAGTTGAGTTCGACGAGCCAGTTGAGTTGAAGATCGGACGGAGTTGGAGACGAGTTGTGGTAAGGAAAGCCACACCCGGCCGAAGGGGGCCTCGGGAACCCCGATGGAGTTTGGGGTTCAGAGAAGATGCTGAGAAGATGCAATAAAGAAAGTCAGCACCCAGCAGAGTGGACCCCAGGGCTCCGGTTGAGCATCAGAAGAACAAGAAAGACAAAACGTGACGGCCATAACTTTGGGGTCAAAATATTCAGCTATGTTCGGTCTCCAGCTCCCTCTCAAACGCAACCATTGAGTAACCCTTTTGTACCCTTACAAATAAAGTGAGAGGTATATATTTTTCTAAAGAAGTCTTCCTGCGTCTTTATCATTGCGTCTGTTTATTTATTGTGTCGTTATGATGCTATAAATGACAATATAACAATAGTCTGAAAACCCTTAACGATAAAGATCACCAAGCTTCGTCTCAGAAATTGATTCTCTCTTTTGATTAATTTCGTATTCGGCCATGAATGGTTTAGTTTCGTTTGGTTTAGTTTTATGGCACATCAACTATTGTAGGCTATTAAAGCTGAATCCATTTTTATACATATAAAAAGTTCTATTTCAAACAATTCAGTTTTGTGTAAGTAGAACTTCAGTGTCCAAAACTGTACTATTTTAAACAATCTGTTTAGCATTCAAAAAGAGTTCCCTTTTAACCAATTCAGTTTAGGATAAATACGCAGTTTGAATGTCAAAACAGTTCTATTTTAAGCAATTCAGTTGAGCATAATGACGCAGTTTAGTTCTATTTAACCCATAGATAGGACCCAATCAAGTGCTACCACTTCGGGCCAGAGTGGACCTGGGATCGTTGACAATAAAGTGGGTACTCCTCATTCCCAAAATTTCCAGCGTTACTGGACCCTCACCGTTAGATTGCTTAGTGTCATACCCAGGACACCCGTAACATGCTAGACCGTATTTACTAGTTAGCTGGAGTGAGTTTTAGAATTCTTTGACTCTGTCCCTTGCAGAGAGGTAAGTTTAGGTTAGGTATTATAGCATATCAACCATTACTGGTTATTTAATGTCAAATTCTGTTTTTATATATATTGAATACATAAGTTTAAGCACATTTTGTAGATGATAAAAAGTTGAATGATGAAGTAGTTCTATTTCTTACAATTCAATTTAACATAAGTCATCAAAGTTAAATGGTACCAAGATTGCTATGTCTCACTAACAATTCAATTAAATATCAGTCATTTGTTTACTCAGTTAAATGATCGAACAGTTCTACTTCAAACAGTTCAGTTTAAGTTAAGTCATTTGTTTACACAGTTTAAATATAAAACAGTTCTATTTGACCCATAGATAGGATCCTATAAGGTACTACCTCTCTGAGCGAAAGTGAAACTGGGATCGATAGCATTGAAGGGTTCTCTAAACCTCCAACATTACTAGTAGCTCACCGTCAGATAGTTTAATGTCATATCCAGGATACCCTTTGGGGAAGGGGTCTTACTTCTCTCCAGATATGCAGTCGGTATATTCCAAAATCCCAGCAGAGATAGGTTATATCCAGACAAAAAAAGGATATTCTAGATTAGATTTAACAGCATCTGATGGTAAGACTCCAGGTCTGGCTATCTGTAGAGTGTGGAGTACTATTTTATTGAAATTACTCCCAGGTTCACTCTGATTACCAGTGGTAGTACTTGTTCGGGTCTTCTCAAAGGATCTAATAGATCTGGTTTAAAAATATTCAAATTCGCCAAAACCGTGTGACAAAATATTCTTTAGAAACTAGACAAAAACTGTAAATATAAACGCCTGATGAACGTAATTCTCTAACCACTAGGCATAAAATAACTCTAGCCGAGATTACAGGCCATTAATTTTTTTTATTAGTCAATCAATCATTTATCGATTCGGTTGTATACTCCTACTGGAACAGAAATCAATAACTTTCACTGAGGCCAGTCACCAACTTTTCTCAGACCCTCAACAAACCAGCAACCAAGATTGATAACCAGTAGAACAAGTGTGCAACGCCTCTCTCCATTTTCCCTACGGCAAGAACCTGTCCAGAGTTTTTACAGTAACCTTTATTTTCAACGACTTTTTTTTTACAAAGATTTTCTATTTTCACTGATCCCCAATACGATTTCTACACCCTTGGGGCACCACAAAATTACGCCAGCAGCCCGAAAACGAAGAAGCTTTCGCTGGTATGTCTCAGAAAGCAACATTTGCATGACCAATAAATACACACACATTATATATATATATATATATATATATTCACCAACCCCTCCACTCGAACAGAATGCTACACAAGGTCAATGTTTAAGCAAAGTTGTACAGATTAGAATCCAGAGTTTTCACTCTCCCAGAGAGATTGCCATACCAAGGTTAAATACCCCAGTCTGCCCAACTACTTACCCATATCTGGATGGAGAATATTTGAATTCATATTTATATTAAGGATATTAAAGCTATGTGAAACATAGCCTCATCCAGGATTTGAACTCACGTCACCATGTTCATTTCCTACGACGGTAAGAATTACTGCACAAACGCGCGCATGCATACATATATATATATATATATATATATATATATATATATATATATAATATATATATATATATATATATATATATATATATATATATATATATATATATATATATATATATATATATATATATATATATATATATATATATATATATATATATATATATATATATATATATATATATATATATATATATATATATATATATATATATATATATATATATATATATATATATATATATATATATATATATATACAAAAGAGAGACAGAGGGAGGGAGAAGAGGTCCGATGACCGCATAAGCGACGAACTTGAAGTAAAACAAGGACCATTGACTATATATATCTAAGCTAGACGAACAAAGAGGGTCGTTATAAAAATGCTGAAATGCTAAAGCTGAACATTTTTTGTGTCAAAAATTAATAATTTTGAGGGGGAAAGAGAAACCAAGAAAGATGTCTCTTGAGAAGACGATGAAAAATTGGAGAAAAAATGAATGATACGTAGAATCTATTTAGCAGAAAAAAAAGAATAAAAGGGAACTGTGAGATAAAGAGAGGGTGTGATGGAGACAGAATATTGATATATAGATAATTGATAAGAGATAAAAAAAGGAAAGAAAGAATGAATGAATGAATGAATGGAAGAAAGAAAGAAAGAAAGAAAGAAAGAAAGAAAAATGGAAGAAAGAAAGAAAGAAAGAAAATGAAAACGCAAAAAGAAATCGAGAGAGAGAGAGAGAGAGAGATAGAGATAGCAAAGAAAAGATTAAAAAATGACAAAATATTTTGAAAATATCACAAAACAAAAAGATAAATGAAAGAAAAAAGAAAAAGTGAAAAAAATATGTAAAAGAAAAGAAGAAACGAACAAAGACTAGAAAGAAATAACAGAAAAATAAAATAAATATCCAAAGAAAGAAAGAAAGAAAGAAATATAAAAGCAGCAGATTTTCTTATGGGCGTATTTTAGAAAGTTTAGAGACAAAGGTTTGGTTTTTAAGCTATTTTTGTTGGCGAGGCTCATATCGCAAATATGAATGGAGGTTGTTTAAAAATTGTCCAACGTCTCTTCAGTTATATTCCACGTACACGTATTTTGCCCATCTTGACCATCGTGGGTCACTGTTACAAACCCAAGCCGACTATTGGAGGTGCTGTAGAATACACTGACTGCATTTGTGCATAGTGGTAAGATCCTCCTCTCCCCAACGAGTGTCGTGGATATGACATTAAAGAATTTGATGGTGAGGCTCAAGCTTTAAAGCTTTGGGTTATATGGACGAAGCCTTCATTACCATTACTCCCAAGTCTACTGACCTGAAGTGGTAACAGCTGATAGGGTCATAATTATAGGTCAAATAGGACAAACTACATGTGCAAACAAATAACTGATGTTAAATTGTGACTTTTTTCAAGTAGTACCTGAGTCGTTTAAAAACATTATCTGCAAAATGTTTACAAATATATATATCTTACATGGATATTAAAATAGGATTCGCCATTAAACAACCAACAATGACTGATATATCATGAAACCAAGCCAAGCCAAATCAAATCACTGTTACTGACATTATCTGAAGATTAGGACTTTTTTTCTGGAATCAAGGATTATTTTTTAATAGAAGTATTTATCACGTTCATCCTTAAACGTGTTGATGGTTGGCACTGATTTTCATGAGTGCAAATAAAAGATCAGTGTCACATGACTTTGAATCGGCGAACTTGTTGAACTTCGCACCAATGTTAGATTCCTTTTAGTAATCCCACTCAAAAGACAAAAAAAATCAGTTTAGTGTAGACTATGTCCTCTTTATTAGCATTGTTTAAAATATTTGAAGTATTTTTTTTAAATTGGCGCAATGAAAGATTTTTATTTTATGCTCTAAAATTTTTCGAATACTCAAAGTGTGCTGTAATTTTAAATGACGTATTCATTGATCTGTGGACAGGCGGAGATTATTTTAGATAAATCATAAGTTAGTCAGCGATATAGCGTGGTGATTGTATGTTCGATGTACGAATTAAGTGTTATTTTATCATCATTAGTATTGAAGATGCAAAGCGTCCAGGTATTATCATTTGGTCCGTTAAAGCAAAAAAAGTTTTCGTTATTGAGTTTAAGGTTCCTTTTGAAGAAAATTTCGACTGGGCACATCAGCGTAAGTTGGGAAAATATGAGGATCTGCGAGAACTATGTGTCAAAAAAGGCTGGATAACAAATGTATTTCCGATCGAACTCGAATGCCAAAGTTTCAATACCAACTAAACCTCTGTTTTCTTGAATAATCTTGGACTCCCTCCATCAGACAAGAGGAAATACATGGAAAAGATCCAAGATAAGGCTCTAACTGCATCAGCATGGATATGACAATCCCATAGATTGACCACCATCTGACAAAGTCTGGTGGTGTCGTGAGACACTGCTGGAGCGCTCTGGGCTAGTGGTAATGATGCTTCGGCCCCGAAACCATGCCTGAACACAGAGTCATCATCCGATGAAGGTTTTGTTGGAAGCAATGCTGTTGTACAAACATCAGTTATTGTATGATATCTCCTATATATATATATATATATATATATATATATATACACTTAGTATGGTGTGGGTGACACTATGGTATTTGAAAGTCAACTTTTCAAATAATGCATGCTTTTAATAGGTCTCAAACACGGACAAATAAAATCAGTAAGTATAGCACAATTACCTCAACCAATAGGTGGGTGGTATTTTCAGTTGCAAATAATCTTAACCAGAAAAAAAAGTTATAGTAAAGTTATTCGGCCATGTTTTTTTTAAATACGGATATGGAAAGCATAGATTTACTCACAGTTCAAAGTTTATTGGCAATTCATAAGAATGGAACTCATTGACGATGGTCTGTGAACCTATATTGTAAAGCAATACATCCCTCATTGAGCACAAAATAAGTATTTGCTACAATTTGTTTATGGTTACAAGTATGGGCCAGTTTATTATATTTACCCAAACCCTCTGCTCGGGCAGGATATGACACAAGGCCAATTTTTAAGCGGAGTTTAACAGGTTTGAATTTAGAGTTTTCCTTCTCCTAGACTAGTTGCCGCACCAAGGCTGAAGAACCAGGTCTGCCCTACTATTTACCCATAGCTGGAGGGAGAATAATTGGATTCATACCTTTCTCAAGGGTACTAGTGCTATGTGAAATGCAATCAGTCTCGTCCTAGATTTTAACTCGTGTCGCCGTGTCCATTTCCTACGACGATAACCATTACACCACGGGTCAGTTTATGATAATCAAATTACCAGCAAAATAGTCACCGATAATAATCATTTGTAAGTCAATTGTTAATCCATCAGAAAAAAAACTTCATAGGTTTGTATATATATATATATATATATATATATATATATATATATATGTGTGTGTGTGTGTGTGTGTGTGTGTGTATATATATGTATATATGGAGAAAAATTGAAGAATATAGTAATTCAAAGTGAAGAATTTAATATGAAAGGAAGTCGGCGATATAACGTATCGGTTTTAATAACCCATCAACAGGATTAAGAAAAGCTGTCATCGATTGTCGTTAGATCACGGATATATGACTGATTATATTTCTTGATGGTTCCATTTATTTTCTTCATTGCCTTATACCGGCACATATTATTTGAATTTTGAATGCTTATTTAGAAACGGTTTTCGTCCTGCTTTCTCGGTATATTTAATATCCTTCCATGTTTTGTATTTCATTAAACATCCGTTGATGATCTAACAACATTCGATAACATCTTTTCTGAGCCCTGATGAGGGTTTATGAAAACGGAAAAGTTAATACGTCAACATTCTTTCATATTGAATTCTTCATTTTGGATTACTTTGTTTTTCAATCTTTCTCCAGATTGTCGAATTCTTTTCTATTATGTATTCCCATGTATATATATATATATATATATATATAAATGTGAATGAACAATCCTAATGAATCAAAAAGTACCTAAATTTTAACCTGATGAAAAGTGCCAAAATTAAAAGAAATTTGAATCTAGCATAATGCAATATATATATATATATATATATATATATATATATATATATATATATATATGTATTTTTAAATATATATAAGTGTGTGTTTAACTTTATACTTAAAATAATTTTCAACCAGGATTAGATTGTACAGCAATCTTATCCGAAATTTCAGGTCTCCCTCACACACACACACTCTCTGTCTCTTTCTCTAACATGCAAAGACACACGCAGTCTAGCGCACAGGGCAAACACATATGTATCCATACCTTTCGTGACGACAATTTCTATACTTCAGCAGTCAGGGAAATGTGAATGTTGAAGGTTTCATTTGGCAAATGGAAAAATATGGCACCTGCAGTATAATAACGTTTAACTGATTTCACTCACAAGCTATTGATAGCTATTTTGAACCATAATGGAAATTCTCATTTTTGTGACTTCATACCGGCGAAGATATTATCCACTCTTACAGCTAATCGCACAAAGAAAGAAAGAAAGAATATGTGTTATATATACATATATATATAAGAAACAAACTGAGACGGGCGACTGAATATATCATTGCATAAATATGAATCGACTCGGATAGATAGGATTATAGAAAATGGTCGATATGTATATGTAGAGAGAGAGAGAGAGAGAGAGAGAGAGAGAGAGAGAGAGAGAGAGAGAGACTTAGAGAAATATGGATGGATAAAGATTAGAGAGGGTTTCATTAACAATTAAACTGTAAAACCCAGAATATTGTCAATAAATGCATATATATATATATATATATATATATGTATGTGTGTGTGTGTGTGTGTGTGTGTGTGTGTGTGTGTGTGTGTGTGTGTGTGTGTCTGTTATTTTCCTGCATATCAAACTTTTCGGTTCATTTTATGCCATAGCCCCTCTGGAAGAGAGAAGTAGTGGTACTATTTAACCCATTGCTGGTGGGATAAGGGTTGGTTGGATATGTTTTTCAGAATATCAACCATTGAAGATTATTTAAAGCCAAGACCTGTTCCTACATACAATTAAGTACATATAATGTGTAAACTGTTTGTGTGTTGGTAACAATTTTTATCCGAACTATAGTTCTTTTGTTTGCACGCAGTCAAATGGTTTCAAATATTGTTATTGTCTATTTAACGTAACTAATTCCATTCAACATTATACTGTTAAATGGGTACAAGTTTAGAAAATGATAAAATATTTCTATTTGACCCACAGGTGGAACCCTAACAGGTACTACCACACCGGGTCAGAGTAGATCTAGGAGTAATGGCAATGAATGAGTACTAAACATTCTCCAGAACTGGAGCCTCACCATCAGAGGGTTTAGTGTCATATTTAGGATATTCATTTGAGTTTGGGTATTACCTATATGGAGAGATATACTGATGGCATTTTAACTGCTCCATCGAACTGTGTGAGGTGTGATGAGGTTCGTACCTTTCCGAAAGTTATCAGTCAAAAATAGAAGATGGTTGACCAACTGGGGTGCGAACTCACTTACTACGATGTCACCGCCCAGCATGACAGCCACTACGCCACGTTGATGACGTGTGAGTGCGTGAACAGAATAAAGCAGATGCATAGATATATAGATAGATCTGATAAAATTAAAAAGTTTCTTAAGATGCAGGTCAGCGTTCTTTGGAAGCAGAAATAGACTTTGAAGGACATTCTCTTCGGCGTACATCTTTCCCTTTTGTAAATATCCGTATTTCTCTCCGAATATCCATGAAACGAAACTGAGACTGACTCTCCTTGTAAATTTAAATTCGTGTATATTTCCACTTCGATATGTAAATGAACACTAAAATCTCTCTCTCTCTCTCTCTCTCTCTCTCTCTCTCTCTCTCTCACTCTCTCTCTCTCTCTACCGAGTCTCAAACTGAATCTCTCTGTGTAAACATGTACCAACTTAATTTCTCTTTTCATTAATGCGTAATCTTTATCCTTGTTTATAAACCCACAGTCATACGTCAAATTAATCAAAGATGTACAATTTTTTTCAAGCTTTTTACATATACAAAAAAGGAGACGCTCAAACGTACGGGATATAATCGTTTCATTGAAAAAGGATAATAGATGGTCAATAACAATGATGAAGTATGTTGTATTTTTATTTTTATTTTTATTTTACGTGTTTTTTTCTGTTTATTTGGTCCCAGGCTTTTTGTTTTATTTTTTTATTTGTTTGTCTTTTTTTACAAAAACAAATTAGATTATCAAAATCTAAAATATATATATATATATATATATATATATATACATTGCGAGGCAAAAGTATATGGCCACCCTCAATTTTTTTTTAGTTTGGTTGGTTTCTTTGTTTAATGGCATATCAACCTTTGTAGGTTATTTAATGCCAAAGCTATTTTTTTAGAAGAACAGTAGTGGTACTATTTAACCCATAGCCGGGAGAATAAAAGGGGGTTCATACCTTTCCCAAGGATATTTGCCCAAAAGTGAACAGAATAGATCGACTGGAGTACGAACTCGCTAATGGCAATTCCGCCGGCCATCATTTTAACCATTACACCACGAGGACACCCCTAATATATTTTTTTATTTTTCTTCTTAAAAGTGTTATTTCTAATGAAAAAAGTTAAGCACTACAATTTTTTTAAAATTTATACTCAATATAAGTCTTCCTCGGTAAATAGGGCCTGTGTATAAAGCAATATCTTTTTAAAAATTAATTTGTAGGTATTTTTCTTTTTATTATTAAAAATAAAAATTCTCTGAAATACAGTGGATTGTACTGTTAGGAGACATTAAGGAATGAGACAAAACAAGATCAAAATAATGACCGGAAGACCAAGTGTAAAACAAGAGCAGAGAACAATTTCATCTGTGTCACCAGATTGCGTGATAGAAGGCTGAGTGCTCCAAACATCACTGCACAACTGAAACAATTTCATTAAAAAAAAAAGTGTCACATCCACTGTGAAGAGAAGGCGATTTAAAACTGGCTTATATGGCAAAATTGCTGTCAAGAAACCACTATAGAGGAAGCAAAACAATTTTAAAAGGCTTCAGTGGGCCAAGGTACACAACGTCTGAATAATAGGGCAGTGGATTTGGACTGACCAAATTTCGAAATCTTTGAGTCAAACAGGAGGGTCTATTTGCGATGAAGACTTGGTGAAAGAGCTGCAAGCCCCTGTATTACACTATGAAATATGTCGATAGATTTTTATAGTGTGTATGGGGAGAGCTTTCGCTAATTTCAAAGTCGGTGAAGGGAAAATTGAATCAGACTGACTATCACATCATACAGCTGCATCAAGCGATCATGTCTGGAACGCTGCTTGTGGGTCACAGATTTGTACACATGCAAGATAATGACTCCTCATAAAAAAAAAGTAAACTTTACCAGAGTTACATTAAAAGCGAAGAGAAACAGCAGGTCTTTCGACTGATGTCTTATCTAGCGTAGTCAGCGGGCTTAAATCCCATTGAACTTGTGTTCGATGAACTTGACCGAAAAGTCAGAATAAAACAACCGAAAGTATGGCTTAACTCTGGAAACTCTTGCAAGAAAGCTGGGAAGAACTATTTTCATTCTATATTCTGTCTTTGGTAGAAAGAATGCTGAGAATCTGTGAACAAGTGATAGAGGTCAAAGGGGCTTTATTTGTCTCTGTTTCCCACCAGACAGGACTTGAAACAAGGTCAATGACCTGAAGATCGATTATAGTGGGGATTAAGGCAGAGGAAAGTCAGGCACGAGCCGAGGCTTGAGCCCTGATTGACTATGCTGGTCATCGGCCCACTTATTGCAATGTGGGCCCAATAGACAAGCTGGACATGGACCCAAATCTGGATCTAGGCACGTATGCCTGATTATAGCTTAAACTGGACAGCAAGATCCAGTGCTATACAAAAGTGGCTAATGTGTCAATGATGAGGCTTGCTCACCCGAAGGTGGCCCATACCGGTCAAAGGGGATTATTTTGATGAATCAAAAATTTAAGAATTTTTTTTTTTGGTTTAATCTGTGTTTAATGTTACTCTGGAAGATTAGTATTTAGTATAATTACTAAAACCATTGGAGTGCTTAATTGTTTCATTAAAAATACTTTTAGAACAAGAAATAAGAAATTTTGTTGGTGGCCAAATGATTTTGACTAGTACGGTATACAAATAGACACTAACAGTAACACACACACACGCGCGCGCGCATATATATATATATATAGAGAGAGAGAGAGAGAGAAAGAAAGAGAGTGAGAGAAAGTAAGAAGCAGACAGACAGGCTGAAAGAGGAAGTAAAGGAAGAACGAGCGGATGAAGAGATTATAGTATAAACATAGATAGATAGATAGATAGATAGATAGATAGATAGATTTATTGAAAGTGAAAAGACTGAGATATATATATATGTATATAAAAAGATATATATATATATATATATTGAGAGAAAGAGAGAGAGGGAGAGAGTAAGAAACAGACTGAAAGGGGAAGTGAAGAAAGAACGGGTGGATAAAGAGATTATAGTATAAACGAGATAGATAGATAGATAGATAGATTAGGAACATGCTTAGATAGATATAATAGATAGATAGATAAGAATAGGATGTAATAGATAGATAGATAGATAGATAGATAGATAGATAGATAGATAGATTAGGAACATGCTTAGATAGATATAATAGATAGATAGATAAGAATAGGATGTAATAGATAGATAGATAGATAGATAGATAGATAGATAGATAGATAGATAGATAGATAGATAGATTAGGAACATGCTTAGATAGATATAATAGATAGATAGATAAGAATAGGATGTAATAGATAGATAGATAGATAGATAGATAGATTAGGAACATGCTTAGATAGATATAATAGATAGATAGATAAGAATAGGATGTAATAGATAGATAGATAGATAGATAGATAGATTAGGAACATGCTTAGATAGATATAATAGATAGATAGATAAGAATAGGATGTAATAGATAGATAGATAGATAGATAGATAGATAGATAGATAGATAGATAGATAGATAGATAGATAGATTAGGAACATGCTTAGATAGATATAATAGATAGATAGATAAGAATAGGATGTAATAGATAGATAGATAGATAGATAGATAGATAGATAGATAGATTAGGAACATGCTTAGATAGATATAATAGATAGATAGATAAGAATAGGATGTAATAGATAGATAGATAGATAGATAGATAGATAGATAGATAGATAGATGTCAAATTGAAAAACGTAAGTATTTATAGCAAACACTCACATTCAGTATATCCACGTTTCATAAAAAAATAACCACAGAGGGACAATAACAATGACTGACTAAGTTGTTTGCTTATTTTTTTTTTTTTTTGTCTTTTTTTGTTTTATTTATTTATTAACAAAAACAAATTAGATTGCCATGTCTTACGGCGTTTTGTACAAAAGAAATTTTTGCAACGTGAATAAAAGAGACAAAGATGAAAACAACAACGACAAAAAAGAAAAGAAGACGAAGAAAAATAAAAAATAAACAGAGCTCAGTAACCATTAAACAAAACAGACACCAATTAATTCGTGAACTGATGAGATAAAATAATTCATGAAGTAATCAACGGAAAATTAAGTCCGGTCCATTGAAACTGTTTGACGAATGTTTCTAGTGTGAACAAGTCGAACGCTGGATGGACAAAAGAATAAAATCACGTAAAAGAGACAGACAGATAAAGAGACAGAAAGACAGACAAACAGACAGACAGACAATAAGACTATAGTATTTTTTCTTTAAATTATATCCTCCAATTACGATTATTATTATTATTATTATTATTATTAATGATGACTTCATTCTTGGTCTAACAGTGTGTACTCGGCAGATAAGACATTGAGTGATTGTTATGCCGTCGACCCTATCTGAGAAGTCGTATGCAACAAAAGGTTCACATGTTTCTTCGAATTAGCTGGACACAGTGCAACCATTGAAGCAGATACAAGTCACCGTTTGTAATGAAAGAAATATAATGAAACAAAAATTAAAGAAAAAATTAAACTTCCAGATCTACGGTTGTTTTTATTTATTTTTATTATTTGATGGGGGCAGGAGTTGCGGGCGCAGTGATCGAATCGAAAAGCAAAAAAAAAAAAAAAAAACATAATTACATTGACTGATTGATTGATTGATTGATTCTAACGGCATGAAAACCCATCTTGGGTTATTTCAAGCGTCCATTGTACGTTTAACTATATATATTTAGTGTATTTATCTTTAAGAGATTTATTTTGCAACTGGTTCTTTCGAATATGAATAATTTTCAAAAAGATTTCTTGAATTCGTCGATGAGACAGGTACTACAATTTCGAGTTGGAAGGGGTGATACTCAGAACATCTCTTCTAGTCTAGTCCTTACTCCTCAACAAGGGATACAGAGCCAATTCTGCTTTTGTGTTTCTTCTCTTCCATCCTCCAATTAGCTTATTAGCTTAAAAGTATTTGTGGGTGATTCTACTTGCAAATGTTTTCGATGGTCAAGGATTCTTCTCGGTAATGGGATGTTCTGATTTATAGTTATGTAGACGTGACTTGTCTTTAGCTTTTAATAATGTTTGTTATGTCAAGTTTTTCTTTGATTTTGTTTTTAAGTTCTTCTGGATTTTTCATTATTTCTGTGAATAATTCTGAGTTGTTTTTGTTGTAGTTTGCGACATGTTGTGTTTTTTCGGGTTCCTTAATTTTCTTTGTGGTATTTTTTCTGATAATTCCAATCCTTTATTTATTAATGTGGTTGGGTATCCTCTCTTGTGTAGGGTTGTGTGTTGTTCTTTAAGCCGAATTTCTTTTAGGTTTTTATCCGTAATTATTATGCATTCTGTGTCCTAGAGTGTAAGGGATGAATTTTATACAGTTTTTAGGGTGGTGGCTTTTGAAGTGGAGATATTGTTGGGTGTCACTTGGTTTGTGGTAGATATCTCTGATGATTTGGCCATTTACGTTTTTTATAAGAATGTCTAAAAATGGTAGTTCTTTCGCGCTGTGTTCCATAGTAAACTTTAATTTGGGGTGTAGGTTTTGTAGCAGGTTGTGTAATTCGTTGATGTCTCCCCATGGGCATTTCCAGAATATGAAGCAATCATTCAAATATCTTTTCCATGATTTGGTAAATTCTTCTTTTATGTCGTTACCGTATTTTTACCTATTATCTTATATAGGTTTTCTTCTAAATTTGCTAAGGTTAGGGTAGCGTATGTTGGCGCTATTTTAGTTCCCATTGATGGTCCTAGAGTCTGGATATAGTTGATGTTATTGAATTGGAAGGAGTTATTATTAAGGATTATTTCTATACCCTCTATGATAATTTTTTGTCAAATCTTGGGTGTTATGTGCCCCGGTATTTATCTATCCAAAATGAGACGGCCTGTTTTCCTAATTCAGGTGGGGATATTGCTATATAGGTTTGTGACATCAAATGTGGCTATAAGTGTGTTAGGATCCATTTTTCTTTGGTATGGTGCTTAAAAAATCTATGTTGTCCTTGATTTAGCTTTTTATTTTCTTTAGGAAACATTATAGTAAACTGTTTATTAGTTAGCCAAGTCTGCTAGTCGGGCACGAGGAGCTTGCTACAAAGGTTCTAAATTTGAGGTCACTGGTGTTTGGGATTTCCATATATTCGGATTTTTGTGTTTCTACGGCATTTTTTAAAATTTGTTTGTACTTGTGAAGTTTTGGTAGTCCGTAGAAGTTACTGGTTATGAAGATGTAGTTTAAGAAGAATTTTTTAGTTAGTGATTTATTGTGTATTTTGCAGAATTCTGTGATTTTTGATATTATATTATTGTCTATGTTTGTAAGTATTATTTTGTAGTTGGTTTTATCTTTTAATATTTTTTTTTTTTGATTTTTGTACTAAAAAGCAATTATACTATGAATTTATTTCTATGCCTAAGTCTGTTTTATGATTAACTCCTTACTAGCATTTAGTAACTTTCTATTTTTATATTTCAATATACATTTTTCTTCTTTAAGCATAAATTAAATCTACCATGTATATTATTTGTAGAGGAAAATCTTTTAATTATTATCGGTGTTATTTCTAGTCCTTTCAAATACCGGTAATATTTAAATAGGGCAGTTTAATTTATTAATGTTGGATTTTTTTTTTAAATTATTGGAGGTGGTTGTAACATCTAAATTTCCAGTTTAAACTTGTAATACCTATATATGCTTTTCCATTAGTATTATTTTCTTTAGTTAAAATATTAGCTTGATACATTATACTATTCAGGTTACATGTCTTCCCTTAGAGGCATTCATTTTTTTTTTATTTTACAATTACACGATTGTTTTGAGTTGTCTTTCATCAATGCTTCAACCTGTTTTGGAGCACTTTAGTCATTTCTGTATTAAAGATTCTTTTTCTTTTTTTTTTTTTAGATTATTAGAAACTTTATCCCAACTGATGTGTTTATGTGTTCCTTTGATGTTTGTTCTTTCTATACAAACATTCCTCTTGAAAAAAACAATTGAAATTTGTTGTGGTGTCCTATTTTGTTGTCCGCTTCCGAAACCTTCCTTTCCAGACAGTGTTTTTAAAAATCTCGTGAATTTTGCTACCTCTTCTATTGAGTTCAGCTTTAATAACATCATATACCGGCAGATTGATGGTGTAAAGATGGGGTCAAGTCTTGGTTCCACACTGGCAAATATTTTTGTTGGGGTTTGTGAGGCCAATTTATTTACTAAAACAGAACCCCCCCCTGAATTATCGTTATGTTGACGACACTTTCTGTTTATTCAAAAATGAGAAAGATGCCGATTCATTTCTCGTACATTTAAATTCTATGCATCCCTCTTTAAAGTTCATCGCAGAAAAGAAGTCCAAACATCAACTCTCCTTTTTAGATGTATTTATGCATAAAACTTCTTCAGTAATATTATTCAGGTTACACTTCTTCTCTTGGAGGCATTCATTTTTTTTTATTTTACAATTACTAGATTGTTTTGAGATGTTATTGTTATTCCAGTATCATCATCATCATGATGTCTTGCCGCTAGCACAGATATCCCTGACCCTCTCTCACCACTTCTCCCTATCATTCATCGCTTCTGGGTGTCTTCAGGGCTACATCCCGTATCCTCACAAAGCTGCTGTATGTATGTTAGAGCTGATCGTCCTGCTTTTGCTTGGCCATATGCAGGGGTCCATAGGAGTACATCACTGATAAGTTCGTCCCTGCTTCTCCAGCAGTGTCCTGCGTGTATGGTTCGTCTAATTTGGATAGTTTTCGTGATGGGAGGCAAGTGGCCGTATAGTTGGTGCCTTGTGGGGTGTTGCCGCCAGGACTTGTTCAATATTGCTCGCAGCATTATTGTGTAATTGCCGTCTAGCTTCTTCTTCAGCAGTTTAGTTAGCGTTCAAGTAGTGCATCGATACAGCAGTATCGATACGACCGCTGCCTGGAAGAAACTGCATCAATTCTTTGTTGTGGTTGTAAATTATTTTAGAGATATAATAGAATAGAACAGAGATATTTCATAATAACTAATTTTTGTATTATTTTTATTAATTATTTTGCTAAGTGGGGGGGTATTATTTTTAAAATGTTTGTTAATCAAACTTAAAAAAATATTTCCCTATATTGATATCAGAGAATTTTCAAAAAAGGAGGGGACAAACCATTTTTGTTAATTTTTTTAATATATATCCTATTTATATTATAATTAGTTCTGTGATTTCCTGAATTATTGTTCCTATTATTGTTTCTAAGTAATTAAGTTCATTTTATAGATGCTGTTATATATGGCTTCATTATAAAATTCTTTGTGACTATTAAATATATTTTATGAAGATGATGATTTATTCTAATATTAATCAAATTAGGAATTAGTCTGATTATGGATGTAGTGAGGTTAGAACCAGCATTAATGTGTATTGGTATAGTATTAGTCTTATTAAAAAGTTGAGAAGAATTGTCATTCAAATAGAGAGTTACGTCTAAAAATTGGCTATTTTCAAGTTCGAATTAATATATATATATATATATATATATATATATGAAAGTGAAATGGAAATAAACCCGACAGTATGAAAAAGATAGAAAAACAATGTATTCAAAATTTAATCAATTTACTGACGGTGGTAAAGAGAACGTAAAAGACTTTATGATGAGGGTTTAACAAAACCAAAACGTTTAAACGTTGACTTAACCATCCCTTTTAGAATACTTTTTTTTCTATTTTCTTCATATATATATATATATATATATATATATATACATATATATATGTATATATATATATTTATTCATCAAATCGTACTGACAGTACGGATGTGCCTGACTCTCTCTCTCGCCATCTATCCCTATCATCCGTCATCCTTGGTAGATCTTGTAGGCTGTGCAAACCCGATGGACGCCAGCCTTTGCTGTTCCACGAATTTTGGTGGACTATAGCTCAGAGTTTAGATATCCGACGGACGTAAATGTCAGCCGGTTTTTGATCCCAGGTTGAAGCATCTCGCATGTCCCGGCAAAATGAAGAGATGTGATACAACGGAACAGACTGTCTAAGGATGACTATATATATATATATATATATATATATATATATATATGTTGTACAGTGACTCGAACCACGTGACTTCAAGTATCGAGTGAGTATAAAAGACGCCGTGTCTCTTAAGCTTGGGAAGCAGAAAGAGAAGCAGAAGTAGAGAGACAAATCTGAAAGGACGTCGGTCAGTAGTAAGACCAACTTCGGGCGTAACACCAACAACGCGAGACTTATAATACTAGTCGGACTGTAACACTTGAATTAATAAACAATTAATTTTATTTCACTGTGTATCATTTTTCTTACCACGATACAACAATATATATGTTTGTGCGTACGTGATTTGGTTGTGTAATGGCTATCATCGTAAAAAAATGACAAGGCAACCTAAATTTAAGTTTTGGTCGAGGCAGTTTGCTTTTTACATAGCGCTAATACCCCTGAGAAAAATATTCATCCAACTATTTTCCCTGCAGCTATGAGTAAATAGTTCTACATACCCCGGGTATTTAATCTGGAAAAATTCGGAATCCAACCCCTTAAACTCCATTTAAAAAATGACGTTGTATCACATGTTACAAAAGTGCAGTGGTTAGGTAAAAATATCCATAATCATCATCATCATCATGTCGTGTCACCAGCACAGATATCCCTGACCCTCTCTCGCCACTCCTCTCTATCATTCATCGCTTCTGGCAGGTCCTCGGGGCTATATACCATAAGCTCACATCACTGCTATATGTAGGTTCGCGCTGGTCGCCCTGCTTTAGCTCGGCCATGTGCGGGGGTCCATAGGAGAACATCTCTTATGAGCTCATCCCTGCTTCTCCAGCAGTGTGGGAGGTAGGTGGCCGTACAGCCGCTGTCTTGTGGGGTTTTGCCTCCAGGACTTGTTCAAAATTGCTCGCAGCATTCTTGTGTAGTTGCCGTCAAGCTTTTTTTTCCATCCGTTTTGTTAGCGTCCATGTAGTGCATCCATAGAGCAGTATTATTAGGTTTCAATTAATAATTTATTTTTAATGACATATATTTGTCCGTACACAATGATATCGTTGGAAGTAAACGATATTAACCGCTGGTAAATGTTTATATATTCGAGTAACTATTTCAATATTCTTACTAGGAATATTAAATTCCTATCTTTCACCTAAGCTACATCTCCCCCGACCTCACTATTTCCTTACTTATTTACATCACATTCCCCATGAATTTATATCAAATCTCAATTAATAATAAAGTCGTTTTTTCATCATTTATATTTTTGGCCCTCTCGAATATTTGTCTCTGCCTCCCACCAGACAGGAGTTGATACAATGTCAATGACACGAAGGTCGGCTTATAGAGATGGGGCTAAAGGAGAGGAAGGTTGGAACCGAGCTGACGATCGAGCCCTGCCTGACTATCCTGGTCACTAATTCAATTAGTGCAATTCGAGCCTGATGATCGTAGCAGGACATGGACTCAGTTAACCTGAGTCCAGTCACGGCTACCAGATTATAGCTTAAACTGGACCAAGGGATCCTGTGCTATACGATGCTGACAATGCAGCTCGTCCACTCGAAGGAGGCCCAGCAAAAGCCGGGGGCCTTTCGACTTCGAATCTGCTATTGATCATTGATACTCCATCCATCACGAATGCCCGATAGCCCAGCTAAAAAGCCTGGGTATGAAGCTCACAGCAAATTAATGCTGTTGGCCTTATTTATATACAACTAACATCCACTTGTATTCATATATACAACCAAATAGTAGTTTACCAGTGATCGAGAAGGTTAAATTTGCATACTGGTAAAAATTTGAATTTAGTTAATATTCGCTTGGTTTTATAGATTTATAATTGTTTAGTTTAATTAATATAAACAAAATTACCGTCGATAAATCTTTAAAATATATTCAATAACAAAATGAAATAACTAACTTTTTTTTCTTTAAGATCTAGTTTAGTTGATTTTTAAAAAAGTAAGGAATTATAGCCGGGAGTGAATGGAAGAGTTAGTGTCCAGGCTGTTCTATTTTGTTCTCCTTTTGTTTTAAATGAGTTTAACGTAGTAGTTAACAATTAATAGATTTCACAGAAATAAATTTACATAAATTTAAGGGTATTCTTTTATGTGTATTCTTATTAACTTCCCTGAATCATTCTAAATTAATTTTGTAATTCTTTCTAATTTGATGATATTTTTTTACATTCAAACTGAAATACTTGCACCCAGAGGGCGCATATTTTTGCTAATACAAATAACTTACAGTTACATGGCATCAAAGATTCTTATATAATAAAAAAATTTTAAGAGGTCTATTTGATCCATATGTGGAATGTGATAATGTACTCTCACTCGAGAAGGGACAGAGGAGTGATAGAATTGAATATCTACTTCACACTTCTCAGATCTCCCGAACAGTTCTGGTTTGGTTTTATGGCACATCAACCATTGTAGGTTATTTAATGCCAAATCCTCTTCATACATATATATTAAGTATATATGATTTGGTTTCGTTGGGTTTGATGGCATATAAACCATTGTAGGTTGTTTAATGGCAAATCCTCTTAATATATATATATATATATATATATATATATATATATATATATAATGTATAGGATTTGGTTTGGTTTGATTTGGTTTGGTATTATGCCATATCAACCATTGTAGGTCATTTAATGCCAAATCTATTTGAATATATATTAACACTTCTTTTTTAAACAATTCAGTTTTGGATAAGTATACTTTTTTTTTTGTTTACACACAGTTAAATGTCGGAACAGTTCTATTTCAAACAATTCAATTTAGCGTAAGTACACATTTTGAACGTTAATAAACCGTTCTATTTCAAATTGTTCAGTTTAATATAAGTAGACAGTTTAAATGTCAAAACAGTTCTATTTCAAACAATTCAGTTAAGCATAAATACATTTATTTTAGTTTACGTAGTTTTCTTTCAAACAATTATGTTTAGCGTAAGTACGCAGTTTAAATGTCAAAACAGTCCTACTTCAAGCAATTCAGTTTAGTATAAGTGAACAGTTTAGTTCTATTTGATACATGGATAGGACCCTATTAGTTGCTACCACTCCGGGCCAGAGTGGACCTGACACCGTTGACAGTAACGGGGTGCCCCGCATTCCCAAAAGCTCCGGCATTTCTGGACTCTCATCATCAGATTTTTTAGTGTCATACCAAGACACTCGTTAGGGAAGTCTTACCTTCCGCAGAGAAGCAGTCAGTGTATTCTGCTGCCCCAGTCGACTGGGCCATCCAGAATAGGAGTCTCACATGCTGTTTAGTATCACATACTGGATTCTCTTTTATGGATATTAACCATCTGCAGGGGATGTAGTCAGGGTAATCTAGCTCCCGCTGATAGGTCGTGTTTTTAAAGGATTAGAGAATCCGAAAACAGCAGGTCCCTAGCAGAATGCATGGGATAGCTTTATGGTTCTTGATTAGATAGAAATTTTCACCAATGTCTTGTCGATGGTAAGTAATAAAACGCTCTTTTTATAGGAATCTCTCTCTCTCGCTCTCTCTCTCTCTCTCTCTCTCTCTCTGTGTGTGTGTGTGTGTGTATTTATATGTATATAAGTAAACTTTTGTGGTACCAGCAGAAGAGAAAGAGAGGTTTCAAAAGTGTGTTCATTTTTAAATTGTATAAAATTTATAACGATTTAAATATCTCAAAACAATTCGAAGAAAGGGTTCCTTTATTTTGTCTACGTCTCATCAGAGAATTTCATACTGCAGAACTTGTACTTGAAGAATTTAATATAGAAGTTGTTGACGAAAGCTATGTAAAAAGGAGGAAACAAAAAAAAAACGGAGAAATTTACTGTACCCTGAAATAATTGCTACGGGTAGAATTCATTTTCCTTGTTCCAGGTGGATGGCGGAAGAGAATAGGTGTATAAAATAATTTTTGTTTTCTGAGTTCAGGTTTAAAGTTGTTGATTGACAGATGGAACTCGTTATTGCCAAACTTGAGAATCGAAAACACAGCTTAATTATTAGCGCATGCGCAACTACGGTTAGCTAATCGGTTCTGGGCAGTGGCGGATGGTGGATTTTGATTAACCGGTACAATGATTTGAGTTTGACCCCTCTGGTGGTGTAATGGTTTGCAAACTAGATGAATAAACCTTCACAAGTGAGTTCGATTCTCATTGGATGCCCAATTCATATGGCCTTGTGCCACATTCAACCAAACCGCTGAGTTAATTATTACTATGGATTGGGGTTGGGTATTATTGTGTATGTGAAAAGAGATATATGCATTTCAAAAATGAATACTCTTTTAAACCCCTTTTCATATATATATATATATATATATATATATATATATATATATATATATATATATATATAATATATATATATATATATATATATATATGTGGGGGGGTGAGTGCACTTTTCATTCTGTTTCCATTTCGCTTTTAAGTAATACTGGAAACTTTATGAAGATATTTTCTGTTTGATTTGATTACCTGATGGCACTTACGTTCCAATTGCCCAGTTGCAAAAAGTATCCCTCGTAAAGATGTAACCCCACCACCATCCTCAAAGGGTGTCCTGGGTATGACTTGAAACTGCATCCAGTTGAAAAGCTGTTTCAGGATTTCTATATAATGTAGAGTCACCCTTACTCTTAAGTCAATAGGATTTGGTTCAGTTGGGTTTTATGGCATATCACCCATTGGAAATGCCAAAATCTATTTATACATATATACTAAAAATGTTAGCTATGAACACATTTTGTTAATAACATTTTTAAACGAGCTTGCACTTATTTTTTTCACACAGTTAAACGGGTTCAAATAATAATTTTCTATTAATCATTTATTTGAAGATAGTTAAATGGTTTTAAATATTGCAATCTAACATAAATAATTATATTTAACATTAATCCTTTGTTTGAAGACAGTTAAGTGGTTTCAATTATTGCTATTTGACATTGATTATTCTATTCAACATTAGTCATTTGTTTGCACACAGTTGATTAGCTCCAAGTATTGCTATGTATCACTAACAATTCAATTAAACATCAATCATTTATTTACATGCAGTTAAATGATTAAACAGTTCTATTTTTAATAATTCAATTAAGCATACATTATTTGTTTGCACATAGTTTAGATATCAAACAGCATTAAATAACCCATGAAGGTTAATATGCAATTCAAAGCAAAGAAACCAAACCTAGTTACGATGGTTGGTTTGTGATTTGAGAATTAGCGTCACACAGATTCTTAAATTATTGGGCTTCGTGAATCGTAAGGTACCCGCTATTTCTTGCCTTGTACCAAACCAAATTAAGTTGGGATTAGTAATTGACTACTTGTTGCTTGGATTCTGATCCTTCTGTAAGAGCTGAAAAAATGAGTGGCATTTTTACAGTCCACTCATTTACTTGCTTCTTGACAGGATCAAACGTTTCTTAATGTAGGGCACTAAGTGGGAATTTATATGCGTTATGGGCGAGGGTTCTAAGTCAGTCTGATCAAACGGAATATTGGACTATTGGCGGGATATCTAATTGCATTTTGTGAAGGGCTAGTTGGTAATAAAATCATGAAATCAATATGCTATAAGGCAAAATTAATCTCATTCACTGGTAAGCCGCTATATGCTTATTCACTACCATATCGAAAAATTCATACCCACACGAATACATATGCAGACAAACACGCACACACACTCACACACTTATATATAGACAGAGATAGTTTTATATATATACACTAGCTGATGGCCCAGTCTGCTGGAGCAGCAGAATACACTAAATACATTTTGGCAGAGGGGTTAAACCCCCACCAACGAGTATCCTGATATGACACTAAACCATCTGATGGTGAGGCTCCAGTAAAGCTTTGAGGAATAGGAATCCCCCTTTTTTGTCCTCGCTCCTTGGTCCACACTCAGAGTGGTAGCACGAGATAGGGTCCAATCTATGTGGCAAATAGAAGTAAACTGTCTATTTACGTTATTCTGAATTGTTTGAAGTAGAACTATTTTGACATTTAAATTGTATACTTATGTTAAACTAAATTGTTTGAAATAGAACTGTTTATATGTATAAAAATGGATTTGGCATTAAATTACCTATAATGGTTGATGTGCTATAAAACAAAACAAAACTAAACCATATATATTGGCTGAAAAAATCCGTCAACGCAGGTGAAGACGTCGAATATTATTACAATCCCTGAAAAGTCCTTTTTTTTATTACTGATGAGGTGTTGGCAACTAATGAGAGTAATGTTAGTTGATTACTAATGCTGCGATGCTGCGAGCAATGTTCAACAAGTCCTGGCGGCAACACCAGGCAAAACACCAACTATAGGGCCACCTACCTCTCATCACGAAAACTATCCAGTCAAGGAGAAGGAAATCCCTGAATTCAAACCAGTTAATCTCAGCTTAAAAAATTTACCTTGTGTCATATCCTGCCCGAGCGAAGGGGTTGGTAAATATGATCACGAAAACTATCCAAGTTAGACGAACCAGACACGCAGGACACTGCTGGAGAAGCGGGAACGAGCTCATAAGTGATGTGCTCCTATGGATCCCCGCATATGGCCGAGCAAAAGCAGGACGACCAGCACGAACATACATACAGCAGTTATGTGAGGATACAGGATGTACCCCTGAAGATCTACCAGAGGCGAAGAACGATAGGGAGAAGTGGCGAGAGAGGGTCAGTGATATCAAAGCTGGCGGTATGACATGATGATAATGATGATAATGAAGCATCGCTTAGTCTAGCACATAGGTTCTTAGGTAATTTCATCATTGTGACAATATGAGTTGGATATATGCACATATATGTATACGCACGTGTGTGTGTGCACCCATACATGTGTATGTGCGTGTGTGTATATATATATATATATACACACCCACGCACATGTGTTTACGCACACGCGCACACCTACAACACACACATATATACACACATGTATATGGCACAAGATGAGTTAGATTCAGCCTGGGTATCAAATTTCAAATATTAGGAAAACCCATTGACTAGATTAAGGAAATCTAGAAAAGAAAATGTTTATATATATGGCCACGGACGTGGGTAAGGGTTAAGTACTTGTCAAAAAGTTAAAAGGGTCTGAATTTAATGTCTCTGTATCGGAGACGGCGAGGCTAGAAATTATTTTTATGTCCTATTTTTTAAAGAGAGAAATGATCCCCCAAAAAGTTATGGGTTTATTCGTGGGTGTCCCTTGGCCGGAAATAATAATGAAACATTCTGTATATATACAGGTGCGTTTTGGGTCCTAGCAGTTAGACTTAGTTTGGGTTCAAGGAAAGTTGATTTGGCCGGAACAAAGAAACCACGAACAGCGACATTACCAGCCGGACCCAGTTAGTTAAGATAATCTTTTGCCAGCCGAAACTCAAACTAGAACTAATTATCCACAAAGTGTTACACGCTCTCCATCCTCCCCTGGCGTTTTAACTACAAAGTTGTCGTTGTATTTTTGTACTTTTCCCTGTGAACCTGCCACTCGCTTTATCCAGCCTCACATAAGTTCTCGACGTGGAGTTAGTAACTTATTCAACGAGCTGCAGAGGTGGGTATTCTCACATGATTAATTGATTGATTTAAATGACTGATTTTAATGGTATGTCAACTCGTCTAAAGTTATTTTATGCCAAGAAATTATGGAATCATATAGTTGTTTCTTTAGAGTTTTTTCCCACTTGGTCTAATCGAGTAGGAATAAACGAAGGTGCACAAGGTTATCGTCTTAGTAAATGGATATAGTGACCCAAGATGAAATATAGGACGAGACAGTCGACATTTCACATAGCGCAAATGTCCTTGGGAAAGGTATGAATCCAGCTATTCTCTTTTCGGTTATAGGTAAACAGTGGGACAAACTGTGCTTTATAACCTTGGTATGGCAACCAATAAAGGAAAGAAAAAATCAAAATTTAAAACCGTTTAACACCGCTTAAAAATTGACATTGTGTCGCATCAGGATCGTGCGGAGGGTTTTGGTATATATATACATATCGAATATGAATAATTTTTCAAACAAATCTATTTGAAGCAGAAATAAGATTCGGACTAATAGAACCATTAAAGATCAGAGTGGACCTTGGAGGAATAGCAATAAAAGGACTTCCGTTCTTCCCAGAACTGAAGTGTCAGCTTATTGAACAATTATCAAATCAAATATTTTAAACATATTTATTTGACCAATAGATGACACCCTAATATGTACCATTATACCGTATCAGAGTCGACCTGGGAGTAATGGCTGTCATATTATCAAGACATTCATTTTGAGAGTCTTACCCCTTTTGCAGAGAAGCCGCCAGTGTATTCTGCATCCCCAGCCGACTGGCTTTATATATATATATATATATATATATATGTAAGAAGAAGAACGCTCAATATTCTGTAATGAATCCGTCTTTTTATTCACACTTTCTTTTCTCTTTCTATTTCATCAAACACCCATGGCTATTTAAACATCACTTTTCATGAATTTAAAGTCTTTAAGAAGGTTTTTATAATGGAAACGTTCAACATCGACTTTCATGAATAAAATAATCCAATTTTGGATTATTTTATTTTTCAAATTTTCATCATATATATATATATATATATATAATGAGAATGCTTCCAAACTGTAGCCAGGTCAGTAGTATTGTATTGTTGCACCACGAGGACATTAACAAATACTCGAAGAAAAAGGAAGATTGGAATTCTACAATTATGCTGAGACATATTTGAACAAATCCTATAAGCACTTGTATGACAACTTGACTCCTATCTTTTTAACCATTCAAGTAAGACGAACAAAACATGCTGGGCTATGCTTGAAAAGCAAGGAATAATTCATAAGCGAACTTCCAAACTGGCTACCCCACTAAGACACACCAGTTTTGGCCAACGAGCAACAACTTACATTCAATTTGCTAATACAGGATTCTGTCTAGGGGACATACAAGAAATAATGGCCAACAGGGACGGGTGGTGAATATAATATTTTATAATCATATACATTTGCGCAGTCCTATAGAATAAAACTACCTTTAAAAGATCTGTTTAACCCATAGATGGGACCCTACAACTCCGGGTCAAAGTGAACCTGTTAATAATAGTAATTAAAAGTTACTCACGCTCACCAGATCTTTAGAAATAGAGCCTTACTATCAAATACATTTTAGTGCCATACCCAGATTATCCCGTATTTTAAGACTTGTCGACATGGTGGGCTGAGTTTTGATTTTTATAAACAAGATATAGTCCCCAACATTTAAGTAAGCTGTGATACCACGAAAATATTTCTATTGGCCGAAATCTTGTTTATATAAAAAAAAAGCGAGAGACTTTTTTCAGGTTGGCAACCCTGTTCGAAACTTAGCAAATCCCTTTGAATTCATTATTAATCATACTCAACGTATAAAGTCAACTTAATCTGATGAGATTTCTTACTTTTGACGTATTTTCTTCATTTCATAAAACAAACAGTCGACTAAAACGGGATTCATCTTCTGCAGTCGAAGTCATCAAAGTCATTCCGCAGTGCCATTTAAAAACGTCCACATAGGATAGAACATGATCTTCAGGAATCTGCGTTCAAACAGACTGTGTATCGAAAGTAATGAAATTGTTGAGTTTTGCTTTGTAGTGGGCGTGGAGGTTAGTGGGGATCGGCAACTCTGATGGAAAATTATCTGATTTATTAATCAACAATCAAAATTACTTGACTAATTAATAATCCATCAAAATTCTCACACTCAAACTTCAATTAAATCTAATCAAAATTGTCCTTTTTGTCACATATTGCTTAATGCGGTTTGGTTTCATTGTTTAATGGCATATCAACCATCGTGGGTTACTTAATGCTAAATCCATCCTTGTAGAAGAACAGTAGTGTTACTCTTTAAGGTTTCTTTGTTTAATGGCATCTCAACCTTCGTGAATTATTGCATATCGTTCTTCTAAAGTGGCAGATTGCATTTTTGAAATTCACCAGCTGTGACAATCAGGTTTTAGTAGGGTGTATACCAATTGATGTTGTAACTGTTCATTTGAACCTGAAATCATAAAAATTCGTCAGTCATCTCATAAGATATATAGCAGTAACATACTGAATTTTCAAGAGTCTACGACAATTCTAAATGCCCATACGAAAAAAAGTCTGGAAACTTATCGTATGCACCTCGTATTTAATGCAAAAGCCACCTTCAGAGAAAAGCAGTTACGGTATTATTTAACCCATAGTGGAAGTGATTTATGTCTTTCCTTTGGGAATTAGTCAAAAAGTGAATGTAATTGCATGATTAATTGGAACACAATCACTAGGATATTAGAGTGCAGCACATTATCCACAAGGTCACCGGGATTCCTTTCTTTCCTTAATTTGTGAATAGAGTAGTTCCCTCAATCAGGCTATAGCTTCCGATTTCTAGATCATGAATAAATGACTTCGACTACCAAAAATACTATGTCTTAGACAGAACTTGATCTCCCCTCAAAAACCCTCTATTAACTTGTGAGGGGTAAGGAGGTGCCCGTGGTGTAATGGTTATCGTCGCAGGAATTGGACACGGCGACACGAGTTCAACTCCTGGACTGATTGCATTTCACATATAACTAATACCCTTGGGAAAGGTATGAATCCAATTATTCTCCCTCCAGCTATGGTTCTTCAGCCTTGGGGAGGCAACTAGTCTAGGAGAAGGAAAAATCTGAATTCAAACCTGTTAAACTCCGCTTAAAAAATTGACCTTGTGTCATATCCTGCCCGAGCGGAGGGGTTGGGTAAATATGAATATGATTAACTTGTGAGGGTTTTTTTTTTTTCAGTCGCAAAGTCCAGAAATTTTGTCCACGAATTTGATATTGTCTCCCATTTTCGTGAGACTTTAACGAACATTTATGTAATCTCCATAATCAAATTGTACTGTGAGCACTGAATTCCCCCACTCTCTCTCTCTCTCTTTCGTCCAACGTTCTCGACATGTTCTCAAAACAGCATCCCGTGTCTATGCAGCGCTAATGTTGGTAATAATTTGCTGTTCGTTTAGGAGAAGAATGTCGTATATATGTTCGCCCATACTTTTCCAGCTGTAACCAGCATGTATGTTTTGTAAAAGGTGAGGAAAATGACAAACCACATGTTGTTTTGTGGGGTGCTGCTTCCAGGATTTTTTTTATAACAGCGCGTAACTTTCTTGTTTATTTCCCTTGTAGCTTTTTCTCTGTGCGTTTCGTTAAAATCCACATAGTGACACCATAGAGTAGTCCCGACATAGTCACTGAGTGGAAGCATTCCCGTTTTATTATTACTGTGAGACCAGATTTTCATTTGATCGACAATCTGTCAGTTGCAATCTATGCCTTCCCAATATATATGTTGACATCGTTTTCAGAAGACGAGATATTGCTGCAGAGGTATGTGAACTAGTATACTAATTTCATAGCCATCAGTTGGGTTTATTTTGTTTGATCCCATATTATACAGCAGAATTGTATGTTTTCACGTGTGTTTAAAGTTAACATTCATTGACTGAATATCAACCAGTGTTGCAAACTTGAAAAATAAGATTTTCAAAAATATATTCGATCCTGACTTCATTAAAATGAGAGCGTGAAAACTGACCGGTTGAAATGTTCTATTTGTTCCAACGTTTAGGATATTATTCTGAATTAATTACTGTCAGGTATCACCTACCTTTTCAGCTAGGCCATCTACCATATATGGCAGTAGCTCTAATACAATATCGAGTCCGATCAGAGATCAGTTGGACATCAGTCCAGATCAGTCTGAGACCAGTCTACGATCAGTCTACGTCTACGAGTCTGAAGAGCCGTTCCTATTGTTGAAGTATATCCTTGCTCTATCACTAATCCTATGTTCCTACTACTAACAGTCTCTCTCTTGTAAATACTCTTTCCTGTAAATATAACAATTTCCTCACATATCGTGGTTTGTATTATTATTACTACTACTGGTGTTCACAACAATTACGCAGACCATCTGAAAATTTAAAAAAAAAACAATTTAAAAAAAGAAAACAATATATATTTTCTTCGCATGACGAAGAACTGTTTCATACTATAATTGGTTGATTGATTCATTTGAACAGTAGAGTAAGCCGTCCAGGGTTATTTTATACCTCGTGATTAGGAAACCGCGTTCATTGTACGGTTCTCTTTATATTTTTGTATAGTTGTTATTTCAGTGATTTTTTCGGGGTGGTTGCACAGTTATAGAATATCAAGTGTTCCTATTAAATACAAATAATTTGCACAGAGTTGTATGGTTTCAAGTATTCTTATCAAATATAAATAATTTGCACAGCTTTGTATGGTTTCAAGTATTCTTATCAAATACAAATAATTTTTACACAGTTGTATGGATTCAAGTATTCTTATCAAATACAAATAATTTTCACAGAGTTGTATGGTTTCAAGTATTCTTATCAAATACAAATAATTTGCACACAGTTGTATGGTTTCAAGTATTCTTATCAAATACAAATTACTTGAACCGAGTTCCATGGTTGCAAATATTCTTATCAAATACAAATAATCTGCATACAGTCATATTCGATACAATTTGTTGGACACTGGTCAAATAACTTAAAATAAACTTTATTAAATAACGACCGAATGCCATTAACATTTTAAGAATATCAACTTGACCCTAAAAAGTTCAACCTCTCCAGGTCACAGTAGAACTGGGAGTAATGTCAGTGAAGTGGGTACGTAACACTTCCTATATTTCTACAACTGTAGTAATTTATCAAAGTTTTTGCTTAAACAGGACACGAGGCTGCATGAAAGGGCCCCCAATGAGACTCGATCTCACTCGTAAAGGTTTGCTAGTCTAGCTTGCTCAACATTATTCACCCCACGAGGTTCCCAAGATCCCTAGAACTATAGCCTCACTATCAGATGAAGTTTAGTATCATACCCAAGGCCATCCTTTTCGGGGGGAGTGATGGAGGGGCATTACTCTCTAAGGGATACAGTCAGGCGTTTGTTGCATGCTAAAACAATAATGTTTTAATTTCTTGTGCTAATTACAAGATACTCTATTACACTTCAACACAGAAACAGCATTAATTAAACAAGGAACTTCAAAGGAAGGTTCGATGTACCTATTGTTATTATTGTATGGCCTGTGAATTGCACTGAAGTTATTTGAGAAATTAATAAGATTGGTCTGTGCTGTCGAACAACTACTTGTGAATTATTACTTGATAATTATAGTAATAACCACTTAATGTATCTTCTACTCTCAGCTAATGAATACGTGAACATAGATAATAGCTTCATTTAACTGAGTGCGATGATTACACAGCCAATAACCTTTCTGATACTAATCAAGTTCTCATCCACTACTTCTCAGACCAGTGCACCGAATTGGCTTATATATGTTGACTAGTTGAGGTACTCGTCAACACAGGGCAAGAAATCAGGAATCAAATCGCGGCTGTTTTACAAATTTTTTCATGTCTTTCACTTTCTTTTTGTTTTTATAAATTAAAAATTTCTACCGTCTAGTTAAATAAACTAGTTAAATATAGTTAAACTATATAAAAATGTTGCCCAGGCTGCTTGGACTGTAGAATATACCGACTACCTCTCTGCAGAGAGGTAAGACCTCCCTTATGAATATCCTGATTTATAAACTAAACAATCTGATGGTGAGGTTCCAGTAATGCTGGAGCTTTAGGGAATGCAGAGTACCCCTTAATCATATTTACCAACCCTTCCGCTCGGGCAGGATATGACACAAGGTCAATCTTTAAGCGGAGTTTAACAGGTTTGAATTCAGATTTTTCCTTATCCTAGACTATTTACCTCATCAAGGCTGAAGAACCTAGTCTGTCCTACTATTTACCCATAGCTGGAGGGAGAATAATTGGATTCATACGTTTCCCTAGGGTATTAGTGCTATGTGAAATGAAATCAGTGTCGTCGAGGATTTGAACTCGTGACGCTGTGTCCATTTCCTACGACGATAACCACTACACCAGAGTAACCCTTAATTGACATCGCTCCCTGGTCCACTCTGGCGCAGAGTGGTACTATTTACCAACCCCTCCGCTCGGGCAGGATATGACACAAGGTCAATTTTTTTTAAGCGGAGTTTAACAGGTTTGAATTCAGAGTTTTCCTTCTCCTAGACTAGTTGCCTCACCAAGGCTGAAGAACCTAGTCCGTCCTACTATTTATCCATAGCTGGAGGGAGAATAAGGGGGTTCATACCTTTCCCAAGGGTATTTGCCCGAAAGTGAACGTAATAGCGCGACTGGAGTACGAACTCGCGTACTACGATTCCGCAGTTCATCGCTTTAACCATTACACCACGAGCAGAGTGGTAGTACCTGATAAAGGCCCATTCTATGAGTTAAATAGAACTAAACTGCATACTTGCACTGAACTGAATTGTTTGATATAGAACTGTTTTGATATTTAACAGTGTGTAAACAAAATCTATACCAATACAAAACTGAATTGTTTGAATTAAAATTGTTTGACTAAACTGAATGTTTGAAATAGAAATGTTTTTGACAATTAAACTGTGTACTCATGCTAAACTGAATTGTTTGAAATAGAACTGACTATTTGTATAAAAATGAATTCGGCGTTAAATAACCTAAAAAGGTTGGTATACCATAAAACCAAACCAACCAACTATATTAAAATAATTGACTTATTGATTGATTTTAACCGCATATCAAATCGGTCGGGGTTATTTTTTCCCAAGAGTTCCGGACCGTGTTCATTGTACGGTGATATTTATATTTTTTGTTGTTGTTTTAGAGTTTTTCTCTTTTTCTTTTTTTGTCCACGGTTCCATTACGACAAGTTTTTAAACAGATCTGTTTGACCCATATGAGGAAATTAAGAGATACTTCATTCCGGGTAAGAGTAGAATTGGGAGTAATGGCAACAATTGAGGTACTCCATGCTTCTTAACGTTTCAAAACTAGAACCTTACTATTGGATGCACTTAAGTGTCATAGCAAGGATATTCTTGTTGCGGGTGCTTAACCCTCTTCAAGGGTTACCGTCAGCATATTCTAAGCCCCTTCGACCTAAAATAAGCCCACACAACTTATTGTTTTTATATTATTTCCTGACCGGATCATTGGCCTAGTGGTTAGAGTGTTCGCCAATGGTCCAGAAGAACTGGGTTCAATCCCAGGTCGGGTCATACCAAAGACATTAAAAATGGTGCTTGATACCTCCTTGCTTAGCACTCACCACTATAAGATACGTATCAAGGGTAAAGCGGAGTAATCCAGGAGTTGAACCCTCCCCTACACCTCTGTGTAGTAGCAACTGCAAAGGGGGCCTTCTGGTCGCTCTCGACTACGGTCGCCAACTTTACTTACTTTATATTATTTCATAAAGTTAATATTGTACCAGAAAATCCTCAGTGACTTTAGTGGAGAAATATCTTGAACATAAAAATGCATGACATTTAAGAGACACGAATTTAGCGTTGAAATGGTATCAACAACTAGAGTTTTAATCCTGAACGAAGCTGTTTCTGTTTCATTTTGTACTGATGCTTTTAAGAAAAGCATGAATCGATCTAGTCTCTTTCCATCAGTAAGAAAGTAATAGGGCAGATAGTGTTCGGTTCCTAAATTGAAACCAAATTTACTTCGCTTAAGAAAATTAACGATATGTTACTCCTTTTCCGTTGCGGGTAATTACATTTTTAGATTTGTTTATTTAACTATAATTGTGCTAACTAAAAATAATGAAATATAATTATTTTATATCCACAGCTGGAAGAACTACGTCTCAACCTAATTGGTAATGTTTAGTTAAGTGTAAATAATTAATTTACAAACACGATGCAAGCGTTAATAATAAGCTAATTGACATAACTTTACTTAATTAATAATTTTAGTTAAGTGTAAATTAGTTTAAAGAAGTAAAAAAAATAAAGTTTTTGTTTCTTTTGATTTTTGTTAATTAAATTCTGTATGTTTACTAACAGCTCGCAGCATCGTATCTTCAACCAACATTAGTCAAAGAGAACAAAGATTTTCGGTTTAAAACCATTTCTCTGGTTTCAATAAGCATGCACATCAAATGAGGGTGATTTAAATCAAACTTTTAGCCGTTTTTAGAGCATGTTTAAACTAACTTTTAGTTAGCTATATATATATAGAGAGAGACAGACAGACAGACAGAAACTGTGAGAAGGAAATATATATATTGATGTGAAGTGGCACAGTTAGCATATGCACATGAAAACAGTGTTAAATAGGAAAAAAGGAAATAAGTGTGGATAAATAGATATGAACAGAATCTGTATATATATATATATATATATATATATATATATATATATATATATATATATATATACGAGGTCCATACGATAAGTTTCCAGACTTTTTTGTATGGGCACTTCTATTGATAGTACACACATGAAACTCAAGTCCCCTTCGAAGTAGTATCCTCCGACTGCAATGCACTTGTTGTACCGTTCCAAAAACTTTTGAAAGGCCCCATGGAAGTCCTCTTGTGTGAGCGTGTCAATGACCTTCGTCATAGCCTCTTTCATCTCCTCTATTGTCTCATAACGACAGCATCTGAGCTTAGGGAATAACCAAAAGTCACAGGGACGAAGGTCTGGACTATAGGGAGGGTGAGAAAGTGTCTTGATGCCCATCTTGGTCAAATAGTCTGTGACAAGGATGGAGTTGTGGACTGGTGCATTGTCCTGGTGGAAATGCCACTGACCCGATTTCGAGAGTGCTGGTCTCTTGCGACGGAATCTCTTCCTGAACACCGTTAAAACCTCAACATCGTAACCCTAATTCTTGGGCCAATCAACTCTGGTGTTCTGATTACCTTACTCCTCCCACGACTCTTATCATCCCTCTCAGACTCCCTGCCTTCCTTGAATCTCTTATGTCACTCAAAAATTGATGCTCGATTCATGCAAGATGGTCGAAAAGCAGTCTGAAGCATTCCATACGTTTCTGTGGCATTTTTTCCAAGTTTAAAACATAATTTTATTGCATATCGTTCTTCCTCAGGTCCAGATTGCATTTTTGAAATTCACCAGCTGTGACAATCAGGCTTTAGTAGGATGTATTCCAATTGCTGCTGTAGCTGTTCATTTGAAGCTGAAATCAAAAAAAATTGTCAGTCATCTCATAAGATGTATAGCAATAACATACTGAATTTTTAAGTGTTTACAACAATTTTAAAAGCCTGTACAATAAAGTCTGGAAACTTACCGTATGCACCTCGTATATATATATATATATATATATATATATATATATATATATATATATTATAACAGTTTTGGTTGTCAGTAAAACACTTTGTGGGAATGTGTCGAACCAAGTACAATATAATATGGAGAGTCCTCAATATCTCGGATAGAGCTATTATATAATAATAATAATAATAATAATAATAATAATAATAATAATAATAATAATAATGATAATAATAATAAATATATATTAGATACATATATATATTTAATTCATGGAATATAGTCTGCGACCCCTGGGTTTCATGAATTTTTTTGCAAAACATCAATCATCAGGCAGTTAAGAAAATGAAATGAATCGAAAATCGAAAAAATACGAAAAAATACAGACAAAAACCGTTAGGATTTCGTATGAAACCCAGGGGTCGCAGTCTATATTCCATGAATTAGAAAAAAAAAAAAAAAAATATATATATATATATATATATATATATTCATTAGCTACTACACCGGGGTGTAGGGGAGGGCTCTACTCCTTTTCCTAAATTGCTCCGTTTTACCCTTGATCCGTACCTTATAATGCAGAGTGCTAAGCTAGGTGGCATCAAGTACCCTTTTTGAGTCTTTAGTATGACATACATCTAGATTTGAAGTATTTTCTTTTTCTTTTTTTTTTTCTTTTTTTGTTCAGCCAACTTCAATTCTATGATTTTATGGGATGTTATGATGCCTCGTCAGAATTTTTTTATCACTGGAAAAAAACTAAATAAAACAATCAACTAAAAAAATTGAAAAAAAATGAAGAAATTTTTAGCCTTCGATTATTATTCATCGCATTCTGATTCAAAATATATGTAAGTAAAGTTGGCGACGTTAGTCGAAGGTGACCCGAAGGCTCCCTTTTCGATAGCTACTAAACCAAGGTGTATGGGAGGGAGCTACTCCTTTCACTGGATTGCCCCACTTTACCCTTGATCCGTACCTTATAATGCTGAGTGTTAAGCAAGGAGGGATCAAGTACCATTTTTTGATTCTTTCATACGACTCGACCTGATATTGAACCCATGTCTCCCGGGCCATTGGCGAGCACTGTATGTAAGTAGCATTTGAAATTTGGTTATTGTACATTATTTATTTATTTGATGTTCTTTTGTTGTTGTCGTTTAGAACCGTAAAAAAGAATTAACATTTTTTTTAATGAACCTTTAAAACAAAAGCTAAATGTAATGATTCGAATTTCCTGAAGGGATTATATACAAGGACAAATCACTATGAACACTGATATTGATAATAATAATTACACTTTACCTAGAAGGCATTTAAATACATTAAGAAGTTTTTTCTGAAAATAACAATATTATCATTACACATTCATATAAACATGGACGTGTTGTCATAATGGGCTCTACAAATTAGAGCCACAAAATAATAGAATAATTAAATGACAAAAACACATATGAACTAATTAAACAAGAACCCATTAATAAAAAATATAGATAAGTGATAAAAATTAATTATAAAAGAAGACAAATTTTGCTCATCATAAATTGATTACAACCCAATAATCGTTAAAAGTTATGCACTCTCAAAGCTCATAAACTTCATATTCCTTTAAAACCAATTATTTCTGCGACATACAGCTCCCCTCATCAAATTTCCAAGTCTTTAACCAAAACATAAACTCCACTTTTAGGTACTATTATCTGTTCACATATCAAGATTTCTGATATTTACTCAGTAAAATAAATAATATAAAAATGAAAAAAAAATCTTCTGCCAATCTAGGCATCAAATCATAACGTACTATTATTTCTGTAAGTCAATCTAATACAACTCTAGACAATAACCTCTAGAAAACAAATATTACATTACAGTCAGTAGAATACACCGATTGTATCTCTGCAAAGAGGTATGACCTCCCCCAACGAGTGTCTCGGGTATGACACTAAACAATCTAATGGTGAGTCTTGGAGCTTTGTGGAATGTGGAGTACCCGTTCATTGCCATTACTTCCAGTGCTACTCTGACCTGTAGTAGTAGCGCCTGATAGGGACCTATTTATGGGTAAAATACTAACTTACGACATTTGAACTGAATGCAAACAAACGCGTTATGCAAAATTGAATTGTTAAAATAGAACTATTTGATCATTTAACAGTATATAAGCAAATGAGTGATATTTAATTAAATTGTTAGTGGTACATAACAATACTTACAGACATTTAACTTCGTTGACTTTTACTAAACTGAATAATTAGAAATAGAACTATTAGATCATTTAACTGTGTGTATGGAAATAATTTGTTTTCAAATGATATATCTAATTTATATATAAAAACGGGATTTGGTATTAAATAACCAACAATGGTTGATGTGCCATAAAACCAAACCAAACCATAGAACTGTTTGATCATTTAACTGTAAATAAGTAAAGATGGCAACCATAGTCGAGGGGGGACCCAAAGGCTCCTTTTTCAATAGCTATTACGCCAAGGTGTATGGGAGGGAGCTTTTCCTGGATTGCTCCACTTTATCCTCACTCTATAATGCTGAGTGTTAAGCAAGGAGTCATCAAGTACCATTTTTTGAGACTTTGATATGACTCGACCTGGGATTGAACCCAGGTGTCCCGGGTCATTTGTGAACACTCTAACCATTATGCATATGTCCGTGTACGTAAAGAAATAACTGATATTTAATTGAATAGTTAATGATACATAGCAATACTTTGGACTATTTAACTTTGTTGACTTGTGTCAACTGATCATATATATCTCACGTATATATATAAGGATGGAGACACAGAATACTTCGACATTGTAGCAGGAGTGCTACAAGGGGACACGCTAGCCCCATACCTCTTTATCATCTGCCTATGATGTGTTGTCGATGAGAACAACAATATTAGAGCATCAAAATAATAAACAAAAACTACAGATTCTCGAAGCACTACATATTAGAAACATGCAACCAACACTTAATAGAATTAATTTTCAAACCAGTGCTAATGTACTTAAATGTCTTTAGCAACTGACACTAATCATAGAAACCCATTTAAAAGCAAACGCCATAATCTTTAGCGGTAAAGACGCTCTTCCATAGTGGTAATATGCTAAAACAAAAGTTACATCACTTTTGTAATAGATCCTCCCCTGATAATGGCCCAAAGTCAGGCAGAAAGTACTAGGGATACATACAACTATGGACAATACATAAATCAACCCCCCCCGAATACGATAAAAGTAATACGGGAATTTGAACGGATCCAGAAGAAAATATGTAGACATAAAATGTCTATTATGTTTAATGAAATTTGTATCAACGAAGAAATGCTGCCAAAACACACACACACACACACACACACACACACACACACACATATATATATATATATATATATATAAAGATTTGGCATTAGATAACCTACAATGTTTGATATGCCATAACACTAGACTAAAGTAAACCATTACATTTACCTGTTAACAAAATAATCAAAATAATCAAACCATTGAATTTTTTTTCAATATCGCAGTATGTTTTACAGACAATGATTCATGATACTAATGGTTTTCCACTTAGTGGGGTCGTTGCACGCCAGTTTCTTTAATTTCTTTCATCCGGCTTCTTTCAATTTATAATACCTAAAGATTACTATTTCCGTAACATAAATTACTTATTTGTATACCCCCAAAGCAATGACGTTACTAATATCACACAATGTAGAACACACCATAGATTTTACTTACGAACACAACAATACCTCAACTTATTATTAATATATTATTAATGAATAATAAGGACAAATTAAAATTTAGAGTTAATCCTAAATACACAAATAAAAATAAACATATCCATTTTTACTCACGTTGTAATGCCAAAAGAAAACAAATTGTTTTGATCTTAGAGGCCTCGGAGTTTGTACTCCAAAATTTTGTTATGAAGAAAGTGATTACACAGAAATTACATTTGTATAACTTCAATACCAAAAATCTTATTTATAACGTACTAAAATAAAAGCTGATGGAATTCACAAACGAAATATTTTTTAAACATTTCCAATAAGTTTTTTTTCTTGTAACAATATTGTATATATAGATTAATTATTTTGCAGAATATTTCAACTACACACATCATTGAAGGATATCTAAACAACCTTGTTATTTAAACATTTACAAACACTGCTAAAATAATTAGGAACATAATTAATAAGAAGAACAAGAATCTTCTCAAATCTGAAGATGGTGTATACGCGATCACTTGAACAGAATTTAATGAATATTTTGTTAAGACTTCAAGACCAATCAAAAAACATATTGAGAAATATATTACAAATTTAAAAAAATGAGATGACATTTACAATGTTAGTGAGACACAATATAGCAACCAAACATAGTTTTAATTTTAAAGATTTTAAAATGTTAGTCAATATAGATGAACATAAGTACAGATTGATTGTTATTGTCTTTAATTGGAATCATTTTGAGATGAGGCTTCTTAATCTGAGAATTAATTTTTTATTTATTGCGGACTTTTTGTCCTCATCTTGATGGTTTTTGTGTTGTTTCTTCTTTCACTAAACATGGTCAAAAACGTGGTGCGATAGACAATAACTATGGAAGGCAGTAATTTCTAGGGATACGGTTACAAGAAAATACGGTAAATCAGCTGAAGAAGGCCAGAGGTGAAATTTGGCCGAAACCTAAAATAAATAAAAATTAATTCTCAGATTGATTGTTGAATCATTATTTCTAGTTATAATACTAACAAAGACAATGTTTTTTCTTCTTTTTTTAAAACTTTTCTCCTTATTTAGTAGTATTAGTTCTAAATAGTTACAATATCAATTATTTAAATAAGGCTTTTTGTTAGTTATTAATGAATTATCGTTAATTTTAATAGTTTCGATAGGATTTCCAATCAAAATATTTTCTAAACTAAATATGAATTGCAAACACCAACAAATAATTCATTTTCTTTTATAGAGAAAAAAAGTAAAAATAAAAATTTTAAATTTTTAGATGATTTTTTTAACTTTCTAAACAACTAATATAGACGTTATTTTTAAGAATTTAGAAAAAAGTTCTTGATCAATTTTAGAGTTTAAGAAAATTTAATCAATTGGAAATGTGTAACTGGTATTTTTAAAAGAAAAAAAAATAGCCAATTTCGAACACTAAATGCATCGTATATGTTATTAATGTTCATAGACCAATAAAAATTTTCTCATTTTTTTCTTTTAATTTTTTTTCGTTTGAAAATAATTTTCGGATGAGACATTATAACCTTACATAGTAACTTTGCCCTGAAGATGGTTTAACAAAAGCGAAACGTGAACGGCAGCATATTATTCATATTTAAATAAATACTTCCTCTGAATATTCTGTTTTTGTTTTGTTTTTTGTTGTTGTTTTTTTTTTTCATGTTTTAAATCTACATACCGTCGGATTTCATCTTTCTTTATTAGATAGATAGATAGATAGATAGATAGATAGATAGATAGATAATGGAGAGACTGGTACGTATGTATGTATGTATGTATGTATGTATGTATAGATAGATAGACAGACAGACATTAATAGAATAAAGAAGCGGCGGTTTGTCGATAATAGTTGAACGCAAAGTTAATTATGATTTTTTTTCATAATCTCATCATTACTATAAGATCTGAAAGAAACCAGAGCTTTCAGCCTGTCTGACCCTAAATCTCAAATGAAAATTTATTTTGTCGTGTCCTATTATGTTTCCATTTGACTTATCTCTCTTTTCATTACATCTTCTTCCAAATAAACAACGGAGCCATTTGCTGATAATGTTCTGAGTAAAAGTTAAATTATAAGATAATTTAACGACTACTTCTTTTACGAGATTTTAAGGCTCCGAAAGATGCCGTGATGCATCTCATCGATAGGAATTATTATTAATTCCAAGTCAAAAAATATATAAAGGTGTATTATCTGCACATTTTCAATAATTGCTGGGAAAATCCAGAGGCCTAGTTGCAAATTGGGTTGACTGCAATATCCTAGTAAGTGGGTTCGAAATCGAGTCGCGCTATTTTTGTTTCCTTTCGGGCTGATTCCCAAGGAAAAAGGATAAAACCGCTTATACCCATAGCTTTGGCTCATATAGTACTAATACTATTCTTTAACAAGTATGTCTTTGGCTTTAAATAACCAACGAAGGTTTATTTGCCATTCGTCTGGGTCTGTGGATGACAGCGACGGCAAAAAGAGGGTATCCTGAAACAATTGTTCTAGGTTCGACATAAATCATCTGATGGTGAGGCTCCAGTTCTGGAACTTGGAGGAATTCAGAGGACCATTTTATTATTGCTATTCTATAGTCCACTCTGACCCAATGTGTTTGTACTTTTTAGGGTCCTATCTATGGGGGAAATATAACAATTGAATTTTTTACTAAACTTCAGCGTCGAATCAACCGAAAAGGACATCGAAACGAGGTTAACGAAAGCATGGACAGCTACCAATAGGCTATCGACTATATGGAAATCAGACCTAACCGATAAAATGAAACGCAGTTTCTTCCAGGCAGCGGTCACATCGATACTGCTATATGGATGCACTACACGGACGCTAACAAAACGGCTGGAGAAGAAACTAGATGGCAATTACACAAGAATGCTGCGTGCAATCCTGAACAAGTCCTGGCAGCAACACCCCACAAGACACCAACTGTACGGCCACCTGCCCCCTATCACGAAAACTATTCAAGTTAGACGAGCCAGACATGCAGGACACTGCTGGAGAAGCAGGGACGAACTCATAAGAGATGTACTCTTATGGATCCCCACACATGGCCGCGCAAAAGCAGGACGACCAGCACGAACGTACATTCAGCAGCTATGTGAGGATACAGGTTGTTGTCCTGAAGACCTGCCTAGGGCGATGAACGATAGGGAGGAGTGGCGAGAGAGGGTCAGGGATATCCGTGCTACCAGCACGATATGATGATGATGATGAAAATCATTAAATAGTTTTGAAACAAAGATAATTAAGTTTTAGAGAGTAATACTTGAAACAATTTAACTGTATGCAAATAGAATTAATAGTGTTAGAGAGCAATACGTGCGAACATTTAATCGTGTGCAATCAAAGGATTAAGATTAGATAGAATTAATACTCTTGGATAACAATATTTGAAACCATTTAACAATGTAAACATATGAGCTCTGCCTTGTTTACAAATAATGTTACAAAACTATTGTTACAAAATAATATTACAAACAATTCACTAAAAAATCATACACACACACACACACACACATACATACATAACTCTTGTGGGTTATTTACAATAAAATCCTGTTTACACACACCTACACACACACATATATATATATATATATACATGTGTGTGTGTGTGTGTGTGGTTAAACAGGATTTTATTGTAAATAACCCATAAGTGTTGATATAGCATAGAAAAATCCAAACCAAACAAAACCAAAAGTTTACTGAAAAATAAAACACCCAAAAAACAAAACAAAAACAGTACAACAAAAAAATATGTGGCTAAGAAAGCCTTTGGTAGATTGTGTCTCTTGGACCAAATATGGTGTTAGGTTTAATTTGGTTTGGTTGGGTTTTATGGCATATCAACCATTGTAGGTTATTTTATGCCAAACCCTGTTTGTAAATATATATCAAATATATATGATTTAGTTTGGTTGGGTTTTATGGCATATCAACCATTGTAGGTTATTTTATGCCAAATCCACTTTATACATATATATCAAATATATATGATTTGGTTTGGTTGGGTTTTATGGCATATCAACCATTGTAGGTTATTCTATGCCAAATCCTGTTTATACATATACATTAAATATATATGATTTGTAAATATATTTGTTGATAAACTTTTAAAATGTGCATGAACTCGATTTTTATGCGCAATTAAATAGGTTGAAGTATTTCTATGTAACTCGAATAATTCTAATTAGTAACAATCAATATTAATACAGTTAAATGTTTACAAGTATTGGTAAACACTTCTAATTCTATTCAATATTACTCATTTCTTTATACACAGGGGAGAGGTTACAAGTATTGCTATTTAACACTAATTATTCTAATGAACACTATTCTTTCATTTGTTGGTGTTTGGTTGGTGGGTTGATTTTTATGGCATATCAACATTTGTAGGTTATTTAATGCCAAATCCATTTTTATATAAATAATCAGTTCTATTTTAAACAATTCAGTTTAGCATGAGTACACAGTTTAATTATCAAAAATATTTCTAATTCAAGCTATTCAATTTATTTAAGTAGTTCTAATTCAGCTAATTCAGTTTAGTATAAGCAAAGAAGTTCTATATTTAACTATTCAGTTTAGTTTGAATACAGTTTCAATGTCAAAAACAGTTCCATTTCAAACAATTTAGTTTAGCATAAGCACACAGTTTAAATGTAAGTACACAGTTTAATGGTCAAAAACATTTCTATTTCAAACACTTCAGTTTAGACAAATATTTCTAATTCAATCAATTCAGTTTAGCATAAGTATGCAGTTAGTTCGATTTAACCCAAAGATGGGCCCTATCAGGTGCTACTACTCCGGGCCAGAGTGGACCTGGGAGGAATGGCAATGAAGGGGTACTCCGCATTCCCCAAAGCCCCAGCATCACTGGAACCTCACTATCATATTGTTTAGTGTCATATCCAGGACACTTATTCGGTAGGGGGATCTTACCCTTCAGAAGAGAAGCAGTCGGTGTATTCTACAGTCCCATTTGTACTCAGGCAAATCGTTCCAAGTATTGCTATGTTATACCAATGTTTCTATTTAGGCATACGGTTAAAGAGTTTTAAGTATTGCTATTTAACACTAATAATTCTATTCAACACTATTCATTCATTTACACACAGTCAAATAGGTCTAAGTATTGCTATGTATCACTAACAATTCAACTGAATATCGTTGATTTGTTTATACTCAGCTAAATGATCAAACAGTTGTAATTGACCAATAGATAGGACTATCAGGTTCTACCCCTCCGGGTCAATGGACCTAAAAGCCATGGCAATGAAGACGTACTCCACATTCCCCAAAGATCCAAGACTGGAACCTCATCAGCAAATGGTTTGTGTCATATATAGGACACTTATTGTGGTGGCGGTGCTTATTCATATTCAGAGATTAAGTCAATGTATTTTAGAGTCACAGCTGAATGAACTGCTATGTGTTAGGCTCAAATCCCCATTATCCCAAACCCAACACGGTCAAGTAGCATATTTCAATACCACAGGAACTACGAGGTGGATACGATAAGTTTCCAGACTTTTTTAAAATTTAAAATTGTCGAGGCTGCCGTAATGAGACAATTAAGGAGATGAAAGAGGCTGTGACGAATGTCATTGACACGCTCCAGAAGTTGTTGGAACGGTGCACCAAGTGCATTGCAACCGGAGGAGTATACTTCGAAGGGGACTAGATTTTCATGCGTGTACTCTCAATAAAAGTGCCCATTCGAAAAAGTCTGGAAACTTATCGCATGCTCCTCGTAATTTTGTTTTTTGTTATACCATAGGAATGTCACGCTCTATACTAGGTACTTGAAGGTGGCCATCTGAGGATTTATAGAAGCGCTCATGGAATAATGTTTATCGTCGTAGCAAATAAACACGTTGACCTGTGTTCAAATCCTGAATGACTTTTTCTGCATTTCACTAAGCGGTTATATCCTTGGGAAAGGTATGAATCCTAGTATTCTCTCTCCAGCTATGGATAAATAGTAGTGTACACTGAGCTCTTCAACCTTGGTATGCCAACCACCTAGAAGAAGGAAAACTCTGAATTTAAACTTGTCAAACTCTGCTTAAAAATTGACATTGTATCACATCCTGTTTCTGCTGAGAATTTGCTAAATACATACATGATAATGCTGCTGGTAATACCGGTAAATTAACAAGGGTGGTTATTAATTATATTAAATATTTTATGGATAATTGATTGCATCACTAATTTTATTATCTAGATTGTTGTAAACTGGTTACAAGCCCTTGCGAGCAAGTGTACTTAGTCGCAAAAGGTCATAGACGTGTTCGTGTGCCGGTTGAGCCGTGTCAAAATAGTTGTAGACAGGAGATTGAACATAAACAAATCAAGTGTTTGTCATCTTGGTAAGAAATACAAGTTTATGATCATATAATATAGTTTATGATCTTATTATGCAATAATTAGGAAGATGAAGTCACAACGAAAGGTTTAAGATACTTTATAATGAGATCATTAATAGATTTTATGAGAAAGGGTAATTTTGAATTCAGGTGGACAGCCGTTGAAGAGAGTTGAGTTTTAAACCCGAAGGGAAAGTTTAGGTTAGACGTTGGTCGGGGGTTGGTGCCCCTTGGTTGCTAGGAGTGATAATAGCCCATATACCCTTACAAGGTCTTCATCTCTCCCTTGTGTTTGCATCGGACAGCTAGAATTGGCGATAGTCCGAGTAAAGATCTTTTCGGAATCTGAATGACAGAATTGCATTATTATTTTCGAAATTTTGATATTCAAAATGATCCATCGTATTTTAATATCCACATTATAAATCATGCATATTTGCAAATAATTCCCAACTGAATCTCGCCGATTAATATTGAAGTGATTAACTGGAATCTTTGGTGCATTTTGCTGTAACGGTTTCTGTTTGAAGACGAGTATTATCCTTTCATTAATTACTGACTTCTGATGAAAAATTTTGTAATTTACAAAACGAATATCATTCACAAATTTATTGGAATTTAGAAGTTGAAAAGACTTCGAGATTGAATCATTGCCTTGAAATTGATGTGTTTTCAAGGCTCTTATTTAACTTAGGAAACTTTTAATGAATTTATTGATAACATCTCTTGTGTTATAACTCATGATTCTGTTTTAATAAGATGTCATTTTCAATATCTGCATCAAGAAATATTTTCTTTTCAAATTGGATACGTAAAAATCGCATTAATGTGGGAATGCTGGAAAGTTCTTGGTCGTACCAAAATATTTTTGGAAAAATTTTCAAATATTTTTGGAAATATTTTTAAAAAGTTAACATACGGCGCGTCTAATGTGTTGAACTGCAATATTAGCTAATAATTTCATGGCCTTGGGTAGATTAGCATAATGGTAAGAGTGTTCGCCAATGGTTCCAGAGACCGGGGTTCCATCCCAGGTCGAGTCATATTAAAAACTCAGAAAATGGTACTTGATGCATCTTTGCTTAACACAGGATAACAACAGCAACAGGATACAGATCAAGGATAAGTCGAGCAAACAACAGGATACAGATCAAGGATAAGTCGAGCAAACAAGGAAAAACAATAGCGCCCTCCAAAACAGTTCGGTGTGATAGCTATTGAAAAGGGAGCCTTCAGGCTACCCACAACTATGATCGGTCAACTTACTTAATCGAGACGTAAGAGAAAAACTTATGATATGTAATAAAATAGCAAGTATAGTATAGGTGACGGTACATATTTATCCTATAATAATAGAATGCCACAAACTGACGGAAAAGCAATACACTCGTAGACATGATTGAATGGGATAAGTGATCCAGTGAGAATTGTGCAAGGGATTAAAATTTGACCATGTTGACAATTGGTATATGAACAAAGAAAAATCTATCCTCGAAAATGAGACGCATATGATTCCCGGTGATCTTGAGATCCAAACCGATCACCTAATCCTGGTCAGCTGACCAGACATAGTGATGATTAACAAGAAAAATATTTACTGTCTTGTGGATTTATCCTTTGCAGTGGATCTCAGAGTGAAACTTAAAGAAATTGAAAAGATAAACAAATACCTGAATCTTGCAAGAGATTTGGTGCCATTGGAAAAGTTTCCAAATCCAGGAAAAGAGAGTAAAAGAAAAGCCTATTCGGTTTGGTTAGGTTTTATGGCATATCAAACATTGTAGGTTTATTTGATACTGTTGCGTTCTAGTTAGTGAACATTTGTAATATTTAATAAAGGACAAACCACGATATGAGATGAAATAGAGATATATTCTCAGGAAAAAGTATATACAATACAATATTAGTAGACAAGAACATAGGATTAGTGAATACAGAATAAAGATATAGTCCAACGATAGTATTAGCTTCCGTTATTACGGTAGCAAGTAAGGTGATCTAGTGCGATCTCCTGTCTCCAACGCTCTAATACTATTCCTATAAGAAGCTGCTCTTCACCTTCTAGTCTTCCCGAGTACTAGTAGCTACTGCTATATATGGCAGATGGACTAGTTCATAGTGTGGAAAAAGGTGGGTGATACCCAACAGATACGAGATCCATTTCATATATCTAAACAGTACTATTTCAATCAATTCAGTTTTGCATAACTACGTCGTTTAAATGTCAAAAGCAGGTCTATTTCAAACCAGTCAGTTTAGTAAATAAAGTTAAATGGTTCCAAGTATTGCTCTGTATCTCAAACAATTTTTATTAAAAATCAGTCATCAATTTACGCTCTGTAAAAATGTAAAAATAGTTGTATTTCAAACAATTCAGTTTAGCATATATACGTTGTTTAAATGTCAAAACAGTTCTATTTCAACTAATTCGATTTAGCATAAACACACAGTTTAGTTCTATTTGACCCACAGAGAGGACCCTATCAGTTGCTAACCACTCCGGACTAGAGTAAACCTGGGAAATGTGTCAATGAATGGGCATTTCACATTCCCCAAAACTCCAACATTACTGGAGCCTCACCATCAGATTGTTTTGTGTCATAAAAAGGATGTTCGTTGTGGGAGTCTTACCCCACAGGAAAGATGCAGTCTGTGTATTCTACAGACTCAGCCGACAGGATCCAGTTCCATTTTAAGCAATTCAGTTTAGCATAAGTACACAGTTTAAATATCAAAACAGATCTATTTCAGACAATTCAATTTAGCATAAGTACACAGTTTAGTTCTATTTGACCCCCCAACTAACAGGTGCTTCCACTCTGGACCAGAGTGGACCTGAAAGCGATGGCAATAAAAGGGTACTACACATTGCCAAAGCTCCAGCATTACTGATACCTCCTAATGAAGACTCTCCCAACAAATGTCCAGATACATGACACGAAACAATCTGAGGGTGAAGCTCCAGTAATGGTGGATCTTTGAGGAATGTTGAGAATCCCTTTATTGCCATCGCTCTCAGGTCCACTCTGACTCGAAGTGCCAGGAACTGATAGGGTCCTATTTATGGGTCAAATAGAACAAACTGTGTACTTATAATAAACTAAATTGTTTGAAATCGAACTACTTATATGTATAAAAGTGTTTATATATATATATATATATATATATATATATATATGTTGGCGACCGTAGTCGAGGGCGACCAGAAGGCTCCTTTTTCAATAGCTACTCCACCTAGGTGTCGGGGAGGGCGCTACTCCTTTCCCTGGATTGCTCTACTTTACCCTTGATACGTACCTTATATTGCTGAATGTTAAGCAAGGAGATATCAAGTACTATTTTAAAAGTCTTTGGTATGACGCGATCTGGGATTGAACCCATGTGTCCAAGACCCTTAACGAACACTCTACCCACTAGGCCATCGGATCATACTTATCAATCTATTGTCTATCTTTACCTATCTATCTACTTATCTATGTTAAAATCTTTCTCTCTACAAATACTTTCAGTTTTTACTTTTTAGCATTATCTATCTATCTATCTATCTATCGTTAAATCCGCCACCTGTTTACACGCACATGTATAGCTATATGTTCTGATCCATCCTATCAATCTCTCAATCTAACTTCTGTTCTTACAATGTTCAAATCTATCTATATCTCTACTGCCATTTTCTTTTTTTCCCCTTTAACATTATTTTCCTGTCTCTATACTAACTTTGCCGGGAGGGTGTTAGCGTGTTAGCGTTTCAGGCAGGCATGTAGATAATAGATCTTGTCGGTAGTGGCACAGTTTTATTATCTAACCTTTCCAGCGTCTATCTGTCAGTTTGAATTACGTTGAATAAAAAGCAGGTGTCCATTAGGAGAATGCAGCAAAAGGCTTCGACAGACAGAAAGGATTTTGCATCTGAAAGTTACAGAACAAAATCGAAATCCAGAATGCACCCGGCTAAGTTGAACTCACATGCAAACACATTCCATCTATCTATCTATCTATCTATCTACGTCTGTATACATCCATCCATCTATATATCTATGAGAAACATCGTTGCATACTGCAAAAAATGTTCATATATATATACGAGTTGCTACCCAAGTTTATGCGGGGCAGTAGAATACACCGACTGCATCTATGCAGAGGAGTAAGACTCCGGCTACGCGTGGCCTGGATAGGACATTATACAATCTGATGGTGAGGCTCCAGTAATACTGTATCTTTGGAGAATACGAGGTACAGTTCATCGCCATCGCTCCCTGGTCAACTTGACCGAGAGTGGTAACACTTGTCACTCAATGACTGACCCATCAATTAAAATTGGGGCAAAAAACTCAATGATAATTATAACAATAATGATAGATTTTAAAATCCCTTCCTGAATATCAGATATAGGTTTTGTCAATGAAAAGAAAATAACTTATCGCCTCGTGGATTTCATTTTTCTTAGAAATCCCAGATTAAAAGTAAAAGAAAAAGATAAACTGTATACATACCTGCACCTTGCTAGAGAGCTGAAAAATCTATGTATATATCATTATGTAGAGCTTTTGTAACAATTGCCAAAAATTATTATTTATCTTTAATTTTGATTTTATTCTAATATTTTGATTTTATTCTAATATTTTGATTTTATTCTAATATTTCTTTCCCTGTTCATTGAGGCTGTAGTATACACCAATTGAGCTCTATAGAAGATTGGTTGGTTGGTTTCTTTGTTTAATGGCATATCAACCTTTGTAAGTTATTTAATGCCAAAGCCATTCTACATGACGAACAGTAGTGGTACTATTTAACACATAGCTGGGAGGATAAAGGGGTTCATACCTTCCCCAAGAGTATTTGCCCGAAAGTGAACGTAATAGCGCGACTGGAGTACGAACTCGCTTACTACGATTCCGCAGTCCATCGCTTTAACCACAACACTACGAGGAACCCCCCGAACAAGTGTTGGTATGATATTAAATTATGATGGTAAATCTTCAAATGTTGATTTTTGGGGAATGTTGAATACCCTTTCCTTATTTACCTAACCCCCTCCCCTCGGGCAGGATATCACACAAGGTCAGTTTTTAAGCGGAGTTTAACAGGTTTGAATTTAGAGTTTTCCTTCTCCTAGACTAGTTGCCTCATCAAGGCTGAAGAACCTAGTCTGTCCTACTATTTACCCATAGCTGGAGGGAGAATAATTGGATTCATACCTTTCCCAAGGGTATTAGTACTATGTGAAATGCGATCAGCCGCGTCCGGGATTTATTAACTCGTATCGCAGTGTCTATTTCCGACGACGATAACCATTACACCACGAGCACCTCCGAATGTAGAATACCCTTTCATTATAATTCCTCTCTGAGCGGTGTGCTAGAATCAATTAGGGATCCATCTACGGGTCGAATACAAATATTTAATGATTTACTATACTAGAAACAATTTAACTGTATGGAAACAAAGGATTTATGTTAAATAATTGAAATATAGTTAAATATTTTAATTATTTAACATAAATCATTTGTTTCCATACAGTTAAATGGTTTCTAGTATAGTAAATCATTATAGAAAACTATTATAGTATTGAATTGTAAGTTTATAAACAAATGAGCTCTGCCTCGTTTAAAAATGTTACCTAAAAACTATTCCTCCGCAAATAATGAACATTAAATATATATACATAAATAGAATTTGGAATTAAATAACCTACAAGGGTTAATATGCCATAAAGCATGACAAACCAACAAAGAATGACAAAACAATATTCTTTCCCATATGAAATATATGTGTAAAGAGAATCATGTATTTAGTAACCTACAATATACCAAAAAACCCATGGAGGTACCGTCGTGTTATGGAGGTGCCCGGGGTATCATGGAGGTGCCCGTATTGTAATGGTTATCGTCGTGGGACATGGACACGGCGACACGAGTTCAAATCCTGGACGATTGCATTTCACATAGCACTAATACCCTTGGGAAAGGTATGAATCCAAATATTCTCTCTCCAGCTATGTGTAAATAGTAGGACAGACTGTGTTCTTCAGCCTTGGTGAGGCAACTAGTCTAGGAGAAGGAAAACTCTAAATTCAAACCTGTTAAACTCCGCTTAAAAATTGACCTTGTGTCATATCCTGCCCGAGCGGAGGGGTTGGTAAATAGGATATACCAAAAAAAAAAAAAAACAATTAACCAAGTAATATTTTATAAGACTTTATATACCTTTTAGAATATATATCCAATGCTAATCATAATCATCATGTCACGCCACCAGCATGGATCTATTTGACCCACTCTCACCACCTGTCCCTATCGTCAACCGCTCCCAGTAAGTCTTCAAAGAAACATCCTGTATCGGCACAGAGCTGTTGTATATAGGATCTAGCGGGTCGTCCTATCTTTGCTCGTCCATGTGAAGGGGTCCAGAGTAGTGTGTCGCTTATGAATTTGTCTAATACTAATAAAGTAAAGTCATCCACCGTCCAGACTCCCTTTTCAATTGCTACAACATCGAGGTGTAGGGAAAGGCTCTGCTCCTTTCCCTGGATTGCTCCACTTTACCCTTGATACGTACCTTATATCGCTGACTGTTAAGCAAGGAGGTATCAAGTACAATTTTTCAAGTCGTTCGTATGACTCGACCTCGTATTGAACCCATGTCTCCCGGACCATTAGCGAACACTGTACCCACTAGGCCAAATACTTTGCATCAGTTGTAGTTCATAATCATGAATACTTGATAGTAAAAAAATAAAGTTGGTGACCATAGCCAAGGGTCACCCGAAGGCTCCCTTTTCAATAGCTACTACACCGAGTTGTAGGGGAGGGCGCTACTCCTTTACCTAGATTGCTCCTCTTTACCCTTACCTTATAATGCTGAGCGTTAAGCAAAGTAGCATCAAGTACCATTTTTTGAGTCTTTCGTATGACTCAACCTGGGATTGAACGCTGGTCTCCCGGGCCATTGGCGAACACTTTAACCATTATGCCAATGTCCGGTTAAATACTTAATACCTACTTACAATTTCAAAATCATTCTAAATCTTTTAGATAGATGTTCTTGAACATAGATGAGTAGTAAAGTTTAAGTTCATTAGTTCTTTGGTTAGGAAACCAGTTTAGGAGAAGGAAAACTTTCGATTCAAACCAACAGTATTTGAAAATTGAGCGTGTTACATCCTACCTACAACAAAGGGTTATGGTAAAAACATGCCTGACTAACATATGAGCTTCTATCATTCCACATGGGTGTGGATTTTAGAATAATCGAAATGGAAGGGTAACAGCACAGTACCTACTGCACCAGAACTGCAGCAAAAGAACTGGAGACAGTTTAGTGTTGTACCAATGACGGACAAAGATAGAAGGAAAATCAGTTTTATTTTTATTGGCTAAAAAAGATTTCCGAACGTATACGAGGATCATTAAATAACTTTCCAGACTTTTTACGTATGGGCACTTTTATTGATAGTACACACATGAAAATCTAGTCCCCTTCGAAATAATCCCCTCCAGCTGCAATGCACTTGTTGTAATGTTCCAACAACTTCTGGAAGTCTTCTTGCGTGAGCGTGTCAATGATAGGTGGAAATGCCACTGGCCCCATTTGAAGAGTGCTGGCCTCTTCTGACGGAATCTTTTCCTGAACTCCCTTAAAACCTCAACATAGTAACCCTAACACTAACCGTTTGGCCAATCAACTCTGGTGTATTAACTTCCTTACTCCTCTCACACCTTTCATCATCCCTCATGGACTCCCTGCCTTCCTTGAATCTCTTATGCCACTCAAAAACTGATACTTGATTCATGCAAGATTGTCCAAAAGCAGTCTGAAGCATTCCATACGATTCTGTGGCATTTTTTCTAAGTTTAAAAGAGAATTTTATTGCATATCGTTCTTCTAAAGTGTCCTCACTTTTATGATTTCAGGTTCAAATGAACAGCTACAGCAGCAATTGAAATACACCCTACTAAAACCTGGTGAATTTCAAAAATGCAATTTGGACCTGAGGAAGTACGATGTGCAATAGAATTCTGTTTTAAACTTGGAAAAAATGCCACAGAAACGTATGGAATGCATCAGACTGCTTTTCGACCATCTTTCATGAATCGAGCATCAGTTTTTGAGTGGCGTAAGAGATTCAAGGAAAGCAGGGAGTCTGGGAGGGATGATGAGAGGTGTGGGAGGAGTAAGGAAGTCAATACACCGGAGTTGATTGGCCGAAGAGTTAAGGTTAGGGTTAGGGTTACTATGTTGAGGTTTTAAGGGAGTTTAGGAAGAGATTCCGTCGGAATAGGCCAGCACTCTTGAAATCGGGTCAGTAGCATTTCCATAGGGACAATGCAACAGTCCACAACTCCATCCTTTTCACAGACTATTTGACCAAGATGGGCATCAGGACAGTTCCTCACCCTCACTACAGTCTAGACATTGCTCCCTGCGACTTTTGATTATTTCCTAAGCTCAGATGCTGTCGTTATGAGACAATTGAGGAGATGAAAGAGGCTGGGACGAAGGTCATTGGTACACTCACACAAGAGGACTTCCATGGGGCATTCCAAAATTTTTTGGAACAGCATAACTAGTGCATTGCAGCTGGAGGACACTAATTCGAAGGGGACTAGAGTTTCATGTGTGTACTATCAATAAAAGTGCTCATACGAAAAAAAGTCTGGAAACTTATCGTATGCACCTCGTATGACTGTGCAGATAAGAATAAAATAACCATAAGAATAATAATTGTTAAATAGAAATAATTGCAACCTCTCCGCTGTGTGCAAACAAATTATTATTTTGAATAGATTTATCAGCGTTGGGTACGAATTATCGAAATCACTTACCAGTGAAGAAACAATTACAATAATAGTAAGCAGACAAATTACTTCTAATTCCTTTAAAACAAATGACGATTAAATTGTTGGTTACCTAGCAATACTTTAAACCATTTAACTGTGAGCAAAAAATGAGATCAGTCCGTTTAAAAATATTATCAACAAAATATGTTTACAAATTATATATCTTTTATATAATGTATGAACAGGATTAGGCATTATATTGCAAACAATGCATGATGCGCCATATAACCCAACCAAACATCTCACAGTAGCTGAGACAGCGCAGTTATTAGCGAAATGTTGTCTGCTCAATCCAAATTTCAAATCCTTTCGCGCACACTAGCAGATCGAAGTTCTATACACTTCGAGTTTATATCCTATTTACTAACCCCTCCGCTCGGACAGGATATGACACAAGGTCAATTTTTAAGCGGAGTTTAACAGGTTTGAATTTAGAGTTTTCCTTCTCCTAGACTAGTTGCCTAACCAAGGCTGAATAACCTAGTCTGTCCTACTATTTACCCATAGCTGGAGGGAGAATAATTGGATTCATACCTTTCCCGAGGGTATTAGTGCTATGTGAAATGCAATCAGTTTCGTCCAGGATTTGAACTCGTATCGCCGTGTTCATTTACCTACGACGATAAAAATTACACCACGGGCACTTCGAGTTTATATGGCATAATAAAACATCGTGTTTTATGTATAACTCTTAAGTTTATTTCCTGTTTTTTAATCTGAAGATTTGAAATAAATACTCTTCATAGAGTCGCGAAAAATGGTCAATGAATTTAATGGGAGAATCATAATTAAATGTAACATTGAATATCAGTTGCTGAAAAAATAGGGCAATGGCATAATATCGCTGGCTGGGAAAACTTTTAAAATCCCAAACTCTATAACTTCAAGATTCTCAAAACAATATTCACATGACGTCTTTTAAGTTAGTGCTTTTTTTTTGGTGCAGGGAGTTTATACTACTTAGAACCAATCGGCCAAAGAAAGGTGAACGTCACAATAAGCACAAATAGATGAAAGGGGCCTGGTCATTTAGCCGGGATATGGTCCTCTGTTTATATCTCAAAGACCCTGAATATTTTATACGTCTCGTTTCAAAGACAGATTCTGGTTTGTGCATATACCAGTTGGTAGTATGATCTAATTTTCCTTCCTATTTCTGTGTTTTAGTTTAGTAATTTTTACTGTTTGTAATTGTTACAGTTTAGTAATTTTTACGGTTTAGTAATTATGGCGAAATCCACAAAACAATTTTTTTCTTAATCAATAAGAGTTCTGGTATTCTAAATAAGATTAGATGATCACATTTATATCTTAAGATCCCAGAGAATTTTATGCGTCTCTTTATCAACGATGCGTTCTGGTTTTTGTATATGGCATCAAGTACTAGGTTCAGAGTACCTAGTGGATCATTTTTCTCGTCTAGTTCTTAGTCAATAACAGTTCCTAGTGAATCCCCTATTCCGCCGTGCCAAGTTTTATAATCCTGTTGTGCTAGTTGGATGTATTCACTTATTTTGTAATTAACTGTTTCATTTCTGTCTCCACAGGATCTACACTTACAATTCTGTTGTGTTCAATCAATTATCGTTTTAATATAATTACTCCTCATAGCGTTTTTTTGTGTTCCAATAAAAAAAAGATTCAGTTTCTCCCTTGAGGTTTCCCCTTTTTAGCCAACTCCAGGTTTTCCCGTGTTCCGTCAAACCAACTTTCGCTTACTATCATAATAATTATCACTATTATTATTTACTCCTTTTCAAGTTTTACAAACCTGTGTTAGCCAATGGTTTCTTAATGTAGTTTGAGTGACAGCAAGTATTCTCAAGTTTCCTGGACTTTTCTCAGGATTCTGGCATCTTAAAAATGGTTACCTCTTGTCTTCTGGTAATGGTTAAAGCGATGAACTGCGGAATCGTAGTACGCGAGTTCGTACTCCAGTCGCGCTATTACGTTCACTTTCGGGCAAATACTCTTGGGAAAGGTATGAACCCCTTTATTCTCCCTCCAACTATGGGTAAATAGTAGGACGGACTAGGTTCTTCAGCCTTGGTGAGGCAACTAGTCTAGGAGAAGGAAAACTCTGAATTCAAAACCTGTTAAACTCCGCTTAGAAATTGACCTTGTGTCATATCCTGCCCGAGCGGGGGGGTTGGTAAATAGTACCTCTTGTCTTCTGATTTCCAAATCTTCCAGTACCGTTAGCCGTCCTTTGTGGTTGTTCTGCGTGCACCAATTACAATTGGTATCACTGTCACCTTCATGTTCCATAGTTTTTGCAGTTTTCTAACAATTTCCAGGTAATAATCCTTCTTTTCGTTTTCTTTCAATTTTACTCTGTGGTGAGCCGGGACAGCAGAGTTCACCATTCGTTGACTCTTATTAGGTCCAGTCGTCTGGCCGATATTAGGTGATTCGTTTGTTATTCAAAATCCAAAAGGAGTTTGTGCGTTTCATTCTCCAGGGCAGATTCTGGGTTGTGCATATACCATTGGCTCGTCTGGTCAAATTTGAATTTCTTGCACAATTCCTAATAGATCACCCTATAGTTTCTAGACTTTCTGCGTAAGTTTGCTGCATTCGCTTATTACGTGATTGATCTTTTCGTCTCAATCACCACAAAACCTAGAGTTGCTATTTTCTTGTGTCTTCCCTATTTTTGCTTTGATATAAGTAAAGTTGGCAACCGTAGTCGAGGACGAGCAGAAGGCTCCCTTTTTAAAAGCTACAACATTGAGTTGTAGGGAAGGGCGCAACTCCTTTCCTTGGATTGATCCGCTTTACCCTTAATACTTACCTTATATTGCTGAGTGTTAAGCAAGGAGGTATCAAGTACCATTTTCAAAGTCTTTGGTATGACTCAACTTGGGATTGAACCCAGGTCTCCCGGACCATTAGCAAACACTTTACCCTTAATACGTACCTTATATTGCTGAGTGTTAAGCAAGGAGGTATCAAGTACCATTTTCAAAGTCTTTGGTATGACTCGACTTGGGATTGAATCCAGGTCTCCCGGACCATTAGCAAACACTTTACCCTTAATACGTACCTTATATTGCTGAGTGTTAAGCAAGGAGGTATCAAGTACCATTTTCAAAGTCTTTGGTATGACTCGACTTGGGATTGAACCCAGGTCTCCCGGACCATTAGCAAACACTTTACCCTTAATACGTACCTTATATTGCTGAGTGTTAAGCAAGGAGGTATCAAGTATCATTTTCAAAGTCTTTGGTATGACTCGACTTGGGATTGAACCCAGGTCTCCCGGACCATTAGCAAATACTTTACCTACTAGGCCAATGAGCTATCTATGCCTTTGTTTTGTGCTTTAATTCGAAGAGTTTCAGTTTTTCTCTTAAGGTTTTCCTTTCTTAACCACGTCCAAGTTTTATCGTGTGAGATGTCACTTGTTTGTCGCTAAAAATGTCCATACAATTGTTTTTGTGAATCTCGGAATAAGAGCAATGAGGATGACACTATATTTCTCAGAGCACCAAAACTAGAGCCCCCACTACTGGATACCGTTTAGTGTAATACATAATCCACCCTCCTTTTTTTGAAGGGGTGGGTAGTCTTACCTCTCCGCTGAGGATACAGTCGGTGTTTTCGAGGCCCAACCGACAGAAGAATTTAGTGTTACGCTCAGAAAAAAAAGAAGTTGTTGGGAGTAGGATAAAGAAAAGAAAAAGAATGGGAAATCGCGTTGTCGAGGGTTTAAGAGAATAGCCGTGTGCTAAAGAAGTCAAGGAAAGAAATGGCGGAGAAATTTTCCTTTCAGATAATAGAAATGTCAGTCAGAGGAGAAATACTCACATCATTCGTAGCTGCGTGGTATTTCTTTTTTTCATTGTTGTTGTTCAGGTGGTGGTGGCGGTGGTGTGTGTGTGTGTGTGTGTGTGTGTGTGTGTGTGTGTGTGTGTGTGTGTGACTTATTTCATCTGCTATTCTGAACAGCCGTTCGCACGAGCAATCGCTCGGCCGACCTTTGCCAACAGCCGTACGACGAATATCTTCATCTTGTTATCTCCCTGGACCCCACATGAAAAACGGCTTGATCGAAAAGAGCCGAAAATCTTATTTCAATGATTTGCCTTTGAGAAACGTCAATGTGTTGCCCGGCAATGGTCAGGTTTGGCCTGAAAGAAGAGGAGAAGAAAAAGAAACAGAAAAAAAAACGAATTGGACTGCAACGGCCCCAACTTCGTCTCATGCATCGGGAATGACCTGCGGGCGTGTTGTGTTTGATAGAAAACCCAACTCCACTGATGGCAGCTTTTTTTGTTCCTGTTGACTATTTGTCATTTTTTTAATGAGATGAGAAACACACAAGGGTTAAATGTTATTTGTTACGCTCACACATGCATGATTGTAAAACACTACATATTTTAGCGTATCGACATCCACACACACACACACGTACACACACTCACATGCTGATGCATACACATGTAAACACATATATACGAGCCCCGTAAGCTGGGGGTGTAGAACACACCGACTGCATCTCTGCAGAGGAATAAGACCCCCCCCTGATCAACGAGTGACCTGCATATGACATTAAACAATCTGATTGTATAGACTTCAGTAATTCGGTGTCCTCCTTCATTGCCATTACTCCCAAGTCCACTCTTGAACAAAGTGGTAGCAACTGAAGAATGTGATATTTAAGTAAGTAAAGTTAGCGACCATAGTCGAGGGTGACCCGAAGGCTCCCTTTTCGATAGCTACTACACCAAGGTGTAGGGGAGGGCGCTACTCCATTCCCAGGATTGCTCCACTTTACCCTTGAACCGTATCTTATAATGTTGAGTGTTAAGCAAGGTGGTATCAAGTTCCATTTTTAAAGTCTTTGGTATGACTCGACCTGGGATTGAACCCAGGTCTCCCGGGCCATTGGCGAACACCCTAACCGCTGGGCCATGTGCAAATAAATGACTTATGCTAAATAGAATTGTTTGAAATAGAAATGTTTGATCATTTAACTGTGTGTAAACAAATATCATATTTAATCGAACTATTAGTGATAGATAGCTATACTAGGAACAATTCAACTTTGTTGACTTAGATTTGCAAATCATATATATCTAATATATATATATAGGGGATTTAGCATTGAATAACCTACAATGGCTGATAGGTTATAAAGAAAAACCAAACCAAACACACATATACGCTCGATCATACGGGTGTATACACGTGTACGCATACACACACACACACGTATATATATATATATATATATATATATATATATATATATATATATATAAAGAGTGTCTCAAAACAGATGCAACCCATAAATAGGATAATGATTTATTAATGAGACAAGCGTAATGACGATCCTTTGGAACACGTCCGGTAAAAAATACATCCTGTGAGCTAAAGGCACCAATTGTTATTATATCAGCTTCCAAGATATGCAATTTTTTGAAGTCTCTTGTCTCAGTAATAAATCATTATCCTATTAAAGGGATGCATCTATTTTGAGAGAATTTTAAATGATTTTGTCTCCAAATAAATAGTAACACAAAATACTTTTCCTCTCTTGTGCAAGGCATTATGATTGAAGATTAATAGTTGTTATAGAATAGTATTTTCAAATCTTATTTACCGGCTCATTGGCATATTGGTTAGAGTGTTCACGAATGGCCAGGAATATATGGGTTCAATCCCCGGTTGAGTTATTTCAAAGACTCAAAAAATGGTATTTGATCCTTCCATGCTTAACTATAAATAATATAAGGTACGGATCAAGAGTAAAGTTGAGCAACCCAGAGAAAAAAGTAACGCCTTCCCCTACATCTCGGTGTTTACTTACTTTTATTCAATTCTGAAACAAAAAAGAAACCAATGTTATTATTAGTAGGGCTATTAGCAGTCACATGGTTTCCATGTATATTGAGACACTCTCTAACCATATGTTGAGACCCCCTATATTTGCAGTCACATGGGCCCCCTGTATATTGAGACACCATATATATATATATATATATATATATATATATATGTATTAAAATCCACAGAGATGGAAAACACAATGTTTTCAGACAGTAATTTTATTTATTGATTTTTTGGAAAACTTTAAACATTTCGCTCTCTCTCTCCTTTTATCTCTCTCTCTCTCTCTCTCTCTCTCTCTCTCACTCTCTCTCAATTAATCAATCAATCAATATATATATATATATATATATGCATAAGAGAGAGAGAGGATGATAGAGCAAGAAAAAACCTTTTAGGTGAATACAACTATTAATATTTCTAAAAGTCATCGATTATCAGGAACAAAAAGTTTTGGAATAAAACATTAAATGTCCATTTTATACATATAGTTGTAATTTATAAACTCGTCACTTACAAATGACCGATCTTTACTCGATTACGTATATTTTGATTTGTGTATTTTTATCAACATTAAATGTATTTCACAGTCGTTTTAAACAAGTATACACTTCATATTTAGATATAGTTTCAATTTTTTCAAGACTGAATAGATTAATAGACTTCAAAAACATTAACATCTCAATTAGATCTACTTGACCTCTAGATGGGCTCCTATGAGGTACAAATACTTCAGTTCGAGTTGGACTTGGAAATAACGTCAATCAAGGTGCAGTTGGTAAATCTTCGAGATCTTGAAATGGACGCTAACTGGCTGCAGTTTTGTGTCATTCCCAGGACAGGCAAATATTGAAAAAAAGTTTAATCTTATTTTCATTGGTTAAAGAAGATTCTCTTACATTTGAAAAAGGAAAATCAATCAGACGATAAAGAAAGTTGAATATCACAATTGATTTTCTTTCTTTTTTTTTTCTTCCTTGATTTTTAATATATATATATGTATATTAACCCAATCCCTCCAAACGAGCAGGATAAGCTTAGTTTCGATTCAGAGTTTTCATTATTCTATATCAGTTTACATCCCAAGGTTAAAAAACGCAGTCTGCCCGGCTATTTACTCAGAGTTTAAAGGAATATAGTTGGATTCATACGAAGACCGTTTAAAAAGTTCTAAGCCTAATTAAAACTAATTCAGATTTCTGTCTTAATTTCTGTGCAGAAGAGCGCCATAAAAAGCTGTATAGTGAGTGAGAAATCTAGAAATAGACAAAACTGAAACCCAAGCATTCATGTAAAAGAAAAGGATGACACCAAGGAAATCCCCGAATACATGGTACAGATATATAATGAGGACTACGTTTTCTATTCAACTGTAAAGTAGCTGGCTGTAGAAATCAAGTGGTGCATGGACAACACAGAAGAGGAGAATTATTTTTTTTTTTTTTATTCATTGCGGACTTTTTGTCCTCATCTTCGTAGTTTTTGTGTTGTTTCTTCTTCACTACGTTTCGGCCAAATTTCACCTCTGGCCTTCTGCAGGTGATTAACCGCGACCTCGGATAGGAATGCTGAGTCTTGTAACTGTACCTCCAGTAATTACTGCCTTCCATAGTTGTTGTCTATCGTACCACGTTTTTGACCAAGTGAACCTCAGGCCGGTTTGGGTAGGATTTGAAACCCATATCTTCTGACAATGCTCACCTGGAACCGTAGAGAATCAACGCCTCTATCCGATGCGCCACGGGCACTGAATTTCGATCAAGGTTGGATTGTTTAGTCTTATAAATCCAATTATTTGTTCTCTTTATCTGGTCTTCCATAGTCGGGTCCGTACCGAATTTGTAATTGTCTTTAATTGGAATCATTTTGAGATGAGGCTTCTTAATCTGAGAAATTTTTTTTTTTTTTTTTTTTTTTCATTCCGGACTTTTCTCCTCATCTTGGTAGTTTTTGTGTTGTTTCTTCTTCACTACGTTTCGGCCAAATTTCACCTTTGGCCGAAACGTAGTAAAGATGAAACAACACAAAAACTACCAAGATGAGGATAAAAAGTCCGTATTGTTTAAAAAAAAATAATTCTCAGATGAAGAAGCCTCATCTCAAAATGATTCCAATTAAAGACACAGAAGATGACTCTTGGTCAGGTCGTCCAAAAACCTGAACCTCTGAAGAACTTGATGCCATTCAGCGCATAGCTTCTGATAGCAGATGTCTTTTTATCATAATATAGTTTAGTCCATCGGAATTAATTCTGTTTAGGCCCACACTGTTTTAACTGAGATCTTGTGGATGAGCAAGCTCTTCTGCAAGATGATTCGCAAGCCACAAAATTGGTCAGTCATCTCATAAGATGTAGAGCGATAACATACTGAATTTTCAAGAGTCTACGACAATTTTAAATGCCTGCACAAAAAGGTCTGGAAAATTATTGAATTCACCACGTATATATATATATATATATATATATATATATATATATATATATATATATATATTCATTAAGAAAAACAATAAACCGGTCACATTAGGATTATAAATTTATTTCCATCCTGTTATGTGTTTCTGAAAAATTCAAAAATATGAAAAAAAATTAACAGGACTACTTCAGATTCTATGGATAAAATAAATCGTACTATATATATATATGTACACACACATACATATATATATATATATATATGTGTGTGTGTGTGTGTGTGTGTGTGTAGTACAATTTGATGGAGACTCAAACTCGGTTAAGTCGTCATAATAAATTTATTTCGGCGGAGAATATCACTGTTGTATCATCATCATCATCATCATCATGTCGCGCCGCCGGCGCGGATATCCCTGACCGTCTCTCGCCATTTCTCCCTATCATTCATCGCCTCCGGCAGGTCCTCCGGGTTACATCCCGTGTCCTCACACAGCAGCTACTCAATAACCATGACCATGATTAACTATACAAACACATAATACATATATATGTGGAATACTGACTGACGCAATTAATAACGACGAGCGGAGACTTCTTTAGAAAAATATGTACCTCTCACTTTATTGTAAGGGTTCGAAAAGGGTTACTCAGGGTTTTACTGTGAGAGGGAGTTGGAGACCGAACAGAACTGCAGTATATTGACCCCCACTTGTATGGTCATCAGCGTTGTGTCTTTCTCGTTCTGCTGATGCTCAACCGGTGGCCCGGGGGCTCAGATTTCTGCTGAGTGCTGGCTATATCTACTACATCTTATCAGCAACTTCTCTGGACCCCACCTCAATCGGGGACTCCAAGGGCCCCTTCGGCCTGGCGTGGCTTTCCCTACCACATCTCCACTCTAACTCCAACTCTGACTTCTTGTCTTGACTGGGTTATATATTAGTTCAACGACCACTCAATTGCCCACTCAATCCTTGGAATGGCATGTTTGATCGTCATCAAGTGGGATTAACTGTCATGGAGTTCACAAGTCACTTTCTTCCTGTGCATCAGTCAATGAGTGTACCATGGGATTTTTTTCCTTGTCCCATTTTGTTAGCCAGGTCCACCGACGCGATTTTTCCTCATAAGTGCCATCGGAATGTGTCACTTCCTTCCGGTGCATCACTTTGGAATGGCAAGTTTGGTCGGGTCGAAGGTCAAAATACAACATCACTATACTCTCCGTATATAATTACCTTTCGTTTATTTTCAAAATAATATTCCGTTTTTTTATTACACTGAAAACCTATCAATAGTTGCTAGTATATATACATATATATATACTCTTGTTAAAATTATCTTATTTCCCTTGAAGCATTTCAATGTTCATCATACAAATGTCTTCAAACTCAACTAGAAAGGTTCAAAACATTGAAACCTTGCTAGTTGTGCCGGAAAATGCTTATCGGATGAAGAGCGGAATGTTTTACAGAAAATAAAATAACTTTAACGCCGACTTCAGGTTTTCAAGTTTTATTTCTTAAGATAATATATAATTACACATTGATCGTTAATGAACATCACCAACCCGGCACTTCAGCATTGAACCATATAATTCGGGTCGTCTAGAGCAATTCTCTCACTGCAGACATCAGTTAATGAACTGTTGGTGCAAATAATTTTCACTTTTAGCTCGTTGGACAATTTGCCAGTGAAGATTATTTCAATTTTTTTTTTCAAATACAAGAAAACTAACAAAAAAATAAATAAAAAATTCTTTCCAATTCCACTTTACACTTTTTTGACCTTCTCTTCATTTCAAATATTTCTCATTCTTTCCTCTCACCTCAATCTATTTCTCTTTTACACCCCCACTCCCTATCCATTTCTCTTCCTTCTGTACACATTATTTTTTGTACTTTCTGTCGCTTATTGTTAACCTGTTTCTCTTTTCTTTTTTTTTTTTAAGAATTTATATTCGATGGTTTCGAATAAATGACAAATTTGATGAGAATTCTGATAAATTCGCAAAGCTCCCCACCCCTAGGGCTAAAATTCGACGAAAATTAATCGAAAAATCCAACTCATCATCCTAAACACAATCGGCATCACAAAAATCATTTTAATCGACAAAATAATTATTGGTATTGCTGACATTGTTATCTTCTGCTGTCTCTTGTCTTTTACGGCTGATAGCAAGATTAGTGTAGCCGTACAAACGTCCTAATTTGACTGAAATATAATGGTGAAGATTGTATAGCGCCAAACGTTGAAAATCAACCTTTGAAATCCTGCATTTCACCATTTTTCAAATACTATTTGCAGATAGTCATTTTTCTATTAATTTTCCTATGATGTGGCACAAACTCAAATTAATGGGGCACCCAATGAGACTCGAACTGGCGCGTTCAAATTTGCTTGCTAAGACTTACATCACCCAAGGTGCCCTACATTATTTACAAATAAGCAGTTGTCACAACAAATAAACGGTTTATATTTTCATTATTATTATCGGTAGTAATATTTTGGTTCAGTTTGGCTTCTTTGTTTAATGGCATATCAACCTTTATGGGTAGTTTGATGCCAAAGCTATCCTTATAGAACAGTAGTGACGATATTTAAATTATAGCTGGGTTAAATAAAAGAGTTCATACCTTTCCAATGGGAATTACTACGAAAAATATAATTGCGCGATTGGCTTTCGAACGCGTTTACTTCAAAGCCACAATCCAAGACGTTAGCCACTACATCCAGGACTCTTCTCAGTATCCTGGCCAATATCAACAATACTGTAGTTTGGATAAGCTCCACTTGTCCTCTTATTGACGAGTCTTCCAGTCTCTGTAACAATCTTTTGATGACTTTACCGAGCGCGCCAATTACAATTGGTATCACCGTCACTTTCATGTTCCATAGCTTTTTCAATTCTCTAACAAGGTCTAGGTACTTATATCTCTCTCTTCTCTTCCTTTCGTATTTATCCTGTGGTCAGCCAGAACAGAAAATTCCACTATTTGGCATGTTCACTTTTGTTGTTCTTGTTGACTATTACTATTAGGTTTGGTTGTCTGGCTGAGATTAAGTGATCCGTTTATATCTCAAAATCTCAGAGAACGTGCGTCTCATTTTCCAGGATTGATTCTGGGTTGTGCAAATAACATTTGCTCATATGGTCAAATTTCAATTTCTTGCACATTTCCCAGTGGATCACCTTGAATCATTATTATTATTTTTGTTATTTTCTCTTTTTCGAGTTTTTCATACCAGCGTTAGCCGCTGGTTTCTCCCTGAAGTAAGAGTGACAGCAATCTCCTCAAGTTTCCAGGACTCTTCTCAGTATTCTGGCTGATCTTTATAATACTGTAGTTTGGATGGTCTCTACTCGTCCTTTGGGGACTGTACCAAGAACACCATTTACAATTGATTTAACTGTCACTTGCATGTTCCACAGTCTTTTCAATTCCCTTGCAAGATCCAGGTACTTATCCTTCTTTTCGATTTCTTTCAATTTTACAATGTGGTCAGATGGGACAGCAAGTTTCACAATTTAGCAGGTTCTCTTTTTATTTTTTATGTGTTTATCTATTTTTGTTGATTATAACAAGATCTGATCGTCTGACCGACATTAGGTGATCCATTTGTATTTCAAAATTACATAAGTTTGTGTGTCTCATTGTGCAGGACAGATTCTTGCTGGCACATATATCATTTGTTCACCTGGTCAAACTTCATCATTATTATTATATCAAATTAAGCAAAGAAACCAATTCCGAACTTGAAGATGCCTCTTTGAATTACTATCTCTGTTAGCGTTTATCTTCTTGTTGTTTGGGAGTGTCCCTTGGGAAAGGTATGGACGCCCTCGTCCTCCCAGCTATAGGTTAAATAGTGCCACTAAGACTTGAACGTCGTCGAGGGTGTCCTAGTTGTGTAATGGTTAAAGCGGTGGACTGTGGAATCGTAGAAAGCGAGTTCGAACTCTAGTTGCGCTATTACATTCATTTTCGGATAATTACCCATGGGAGAGTTATGAACCTCCTTATCCTCCCAGCTATGGGTTAAATAGCATCATTACTGTTTTTCTAGAAGGAGGGCTTTGTTATTGAATAGCCTACAAAGGTTGATATGTCATTAAACAAAGAAATGAATTCTTGATGTCAGTTCCGTTTTCCATAATTCTCTCAATGAAGTTTATGGTTTGTTCTGATATCTTGAACATTATCTTTCGTTTCACTATTTATGTTTACTGAATCATATCGTATGCTTTCTGGTTGTCTTTCCATGCCATCGAAAGACTTCATATTTAGTCTCTTCTTTTATCTCCTTTAAAAGATGGTAGTTAACATTTAATTAATCCTTTATTCCTCTGAATTCCTCAGAAAATAGCAGGTGGTTTTTACTCAAGTAGTATATTTCTTTTCAAACGCGGTGCATACGATAGGTTTCCAGACTTTTTCCGTATGCGCACTTTTATTGATAGTACACACATGAAACTCTAGTCCCCTTCGAAGTAATCTCTTCCAGCTACAATGCTCTTGTAGTATCATTCCAACAACCTCTGGAAGGCCCCATGGAAGTTCTCTTGTCTAAGCGTGTCAATAACCTTCATCATAGCTTTTTCATCTCCCCAATTGTCTCATAACGACAGTCTCTGAGCTTAGGGAATAACCAAAAGTTACAGAGAGCAAGGTCTGGACTATAGGGAGGTTGAGGAACTGTCTCGATGCCCATCTTGGTCAAATAGTCTGTAACAAGGATGGAATTGTGGACTGATGCATTGTCCTGGTGGAAATGCCACTGACTCGATTTGAAGAGTGCTGGCCTCTTCCCTAGGAATCTCTTCCTGAACTACCTTAAAACCTCAACATAGTAACCCTAACCCTAACCCTTTGGCCAATCAACTCTGGTGTATTGACTTCCTTACTCCTTTACACACCTCTCATCATCCCTGCCTTCCTTGAATCTCTTATGCCACTCAAAAACTGATGATCGATTCATGCAAGATGATCGAAAAGCAGTCTGAAGCATTTCATACGTTTCTGTGACTTTTTTTTCCAAGTTTAAAACAGAATTTTATTGCATAACGTTCTTCTAAAGTGTCCTCACGGTCAGATTGCATTTTTGAAATTCACCAGCTGTGACAATCAGGCTTTAGTAGGATGTATTCCTATTACTGCTGTAGCTGTTCATTTGAACCTGAAATCATAAAAATCGGTCAGTCATCTCATAAGATGTATTGCAATAAAATAGTGAATTTTCAAGAATCTACAATTTTAAATGCCTGGACAAAAAAATCTGGAAACTTATTGAATGCACCACGTATTTATGCTTTTAGGATCCTCCAGATCATAGACAAACATGTTATTGGTCTATCATTGCTCAGGATGATACTTTTTTTTGCTGAGGTGGGCCTTTCTGAATCGGAGTAATTTCGACTTTTGCCATTCACTCGGGTATTCTTACTTCTTGTCTGAGAGCTGAAAAAAAGCTGTGAAATCTGACGGTAACGGGGATAAACATTGTAGTAACTTCTTGTAACGGCATCCAAGAGAATGGAAAGGGAACAATTGCAATGAGAGAGCAGCTGAAGAATCAAGACCATCCAGACCACAGCACAGTTAAAATCAGCGAGAATACTTAGTATAGTCCTGGAGACATTTTAGGATTTGCTATCACACAGTTAAAACTGGAGTTAAAAAATCACAATTATTATTGTTGTTATCATTACTCAAAAAATCATACATAATAGTTATCCTAGTCAAGTAAGACGGCAAAGTCAACTATTAGGCAGGTTTTCTTTTAAACAGTAAACGGATGGGCAGAAGGAAGCTAAAAACGGTAAACGAAGGGAACTGAAGGAAGAGCCCTGCGAAAGCTGAAAACGGCAAACGAAGGGAGCTGAAGGAAGAGCCCTGCGAAAGCTAAAAACGGTAAACGAAGGGAGCTGAAGGAAGAGCCCTGCGAAAGTTAAAAACGGTAAACGAAGGAAGCTGAAGGAAGAGCACTGCGAAAGCTAAACTGAAAGCTACCAGCCAAGAAGAACGAATACAACTATGGAAACAACACTTCAAGACTTTACTCGGAAAACCTCCGAAAGTTACTCATGAACAAATCAATAGAATTATTTGCAAACAATTAGACTTCAATTTAGGACAGTTTACACAAGAAGAACTCGACTCAGTACTTAGAAAGATTAAAAATGAAAAAGCAGCAGGACTTGATGAAATACCCCCAAAAGTATGGAAGACCAGACAATTCGACGACATACAGCTCCGACACTGTAATGCCGTATATAATAAAAAACAATAGACAGATGAACAAAGGGATACATCCTTTTTTGCCTAAGAAGGACGACTTCGGATTAGCCAAGAACTACCGAGGTATAACCCTTACATCCATAGCGACCAAGATATGCTATGCCCTACTACGCAACCGCATAGAACCCAAAATTGAGAATATTCTTAGGTAGAAGCAAAATTGCTTTCGGAGAAATAGATCCATGATGCCAAAAAGTTTTACTATCCGTCGAATTCTTGAAGTTGTACGTGCCAAAAACCTAGAGGCAACAATACCATTTGTCGACTTTGCCAAGGCCTTTAACTCCAATCACAGGAGAACGATGGAGCAAATGCTACTCGCCTACGGCCTACCCAAAGAAACCTTTGCAGCCATAAAGATGCTATATAGAAACACAAAAGTAAAAGTCTGCTCCCCGGATGGAGACACTGACTAATTTGACATTGAAGCAGGTATGCTGCAAAGAGATACAGTAGCCCCATACCTCTTTATCATCCGTCTAGACTACGTCTATTGATAAAATGAAAGACAATGGTTTCAAGCTGACAAAGGAAAGAGGGAGAAGATACCCCGCACAAACAATTACGGTCACGGACTACGCCGATGACCTAGCGCTTCTGGCAAATACAGCTGTCCAAGTAGAAACCCTTCAACAACGTCTAAAACGAGCAGCTACTGGCATAGGCCCCCACGTCAACGCACACAAGACGGAATACACGAGCTTTAATCAAAGAGGTGACATCTCCACACTAAACGGTAGTTCTCTGAAACTAGCACGCAAGTTCACCTACCTAGGAAGCAGTGTCTCGTCAACCAAGGCAGACATCAACACGCGCCTAGCAAAGGCATGAACAGCTATTGATAGCCTATCGGTCGTATAGATGTCAGCCTGGCCGATAAAAGGAAACGCAGTATTTTCCAAGCAGCGGTCGTATCAATACTGCTATATGGATGCACTACATAGACGCCAACTAAACGTATGGAGAAAAAGCTTGACGGCAACTACACAAGAATGCAGCAAGCAGTATTGAAAAAGTCCTTGAGGCAGCATTACACAAAGCAGCAGTTGTATGGCCACTTACCATCCATCATGAAAACTATCCAAGTTAGACGAATCAGACATGCTGGACACTGCTGGAGAAGTAGGGACGGACTCATAAGTAACATACTCCTGTGGACCCCTTCACATAGACGAGCAAAGGCAGGACGACCAGCTAGAATCTACATACAGCAGCTCTGTGCCGATACAAGATGTAAACTTGAAGACCGACCAGAAGCGATGGACGATAGAGAAGGGTGGCAGGAGAAGATCAGGGAGATCCGTGTTGATGGCGTCAGGCTCTATTATCATTATTTTTAGTAGTAGTAGTAATAGTATGTTATATTGAGGCCGAGATGAGATGTTTAATAATAAGCCAATGCAACAAACTGCCTTAAAAGATGTATAAGAGTAAGCGTGACTGGGTGAAAAAATGATCCACTAGGAATTGTGCAAGACACTGAACTTTGAAAATACCTATTAAATTGTTTATGCACAAACCAGAATCTGTCCAAAAAAATGAAACCCATTAAATTCTCTTGGCTACAAATAGATCACAATATTCTCGGCAAGAAAACTGGACTTAGTGATAATCAACAAGAAAATAAATTACGCATCATCAACTGGATTTTAATGTTCCATATGACCACTGTGTGAAAATAAAGGGAAGTGAAAAAACAGACAAATACTTGGATCTTGCCAAAGAACAGTGTGAAATGTTAAAAGTGACAGTGATCACAATTGTATTTGGTGCACTTAGAACTGTTCTCAAAGTCTTAGGAAAGAGAGTGGAGGAATTGGAGATCAGAAGAAGGATCCAAACCATCCAAACTACAACATGTTTAAGATCGGCTTGAATACTGAGAAGAGTCCTGGAGACATGAGGAGACTTGATCTCACTCAGACTCCAGTAAAAGGCCAATAATAGAAAATGGCGCAAAAACTCACCAATGTTAATTATAATTATAATTTTTAATCATTATAATTACTCATTAGAGTTTTTCACATCAGCGTAAGCTGATGGTCTTTCACTGGAGATTGAGTGACAGCAAGTCTCCTCAAGTCTCCAGGACTCTTCTCGGTATTCTGGCCAATTTCAATAATGCTGTTGTTTGGATGGTCTCCACTCGGCCGCCAACTTCCAAATCCTCCAGGCCCTTTAATAATCCTTTAGTTACCGTGCCAAAAGCACCAATCACAATTGGTATAATTGTCACCTTCATATTCCATAGTTTTTTCAATTCTCAAGCAAGGTCGAGGTACTTATCTCTCTTTTCACATTCTTTCAGTTTTATTCTGTGGTCAGCCGGCACAGCAAAGTCGAGAATTTTGCTGATTCTCTTTTTTTTTTTTGTTGATTATCATAAGGTCTGGTCTTCTGGTCGAGATTAGATGATCCATTTGTATATCAAAGTCCCATAGGAGTCTCTCTGTGTCATTTACTAGGACAGGTGCTGGGTTGTGCATATACCATTTATTGACAGGGTCAAATTTAAATTTCTTGCACATTTCCCAGTGGATCTCCTTGCCCACCCAGTTGTGTCTCACTTTGTACTCCATCGGTGCCAATTAGCTGCATTTGCTTATTATGTGATTGGTGGTTTCATCTCTGTCACCGCATAGTCTACATTTGCTATTTTGTTGCCTCTTATCTATCCTCGCCTTGATATGATTGGTTCTTATGGCGCTGTTTTATGCTGACATTAGGAGAGATTCTGTTTCTCTCTTAAAGTTTCCTTTTCTTAGCCATGTCCATCATCATTATTATTATTATTATTATTATTTGTAGTAGTTGTTGTTGTAGTTGTTGTTGTAGTAGTAGCTTTCGTTGTTATAGCAGTAACGTTCTTATTTCTGGTAGTGTTATTAATAATAGAATAGCATGAGAGATTTTATTCGAGATTTGCATGGAGATCAAAAGCAGTGAACATATTAGATTTTTTTTCTTTTTATGCAAGATAAATGGCTACAGGTTTCCCAACTTTTTAACGTAAAATCTGTGCACAATGAAACAAATCCATGCCGAAATCTCACAAAGAGGCTTAATGGAATTTACGTTTGTTCCCGACAGACTCTTCCATACGTCATTGTTCCCTGACGCCACGGACATCTCCTCTTTTTAGATCTCTCTCCCATCTATGTCTCTCTCCTCCTTTGACTCTCTCTCTCTCTCTCTCTCTCTCTCTCTGCTCTCTCTCGATCTTCCTTTCTCTCTCTCTCTCTCTTTTGACATTTTTTTCTTTTTATTTCAATTATTTTTATATTATCCGTTTCATTGAGCCATTTCCCAATTCATTGATGACATCCCTTGATATTTTCTTTCTTTCTTTCTTTTTCATCCTGACTGCTTGTTTCTTTCCCTGATTTCTTTCGTTCAGTTTCATCCTTTTTTCATGATTTTTCTTTTTCGGTTTTTTGCTTCACCTCCTTTTCTTTTTCGTTCATTTTCTTCTTTCCGTCCTTCCATGTAGTTGTCCGCATTTTCTTTATCTATTTTCATTCACACTCATTTATTTCCTTCTTTTCATTCGCATTCATTTCTTCTTCTCATTTCATTTAAATACAGGTTTCCATTTTTTTCATTCACATTCATTTATTTCCTTCTTTTCATTCACATTCATTTGTTTTATTTCATTTCATTCAAATACAGGTTTCCTATTTTATTTCTTTCGTTTCATTCTCATTCATTTATTTCCTTCTTTTCATTCACATTCATTTCTCCTTCACATTTCATTCAAATACAGGTTTCCTTTTTTATTTTTTCATTTACATTCATTACTTTCCTTCTTTTCATTCACATTTATTTATTTTCTTATTTTCATTCACATTCATATGTTTTTTTCATTTCATTCAAATACAGGTTTCCTTTTTTATTTCCTTCTTTTCATTCACATTTATTTATTTCCTTCTTTTCATTCACATCCATTTCTTTTTTTCATTTCATTCAAATACAGGTTTCCTATTTTGTTTCTTTCGTTTCATTCTCATTCATTTATTTATTTCTTTTCATTCACATTCTGCTCATTTCATTCAAATACAGATTTCCTTTTTTATTTCTTTCATTTCATTCACATTCATTTCTTCTTCTCATTTTATTCAAATACAGGTTTCCTTTTTTATTTTTTCATTCACATTCATTACTTTCCTTCTTTTCATTCACATTCATTTCTTTTTTTATTTCATTCAAATACAGGTTTCTTTTTTCATTTCTTTATTTTCATTCACATTCATTACTTTCCTTATTTTCATTCACATTTATTCATTTTCATTCACATTCTTTTCTTATTATCATTTCATTTAAATACATGTTTCCTTTTCTTTTCCTTCTTTTTACTCACATTCATTCGTTTGCTTATTGTTATTCCCGTGCTGTGTCCGTCATGTTCTTCCCTTCTTTTTCTTCACATTTATGTTTCATTTGTTTTATTCACATTCATTTCTTTCCTTCTTTTTTTCATACAATTTGGTTCCCTCTTGATTCCCATTCAGTTTTCATTTTCCCATTTATTTTTTACTTCTTTTATTCTCGTCCATTTTTCTTTCTTTCTTTCTTTCTTTCTTTCTTTCTTTCTTTCACTTGCCTTTATTACCGTTTTTACTTTCCTATCAGTTTCTCTCTTTCAATTCATTCATATTTAATTATTTCCTTCTTTTCTTTCTTTCTTTTAATTGACATTAGTTCATTCACTTTTTTTATTTACATTGATTGTCCCCTTTTTTCACAGCCATTCCTTCCTTTTATTCATATGTGTTTCTTTCCCGCCTTTCTTTTTCTCTTTTCAATGATATTTGTTTCTTTCCTTCCTTTCAACTTTTTTTTCATGTGGGCTTCTTTCCTTTTCTTCTTCTCATTCATATTCATGGCTTTCTTTCTTTTTTCTTTCTTTCTTTCTTTCTTTCTTTACATATTTTCACTGTCCATTTTACCCTTTACGATTTCTTTCTTTCTTTCTTTCTTTATTTCTTTCTTTCTTTCTTTACATATTTTCACTGTCCATTTTTGCCTTTACGATTTCTTTCTTTCTTTATTTCTTTCTTTCTTTACATATTTTCACTGTCCATTTTTCACTTAACGATTTCATTCTTTCTTTCTTTCTTTCTTTCTTTACTTACTTTCAGTGTCCATTTTTTCCCTTTACAATTTCCTTCTTTCTTTTTTCTTTCTTTCTTTCTTTACATATTTTCACTGTCCATTTTTCCCTTTACGATTTCTTTCTTTCTTTCTTTCTTTATTTATTTATTTATTTATTTATTTACATATTTTCACTGTCCATTTTTCACTTTACGATTTCTTTCTTTCTTTCTTTCTTTCTTTCTTTCTTTCTTTCTTTCTTTCTTTCTTTCCATTACCATTCATTTAATTTCTGGTTTTCTTTTCTTCTATTTCTCTTCATTTTCCCCACTCGATTTATTTCAGTTATTTGCTTATTTATTTTGTGTTTTCTTTTCACTGTTTATTTTCTTCGTTCGTGTTTTCCTTCGAAATATCCAAGCATTTTCTCATAGTATTTCAATTCAAAAATTGACATTTTCTTGGTGCTTTTATTCATTATTTTACTTATTGCTTTTTCGTCTTCAAATCGCAGAACCTCTCTCTCTCTCTCTCTCTCTCTCTCTCTCTCTCTCTCTCTCTCTCTCTCTCTCTCTCTCTCTCGTTTGTCCCTTCACTTTCTTTGTGCCTTTATTCATTTATTTACTTATTGCTTTCTCTTCTTCAAATCGCAAAACCTTCTCTCTCCCCCTCTCCCTCTCTCTCTCTCTCTCTCTTGTTTGTCCCTTCACTTTCTTTCTATCTATCTATCTATCTATCTATCTATCTATCTCGTAAGTTCCACTCTTGATTTATTTCCAAATATTAGTAATATTTTATTTCCTTTCATTCTTATCTTTCCTTTTCTTTTATTTGTTTCCGTTCTTTTCATTTTATGTGCTTCTTTCTTTCTTTCTTTCTTTCTTTCTATATATTTGTTTGTTTTGTTTTGTTTTTTTCTTCCTTAATTCATTTGACCAAACTTGTTCTTTCCTTTATTGGCTCTTTGATTCATTCTTTCTTTATTTATTTATTTGTTTATTTATTTATTTCTTCTTCGTTTGTCTGTTTCTTTCATCTTGATACTTTCCAGTTTTTCTTTTTCTTATCACATTTTTTTTCTTTCTTTCATCATCCTTTTATTTACCCCTCTCTTTCTTTTTTCTTTCTGTGTGACTTTTTCCCTTGTCTATTCGTCCATCCTTCGTTTTTTTTTCTTTTCTTTTCGTTCTTATTTTTTATTTACAATTTATTACTTCTCCTTTTCATTCTTTTTTTCTTGTCTTTTTTCTAGTTATCTTCCTTTTTTCTTCCAGACTTCATACTTATTTTTTCAGCCTTTCTTCTTTTCCCTTTTTTTCTTTTTTCTTATTTCTTGTCCTTTTTTAATTTCTTCTTTCCGTCTTTTTCTCTAGTCATTTTTTCATTCTCTCTTTTCTCTTCCTTCCTTCCTTCCTTCCTTCCTTCCTTCCTTCCTTTTTTCTTATCCTATTTACTTTTTTTTTCAGGTCACTTTCATTGTTTCTTTCTTAATTTCTTTCTTTTTACATTTTGTTAATTTTCTCCTTCAATTACTTATTTTCTTTCTTTCATGTCATTTTTCTTTTCGTTACTTGTTTCCTTTCTTATCTTCTTTCTTTTGCTTATTTTCATTTTCAATTTTTTTTTTTTTTTTTTGCATTTGATCACATTTTTCTTTCATTTCTTCTCTTCTTTATCTATCTATCTATCTATCTATCTTTCTTTCTTTCTTTCTTTTTTCTTTCTCCATCTTCGTACATCGTTTACTTATAATTCACTTTCTTTCTTTCTTTTTTTTTTCTCTGATGGTTTTCCTTTTCTTAATGTCTACCGAGGCATAATTGATTTATTACCTTCTGTTTGCTATCAATTTGAATTAATCTTAACTTTTCTTTATCTCTTTTTTAATCCATAAGATTCTTCTTTAGTTTATTCCATTTTCCTATTTTCTTTCTTTCTTACATTTTTTCTTTCTTTCTTTCTTTTTTTTTCTATCCTTAACCTTTTTCTATTTTTTCTTTTCCTCATTTACTCTTTATTCTTATTTATTTATTTATTTATCTTTTTCTTCATTTTGTTCGCTGTTCCTATTACTTTTCTTCTTTTCTTCTTTTCTTTTCCCGTATTGTTCTATTTTTTTTTTTTTGTTTTTTTACTTTGTTTCCATTTCCTTTTCTTTTAAACTTACTCTCTCTTTTTGTATGCTTTGCTTTATTCTTTTTCTTTCTTTTACATTCTTCTTTTTTCTCCAACTCATTTTTCTCTTCTTTTCCTTTCGTTTTTGCCTTCTTTTTTCTTCTTTCCTTTTCTTCCGTTTCTTTCGATTCTTCAACATTTTATTTCCCGCTTTTTTTCCCTTCTTTTCTCCTTTCTTTCTTTATTTCTGTACTCTATATTTTTTTAACTTATTTGCCTTCTCCTCCCTGTCTTCCGCTTTCTTTTTTTATTACTGTTGCTTGTTTTTTTTTTTATCCAGTTTATTGTTCGGTAGTTTCTCTCTCTCTCTCTCTCTCTCTCTCTCTCTCTCTCTCTCTCTCTCTCTCTCTCTCTCTCTTCATGTCTTTCCTTTATACTAAGCAACAATACATATGGATGCCATCGGGGATATAAAAAAAAAAGCGATCTTTACACGCGACACTGCAACTTGGTTCGGTTATTGAATAATACCCAGCTAATGACTTTCTGTGAAATTTTGTCCACTGATCTTCGAAACCATTTTTGTTAAAATTCTTTCCTAGGGCGAAGGTGTTAACATTGAATCGTCAAAAAGAAGACGACGAAAGTTTGAAAAGACAGAAAAAAGATTACGTAACGAACAACCTAAGGGAAAAAAGAAAGAAAAAATTAAAAAAGAGGAAAAATATCTAAAGTTAGAAAAAGGAAAAGAAGAGTGAGAAAAGAATTAGAGAAAAGGCAAATAAAAACAAACAAAAAATCTCAGAAAAAAGAGAAAAGTACCGGAACTATTCGTGTATAAGTCGGATTTTTAAAGAATTAATTTTTTCAGTCAATTTATTCATAAGTAGTAATTTCTGAAGTTTAGAATTCAGAAAAATAAAGTCTACGAGCAATTTTCAAAAATTAATTGCTAAAGTTAACGATTTTGTAGCCATAATTCAAACATCGACTTATATACGAGACTGACGAATTTTCGGATAGATACACTATTAAAGAGAAAAGCCGAGAAAAAGCCAAATTAGAGGGGAAAGTGAAATAACTTGTTAGAAAGTAAAAGTGAATAAGATTTAGGAAAGAAAGGAGAAAGAAAGAATGGACGGTAGAAATAGAATAAAAAGTAAGAAAGGATGAAAACGTAGAAAGATTATGGGAACAGAAGAAATAAAGGGGAAAAGAAAGGAAGGAAGGAGAGAAGAGAGGAAGAAGAGAGGAAGGCAGGGAAATAAGAGATTAAGAAGGAGTGATGGGAGAAAGAAAAAAGAGAAAGAAAATAGCGAAAGAATGAATGAAGAGAAAAGAAGAAAAGAAAGAAATGAAATAAAGAAGAAAGAGAATAAAGAAGGAAAGAACAGAGAAAGTTGAAATTATAGAAAAAAGAAGGAAGGAATTACAGGAAGAAAATAAAGAAGGAAGTGAGAAGGCCAGAAAGAAAGAAGATTGGAATAAATAGGATAGAAAAGGGGAAAAAGGTGCGAAAGATGAAAAAAAAGCATGAAAAAAAAAACACGAAAAAAGAAAAGGAAGAAAAAAATAAAGAAAAGAAAAGAAAAGAAAAAAGAAGGAGTAGGTAACAATGTTTACACTTTGTTTTTTATTATAATAAATTAAAGAGATAAAATTTTTAAAAGATTAAAAAAAATTACCTCATAGAACATTTCTAGCTATGGCAGCTTTTCTAAATTTCACGCCAGATGTTAATCAGCGTTCGTTGTTAGCCAATTACAAGTGGACATTTTTTTTTCAAAATTTCCGTTTTATTATTGTCAAATTTATTACTTTTTTCTTAAACATATTTGTTGCGATTAATGTAACTTTGGTTACTTTGTTATATGCGACCGCTGGCATTGTGAATATGAAAACATTTTTAAGACATCGTAGATCTCCGAGTACATGAACACTGATCACGTAACAAAGATGGCAGATATGATTTTGCATTTTAGTGGACGTGGGGAAAATTCTTTTGTATCGAAGCAGACTATTTAAAGACAAAAGATAAGACATTTAACAGTTGGTAATAAAATGTTTTTTCAATCCTAAAAGTGTTATGTAACCTAATAATGCTTGTCTGTTTACTGTAGAAAGTACTAATAGTTTTGCATATGTTATCATGCGGGAATTTATTATTAGACTAGCTAAAGTACCCGTCTACGCTAGATAAGAGATTGGTTGGTTGGCTGGATTTTAATGCATATCAATTTTGTAGGTTATTTAATCCTATTTACCAACCCCTCTGCTTGGGCAGGATATGACACAGGGTCAATGTTTTAAGCGGAATTTAGCAGGTTTGAATTCAGAGTTTTCCTTCTCCTAGACGAGTTGCCTCATCAAGGCTGAAGAACCAGTCTGCCCTACTATTTACCCATTGCTGGAGGGAGAATAATTGGATTCATACCTTTCCTAAGGGTATTAGTGCTATGTGAAATGCAATCAGTCTCGTCCAGGGTTTGAACTCGTGTCGCCGTGTCCATTTCCTACGACGATAACCATTACACCACAGGGTTATTTGATGCCAAATACATTTTTATACAAATAACCTTCTTTTTCAAACAATCCAGTTTAGCATGAGTTCAGTTTAATTGCCAAAACATTTCTATTTCAAGCTATTCCGTTTAGTCAAACAGTTCTAATTCAATCAATTCAGTTAAGTATAAGTTTAGATTTTGTTTACACACAGTTAAATGTCAAAACAGTTCTATATAAAAAAAAAATCAGTTAAATGTAAGTACAGTTTCAATGTCAAAAATAGTTCCATTTCAAACAATTCAGTTTAGCATAAGTACGCAGTTTAAATGTAAGTACACAGTTTAATTGTCAAAAACATTTCTATTTCAAACTATTTAGTTTTGTCAAACATTTCTAATTTAAATAATTATGTTTGGAGAAGAAGGTAGACGGCAATTACACAACTTTCCACATATTTCTATTCAGCGGTCGTGTCGATACTACTGTATGAATGCACTTCTTGGACGCTAACTAAACGGGTCGAGAAGAAGCTAGACGGCAATTACACAAGAATGTTGCGAGGAATATTGAACAAGTCCTGGCGGCAACACCCCACAGAGCACCAACTATACGGCCACCTGCCTCCCATCACGAAAACTATCCCAGTTAGACGAACCAGATATGCAGAACACTGCTGGATAAACAAGGACGAGCTCATAAGTGATGTACTTCTATGGCCCCCCACATATGGCCGGGCAAAGGCAGGACGACCAGCTCGAAAATACATTCAGCTGCTATGTAAGGATACGGGATGTAGACCTGAACACCTGCCAGAGGCGATAAACGATAGAGAGAAGTGGCGAAGGAGGGTCAGGGATATCCGTGCTAGCAGCACAACTTGATGATGATGATGATGAGTGTAATTACCGCTTCTATGTCAAAAACAGTTCTTGCGAATACAGTTTCAAAATCAAAAAACTGTTCTAATTCAAAGAATTTAGTTTAGCATTGAGATGCAGTTTAAATATCAAAACAGTTCTATTTCAAGTAATTTAGTTTAGCATAAGTACGCATATTAGTTCTATTTAACCCACTGATGGGGCCCTATCAGGTGCTACCACTCCGGGCCAGTGGACCTGGAGGCGATGGTGATGAAGTGGTGCTCCACATTCTCCAAATCTCCTGCATAACTGGAACCTCACCATCAGATTGTTTAGTGTCATAGGTAGGACACTCATTGGAGGGGGCCTTACTCCTCTGCAGAGGTGAAGTCGGTGTATTCTATAGCGCCTGCCGACTGGGCAATAGCTTAGAAGTCACTACTAGTATAATGGTTGAGGGTATGATGGTATGTCTTCTAATCAATTATTTTTCAGAAATACACTAATAGATTTCTTTAAGAGCAGGTGCTTGGTGATATGTTAGTTTTTTTTTTTAAATCTTCAATAACACGAAAAGAAAACGCTTATAGCGTAACGTTTATGATTGAAGGAAGCCGACTCGGCTACCTAAGTTTGAATCCCGATCAAGGCTGTTTGCCCCTTTCACAACGTTAATAGTCTGGTGGAAAGGTATTATTTCTTAAGTGACCACTCCGCCTGGAGCTTTTTTTTACCAGAGATTCCATGTGTTTCCATTTGTAAATATTTTTTTACGAAAAGAGACTCCTCCGTATACATCAAGCATTGCATTTCTCAGCCATCGGAAATTTTGAGAGATGTCTGTACAAGCCGACAGAAATTTATTTGGTTTGTAACCATTTCGAATAGCCTCAAAATTAAATATTTTTGCGAGGTTAAATTAATTTTACTTTATCACAATTCCAAACAAAGGAAAGTTTACATTGATGGAAAAAATTCAGAAAAAAAGATTAATTTGCTTTTTTTAATTCCTCTAATTTATCGAACTAACCTGATAGATAGATAGATAGATAGATAGATAAGAGCGCGAAATTAGCATAAATTTGTTTCTCGTTATATTACATAGATAGATATATAGATAGATAGCAGATTCACCCCACAAGACACCAACTGTACGGCCACCTACCCCCTATCACGAAAACTATCCAAGTTAGACGAAGCAGACATGCAGGACACTGCTGGAGAAGCAGAGATGAACTCATAAGAGATGTACTCTTATGGATCCCCACACATGGCCGTGCAAAAGCAGGACGACCAGCTCGAACGTACATTCAGCAGCTATGTGAGGATACAGGATGTTTTCCTGAAGACCTACCTCGGGCGATGAACGATAGGGAGGAGTGGCGAGAGAGGGTCAGGGATATCCGTGCTACCAGCGCGATATGATGATGATGATTGAATAACTTAGAGATCGATAGATAAGAGAGTGAAATAAATATAAATGTCTTTCTCCTTATAATAGATAGATTCCTCTTCTTTATCGCATGATACTCCTAATATCTTACTCATTTTCTTTTGTCTATTAAGCCACTGAAACAAATGCTTACACCCAACATGTGTTACGATAATATTTCTCGTAATTCCATCTGCGCCCTTACTTTCAGTTTTGAACTAATGCCCTTCTGCTATCGATTAAATAGTATCCCAGCTGTCGGTCGTTTTCTTCTATGAATGAAAGTCTGAATACTGATAAAAACCAGAACATTAACATGAATTATCATAAGTGATTTTCAACCTCTGTTCTTGGGTAAATACAATGCCAGCGTTGTCTTCAAAATGTGTGGTGAACGTTTTTCCCAAATCCAGAATATATATTCCAAACCTTAAAATATCCTAATTATGACGAGAACAAGGGATTCCTTCACGGAAAAATTCGACGGATAGAACAAATATGATAAAACACATAGATAGAGGGATTTTGCTGGGTATAATATACCAAAGTCTACGCATTTTTGCTCATGAAAAATTGTTATCTCTGTTCATGTTTTAGTTTCTGTAAAAAGAGTTATTGTGCCATGAAAGTCAAGTACATTTCATTGTGGGTTGTCATACAATAAAGTCTGAGAATCATTGGATTACATAATAAGATTTTTAAAGATTTTACGGCCATTGAATATATTATGAAGAGATTTTTTTATAAGTTGTAGCATACATTACCATTTCTCACGTCGTGTAATGGTCAGTGAAAAAAGAGTTACTCTTGCCATGAAAGTCTATAACATTTCTTAATGGGTTATCATACAATAAAGTTTGAGAATCATTGGATTATACAATGAAAATTTGAAAGATTTTACGGCCATTGAATAGTTTTAGAGATTTCTTTATAAGTTGTAGCATATTTTACCGTTTATCACGTCGTGTAATGGTCAGAAATCTAAACTTTTAGATCATTTTGATTCTCACTGAGAAACCCGTATCTTTGGCCTTGTACTCTAAGACGAGCTTTTTAAACAACAACATTATCCTTTCTCTCCTGAAAGTCTTAAGTTTTGATCTCATATGGGAAATCTTATTGTCTATCCTTACAAGCGGAAGAAAAACTTTATTCAAACATTTCGAGATGGCATTGCATATTGTTTGGTTTCTTTGCCAAATGTCATATAAACCTGTATGGGTTAGTTAATGCCAAAGCCATCTTAGAAAAAGAACAGCAGTGATAGTATTTAACCCATAGCTGGGAGGATAAGGGGGTTCATACCTTTCCCAAGGGTATTTGTCCGAAAGTGAACGTAATAGCATGACTGGAACTTAAACTCTCTTAGTTCGAGGACACAATCCAGCATTTTAGTCATTGCGCCACAGGGAACGCCCTCATTGCTTACGATGCCATCGAAGTAAGTCTGAATAAAAATTTATCGTTTTCAGTATTCTTAATTTTATTTTGTTATATTTCCACCATTGTTGAATAAAATATTTATATAATCTGTTATTTCGAAAAAAATTATGTCCGATTTAGTATAAACTTTAAATTTTAGTCTCAACTTTAAATTCTTTTTAACATATTAGTTGTATGAAAAATTCACATTACCAACGATTAAAAGGTCCTATATCTTAGTTTCCTCTCTTTTTTTTTTATTGGATTTTGAATGCTATATTCCCCTAATCTTGAACATGACGAAAGAAGTTAAGAATTTTGTTTTATGACAATGCTCGGCCAGTGTTAGATGATACTGCAGAAGGTCACTGATTTCAGATATAAGACTTTTCTCCATGAACCATATACTCATGATTTATTACGCGCTACCAACTAATTTTCAAAATATCTGAACACTTTTTTACGCTAAAGATATTCCATTCCAAAGAAGAAGCTGCATTTAAAGATGTGTTGGCATCAAAACCATTAGAGTTTATTCGTGTAATATTATTAGGAACTCCGGTTGATTGTTTTAGTAGTAAGTTGTTTCCTAATTAGACTCAGATGTTCCCTAAGTTTTGGTCGGGATAGCAGAAGACGCCTAAGTTAAAAATAGAAATCGGCTTCTGGCTGTGATTCGCAAAAAAAAAATCAGTGGAGACCCGTTAGAGTGGACGCTGGATAAAAAAAAAGGAAAAGGAAGACTTGGAGCCCAGACGCGAGGATGTGAAGAGAAGGCGCCAAACAGGCACGTGCAAAAACTTCCACAGAAAACGATCGGGGCGGAAAAGTGGATATCAAGGTCGGCGTCTATCTCTCTCGTCCTGCAACGATTTATATCTTTCTGTTTATATGTTTTCCCTCCTTTCAACGACGACAAAGGAAGGTTTGTAGCGAATAAACTTTGTATTAGCGAACAAACACGGTGTTTTGTGTGTTCGTCACTTTTTCTTGCGGCGAGGTTACAACGAGTGTCCAACTGGAACTTAAGGCGTACTATGACATTCATAGAACCGTTAGAACCATGGTAGTATAAATGTTTATATGATGTTGTTACGCTACAAGCTTAACATATTGATCTCCGTCCCGGCCGGGCTGTAAAATAAGAAATGCACCTCTGTAAATAACAGGTGCATCCGGTCGAAGTTATCAGGGGATAACCCTGACTGTGGACGGGTTGAATTGAGTGCAGATGTGGCGCTCACTGAAGCAGATGGATGTCAAACAATTATACAACCCGGTACCACAGGAAGTTCGAGTTAGTTGGAGATCATTGTTTGGAGTCAGTTGTTGCAGTTCGAAGGAGTGAGAACCAGGTCCTAGCAGACGCTGGGCCCTCAGGGGCCTCAGTTGAGCAGCCCAGAAGAACGAGAAAGAAGTGCTGTTATAGTCAGAAGAGCTGGGAGTCAATATGTTGCAGTTTTTGTTCAGTCTCCAACTCACCTCTCACACATAACCCTTTCGTAACTCTTTCGTTCCAGTTCGAATAAAGTGTGAGATGTATATTTTTCTAAAGAACTGTGTCCGTTCGTCATTATTGTGCTGACTATGTTTTTGCATGAATATGAGTATGTTACACAAGGGCCTGCTGAGGACCGTGTCTATTTGCTGTCGTAGTATAACAAACGTCAACCTAAGAACCATAATGTTACAATTGTACAAGAATAAATTATCTTGTTAATCATTGGGAGACATAGAAAAATTTTCAGGAATCTTATTTTGATTGATTAAAAGACTCTTTGGTTTTGTCAGATCAGATTTCTTTGTTTTTTATGGCATATCAACCTTGATGAGTTATTTAATGCTAAAACCATCCAAATAGAAAAACAATAGTGATACAATTCAATGTTTCTTTGTTCAATGGGATATCAACCTTCGTGGTTTATTTAATGCCAAAACCATCATTGTAGAAAAAACGAAGGTGATACAATTCAAGGTGTCTTTGTTCAATGGGATATCAACCTTCGTGGTTTATTTTAGGCCAAAACCATCCTTGTAGAAAAAACAATGCTGATACAATTCAAGGTGTCTTTGTTCAATGGGATATCAACCTTCGTGGTTTATTTTAGGCCAAAACCATCCTTGTAGAAAAAACAATGGTGGTACAATTCAACCCTTCGTGGGTTATTTAAAGCCAAAGCCATCTTTGTAGATGAAGAATAAGACTACCATTTAATCCATAACTAGAAGGACCGAGTGGCCCCCATCCTTTTTTCAAAGGAATTACTCCAAATGTTCAACATAGTAAAAACCTTACAGAACTGAAAATTGCTAAGTCGGCTGGTGGGGCGGGGCTGCAGAATACACCAACTGCTTCTCTGCAAAGGGTTAAGACTCCTTCAAATGAGTATTCTGGATATGACACAAAACAATCTGATGGTGAGGCTTCAGTAATGCTTGAGTTTTGGGGAATGCGGGGTACTCCTTTACTGCCATCGCTCTCATGTTCATTCTGACTGGGAGTGGTAGCATCTGATAAAGTCCTATATATGTGTCAAATACAACTAAACTGTGTATCTATGCTAAAATTGAATTATGTGAAATAGAATTTTTTTATGTATAAAAATGGATTCGGCATTAAATAAACTACAATGGTTGATGTACCATAAAACCAAACCAAAATCTAAACTGAAAACGGTTTAAATCCACTGATTTAGGAATATTTTTTCTAAGATTCATTCTTAATTATTTTCAAAACAAGCCATTGAGGGGGGTTGTGATTTAAAGTCGCTTTACCTGTTCTGGAGTTTCACTGTTTCTCCGACATTAGATATTGACTGTGGGTTAATTCATATTGTTATATAATTAGGGACGCTGGGTGATTGTTTTAAAAATAAGTTGTTTCCTACCAAGACTTAGAGGTTTCCCAAGTCTTAGCCGAATTTTTTAATATTAAATTATAAACGTATCAGCAGTAAATCGGTGACAGATTTTGATTGGCTGAAAGAAGCTCAAATTGAAGAGCCATGAAAATGGATGTGGGATAGAATATAAGACCAGAAAGTCAGATAAACACTATGATGCTTCTAATATGAAAGGATTCGGCTCAGTATCTTATGATATCTCGTTATATGGTAGTTATGCATGATTAAAAAATTACACGGAAACAGACTTCATGATTCATTTATGAATTAGAGCGGATACTGCATTATTTTCAAAGTGAGATTATTTTAAGTGTATTGCTCTAAAAATATATGTAGCTTTGATATACATTTTGGGTTTGCTATGGTCTCTCTCTCTCTCTCTCTCTCTCTCTCTCTCTCTCTCTCTCTCTCTCTCTCTCTCTAACACACACACACACACACACACACATATATATATATATATATATATATATATATATATATATATATATATATATATTGAATTGCAGCAAACAAAATATTGTAAAGCAGTCATGATTTTAAATGTCGATTGGTTGTTTGGGTTTTATTGTTTATCAACCATTGTAGGTTATTTAATGCCAAATCCATTTTTATACAAATATCAGTTTTGTTTCAAACAATTCAGTTCTGCACACAGTTTTAATTGTCAAAAACATTTTTTATTTCAAGTTAACCAGTTCATTCAAACAGTTCTAATGCAGCTAATTCAGTTTAGTATAAGTATACATTTTGTTTAACAGTTGAATGTCAAAACAGTTCTATATCAAACAATTCAGTTTAGCGTTAGTAAAATTTCAATATCAAAAACAGTTTCATTTCAAATAATTCAGTTTAGCATAATTACACAGTATAAATTTAAGTACACAGTTTAATCATCAAAAACATTTCTATGTCAAGCTATTCAGTTTAATCAAACAGTTCTAATTCAAACAATTCAGTTCAGCATAATTATACAGTTTAGTTCTATTTAACCCAAAGATTATCAAGTGCTACCAGTCCGGGCAAGATTGGACCTGGGAGCAATGGCAATGAAGGGGTGTTCTGGATCCTCCAAACCCCCAGCATCACAGGGACCTCACCATCAAATTGTCAACTGTCATATCCGGGACACCCGTTTGGGGGTGTCTTACCCCTCTGCTGATGTGCAGTCGGTGTATTCTACTGCCCTAGCCAACTGGTCAAGTGATTTTAAAAGCAAAGAAAGGTTCACCATCATATAGTGACTTTTTAAAAATCACAGGGCAATATCTCGGCAATAACAGAAACATAAAGATGAATTGATCAAACGTCTTAAACACGAGTTCCAAATGTCTTTAACATCGAACAAAATGCCACTACTTGGAAATAGGATCAACAGATTTGGGGCGACACATAAACACCTGAATAATGAAAACAAGTTATCACGGCAAGTGATAGACACACCCCTCAAATATATAACATATACCTCCGAAATGAGGAGATCGGTAGCAAATTTCCTGACAATAGATATACAAAGATAAGTTGAATACACATGGATAACAAAAGATTTCATTCAGAGAATGCTACCAAATCGGTTCATTTTTCGTCGCTTCTCTCAAAGCGTATCAACTGCTAAAAACTATTTCAAAACGTTTAAAAACACTTTTCTTCGTAAAATTGTTCTCTTGACGATTGACTAAACGATGAAACTAGTTGAAAACAATAAAAAATTAAAAAACACAAAATAAACATTGGTATTAGTCTTATCACTTTTATCCATATATAGTTAGTTACTAATTTGAGTTTTACGGCATATCAACCATTGTAGGCTATTTAACGCCAATCTATTTTTATTTAATTAATCACTTCTATTTCAAACAATTCAGTTTAGCCTAAACAAACTGTTTAAATGTAAGTACAATCTAATTGTGAAAAACATTTCAATTTAAAGCTATTCAGTTTAGTCCAGCAGTTCTAATTCAGCTAATTCAGTTTAGTATAAGTACAGATTTTGTTTACATTCAGTTAAATGTCAAAACAGTTCTATAATGAACAAATCAGTTTAGTGTAAGTACAGTTTCAATGTCAAAAAGCAGTTCCATTTCAAATAATTCAGTTTAGCATAAGCACACAGTTTAAATGTAAGTACGGTTTCAGTTTAGCATAAGCACGCAGTTTAAATTTAAGTACGGTTTAATTGTAAAAAACATTTCTATTTCAAGCTATTCAGTTTAGTCAAACAAGTCAGTTTAGCATAAGTATGCAGTTAGTTCTATTTAACCGATAGATAGGGCCCTATCAGGTACTACTACGTCGAGCCAGGGTGGACCTGGGAGCAATGGCAATAAAGGGGCGCTCCACATTCCCCAAAGCCCCTGCATTACTGGAACCTCACCATCAGATTGTTTAGTGTCATATCAGGCTGCTCATGGGAGGGTCTTACCCCTCTGCAGCGGTGCAGTCAGTGTATTCTACAGCTCAAGCCGACTGGGCAGCCATATATATATATATATATATATATAGAGAGAGAGAGAGAGAGAGAGCGTTAAATGTTTAGTTCTTACAATTTTAGAATGTACTTTCAAAGTTTTTATCTCAATAAACCCCCTTCCCTGATGATGGTCCAAGATGGGTCTGAAAGTACTCGTTGACCAATTAATTACAGAAGCGTCATTAGCTAATTCTGGGAGCAAATTATAACAACCATACGGATACTGGTAAGGATTAATACAAAAATATGTCGACAAAAAATGTCTATAGTGTATATATAATCAAATATGTCTTAACGCAGAAATGCTGCCCAAATACACACACACACACACATATATATATATATATATATATATATATATATGTGTGTGTGTGTGTGTGTGTGTATACTGTTGTTTAGGACTCATCTAGGTTTTTTCTCTATGCGATTTGTTAAAGTTTAGGTGCTGTGGCCAGATTATAGTACTGACTCGGCTGGAGCTTGGAAGATTTCCAATTTTATTCCATCAGAGAGATAAGATTTCCATATGGTCAATAACCTGTCAATAACATTCCATTCCTTTCACAGGCGTAAATTGACATCGCTTTCAGTAGATGAGATATTGCTATCAAAGTGAAACGGCCAACAAATTCCGGAGATTAGTCATTTAATCTAGTGATGGCACTGTCATGTTTAAAACACTTGAACTCTCTTTTATCTAAGTTTACGAAGAGGGCGATGCCGTTTGAAACCTGGTCTAGGCTCTGTAGCAGACATTCGCCTCGAGCAAGTGTGTTTGCTTGCAGCGCAAAGACAAAAAACTAGATTGGAACTACATGAAGATGTGTGCTATTTCTAACAAAGCCTTGAAGCAGCAGCCTAATAAACAGTGGCTGCACAGCCATTTTCCTCCCATCTCACAAATCATTTAAAACGAAAAATACATGCTGGGCACTGCTAGGTATTCCAGTTCTGACCGATTGGAACCGACTTATGTTCATCAACTCTGTGTGGACACTGAATTCCTGCTCGAAGACCTACCAGAATCAATAGACATAGGGATGGTTTGGCAGCAGAGAGTCCAGAAAATCTACGCTAGCAAGAGGACTTGATATATATATATATATATATGTGTGTGTGTGTGTGTGTGTGTGTGGACAGCAGTCATTCATTTAAGCACGTTTCATTAAATAATAAAGACAAATTTTGTCTGTATAATATATTTAAGACCCCTTCAAGTTTTCTAATAAGAGTATTAGTTACAGGTTGGAATTGGTTGATGAATTTCCCAAAATAGTCCCGAGCGCTTAAATACATCAGTTACCTTGTTTTACCCAACTCTGCTTTCCCATATTTTCGTTATTGTATGAACTTTCAAAAGTTTTAAAACTCTTTTTTTTTTAAAATACCAACACACCTTACACAAGCAAGCAACCCCTGATGATGGCCTATGAAGAGTCTAAAAGCGCTCGGAGCAATTTTAGGAAATTCATCTACCAATTCCAACTTGAAACAAAGACACTTATCAGAAAACTTGAAAGGATCTTATATAGATTATACAGACAAAATTTGTCTTTATTGTTTAATGAAATATATATATATATATATGTGTGTGTGTGTGTGTGTGTGTGTGAGAGTGTGTGTGTGTGTGTGTGTGTGTGTGTGTCACATTTCTTCAGAGTTGCTAGAAACGCTGGACGCTTTAAGTTGGGATCGAAACCCGCCTAATTTTATGTTAGACCGATAACATACCGCTTAGATCGGTGTAACGTAAACTTAGTTGGGTTTCGATCCCAGCTTGAAGCATCCAGTGTGTCTAGCCACACTGAAGAGTTGCGATACAACAAACTAGTCTCTTGTGGATGACTATATATATATATATATATATATATATATATAAGCATGAGAATTGTATTAATATATAGATAGATTTATTGTATTACTGATACTAATGTTATCATCAAGTGTGTGTTTCTTTCTACCTTGAATGAAAGGTCCAGTTTCCGACTTACCTTGACATCACTCTAGCTTGCAGGCAACAACATTGTTCACACAGCAGAATTAAAAGGTTTATACTTCTCCCTGTGATCCTCCTATTTTATTAAGCATGTCACGTGACATGCACCGAATCCACCTAAAAATCTATATTTTCTCACAGAGCAAGCCGTTTATGTTCATGGCAAAAATAATTTAATCTCGTTCACAGTTCTCATCGTATTGTTGTTCCAAGCAAAGCATTTTCCAATTCATCTATTTTTTTTTTCGATTAGTCACAGTAACCACATATATTAATAATTGGGAAGAATTTTTTGTCACGATTTTTTTCTTCAGTTTTAATTTTTTTCTTTCTTTTTCATAATCAAAATTTCCGGAGAATACGTTTCATGTTAGCGACATCAGATTGACAATAATCATCTTTCACCCAAGTTTTCCACACAGTTCTAGTAGTGGTTTTTCACTAAACGACAGCAAGTCTTCTCGGGTCTTCAGGACTCTCCAGAGTATTCTAACTAATATCAACAATGCTGTGATGTGGATGGTCTTGATTCCCTCTGATTTCCAATTCCTCCAGTCACCTTTCCTATCCTCTGGGGACCGTTCGAAGCGCACCAACAGCAATTGATCTCATCATCACTCTCAAGTCCCAGAGATTTTTTAGTCCTTGGGCAGGGTCCAAGTACTTCTCTATCTTTAGCCTTCTTTTATTTTCAGTCTAAGGTTGTTCAGGATTATTATTATTATTATTATTATTATTATTATTATTATTATTATTATTATACTGTTTTGAGAGATTTTCACACTGGTGTAAGGTCTTCCACTTGGGGTTGTCTTCAGAATTCTGGCCCATCTTAATAATGATGTAATTTGGATCGTTACTTCTCGACCTCTGATTTCCAAGTCTTCCAGTCCTTTTGCCAATCCTTTGGAAATTGATTCTCGCGCACCAATTACAAATGGTATCACTGTCTCAATCACGTTCCACTTTTTTAGTTTATTATAATTATTATTATAAATATCATTAATTTTATTATTTACTCATGGAGAGTTTTTCACATCAGTTTTAGCAGATGGTCTTTCACTGGAGTTTGAGCGACGGCGAGTTTCCTCAAGTCCCCAGGACTCTTCTCAGTATTCTAGCTGTTTTAAATAATGCTGTAGATTTGATGGTCTTCACTCATCCTCAAATCTCCAAGTCCTCCAGTCCCTTTAATAACATTTTAGTTACTGGACCAAAAGCACCAATCACGGTTCATACAATTGTCACCTTCATGTTCCATAGTTTTTCAATTCCCTTGAAAAGTCGAAATACTTATCCTTCTTTTCATATTCTTTCAGTTTTATTCTCTGGTCAGCCGGGACAGCAAAGTCCACAATTTTGCAAATTCTCTTTTTTTGCTTATTATAAGGTCTGGTCTTCAGGCCGAGATTAGGTGATTGGTTTGTATGTCTAAGTCCCATAGAAGTTTATGTGTGTCACTCTCCAGGACAGATGCTGGGTTGTGCATATGCCATTTGTTCGTATGGTCAAATGTAAATTTTTTGCACATCTCCCAGTGGATCCCCTTGCCCACCCAGTCGTGTCTAGTCTTATACTTCTGTACTAATTTGCTGCATTCGCTTATTATGTGAATAATGGTTTCGTCTCTATCGCCACATAATCTACATTTGCTATTTTGTTGCATCTTATCTATTCTCGCTTTGATATGATTCGTTCTTATGGCATTGTTTTGTGCTGCTATTAGGAGAGATTCTGTTTCTCTCAGAAAGTTTCCTTTTCTTAGCCACGTCCAGGTTTTCTGGTGTGAAATGTTGTTTATTAGTGGTTTAAAACGCCCATAGAGATGTCTTTCTTATTATTTTTCCGTAGTTATTGTCATTCTGTTGTCCATCGTCGTTTTTGATGGCTGTAATCAGTCATCCTTCGCGTTTTTCGATGCAGTCCTCGAGTCGTTGTTTCGATGCATCAACGCTGTCTTCAGTGTTGTCAAGTCTTTTTCTTCCCTTCTTTCTTGATACTTATAGTCTGTCAACATCGTCCCTGGGATGTAATGTCTTATGCATGGTCATTTGTTTTCTTGTTCTTTGGCCCATTTGTTTAAGTTTTTCTCTGGTCCACTTCAAAAAGGGTCCCGAATATCTAACGAGGGGTACAGCCCAGTTGTTTATTCCTTTGATAAGGTCTCTGCTTGATAGTTTTGTCCCGAGTAGCTTTCTAGTTCTCGTGAGATATTTTTCTTAATTTTTTTCTTTCATCTTCATTTGTTTGATGGTGTCAGCCTCCAAAATGCCCAAGTATGAGTACGTTTCCTTCTCTCCGAGCGTTCTTATTTTGTCTTGATTTGGTAGTTCCATTCCGTCAGTTAGAAGCTGTTTGCCACTTTCCATTACTATCATGGCATATTTTCTATGCCAAATTCCATTCCTATGTACTGACTGTATATTTCAACTGCGTGTATTAGAGTTTCCAATTGTTTTTCATCTTTTGCAAATAGTTTGATGTCATCTATGTACATTAGGTGATTGATCTTTTCCTGCGATCAACTAAATTTGTATTCGGCTGTGCATTTTCTGAGTATGTGGTTAAGTGGCATCGTGGCAATTTTGAATAGTAACAGTGAAAGTGCATCAACTTGAAAAATACCTCTTTGAATTTTTACTTCAGCTAAGCGTCTTTCTCCTGCTGTCAATTCCACTCTCCGGGCTTTCATGGTTTTCTCAGTAAAGTTTATGACTTCATCTGATATTTTGTACATTTTGAGGTAGTTTATAATCCAGCTTTGCGGATGCATGTCATTTGCCTTTTTGTCATCAATCCAGGCTATAGCTAGATTTTTCCGTCTGGTCTTGCTCTTGTTTAGGATGTGCTGATTTATGTAAAGTAAATCTGCTGTGCCTCTCGATCTTTTGCGGCATCGTTTCTGTTCCTCAGGGAACAATCCGTGGCTTGTTAGTGAGTTGTAAAACGCTTCCCTTATTTGTGCTGTTAATATTTTTCACATCATCTGAAAGCCGGTTATGGGTCTGTAGTTGTTTGAGGCGGTTCCTTTGGTTGAGTCCTTTTGGATCAATGTGGCTTTTCATTTGGTCATCCATCTGGGTACATGCTCTCCTTCTAGGCATATTATTATCATTCACTCATTTTAACTTTTCACATCAGCGTTAGCCGATGGTTTTTCACTGGGATCTGAGTGACAGCAAGTCTCCTCAAGTCTCCAGGACTCTTCTCAATATTCTGGCCGTTTTCAATAATGTTGTCATTTGGATGTTCTCCACCTGTCCGCCAACTTCCAAGTCCTTCAGTCCCTTTAGTAATCATTTAGTTACTGTTCCACCCACCCCCAATTACAATTGGTATAACTATCACCTGCATGTTCCACAGTTTTTTCAATTCCCTAGCATGGTCGAGGTATTATTATTATTATTATTATTTAACCCTTTAGAGTTTTTCACATCAGTGTTAACTGATGATTTTTTCACTGGAGTTTGAGTGACAGCAAGTCTCCTCAAGTCTCCAGGACTCATCTCAGGATTCTGGCCGTTTTTCGCAATACTGTCGATGGGATAGTCTCTACCCGTCCGCCAATTTCCAACTCTTCCATGCCTTTTAATAATCCTTTAGTTATTGTGCCGAACGCACCAATCACAATTGGCACAATCGTTACTTTCATGTTCAACAGCTTTTTCAATTCTCTAGCAAGGTCGAGGTACTTATCTTTCTTTTCACTTTCCTTCAGAATTATTCCTTGGTCCGCCGAGACAGCAAAGTCGACAATTTTACAAATTTTATTTTTTTTTTGTTGTTGATTATTATGAGGTCTGGTCTTCTGGCCAGGATTAGGTGATCCGTTTATTATTATTATTATTATTATTATTATTATTATTATTATCGAGCCACCTAGTTTGTTTTTGTCTATCGATAAGAAAATGGTTTTATGTCGACCAAGGAAATTGCTATGCATTTTTAGCACAAAATTATTCAGTATTTACTTTCATAATAAACACTTTTTTTTTTTAATTCTATTTATATAAATAAGAGAGAAAATTTTGTCTGTCTGCATTGCTTACTAAATAGCTACATATTAATCTATTTATTTTGATATTGGTATCTTGTTTTACTCTTGAGAACGGTATGACCCCCTTAGACCCCTACTTTTCTGTATGGCTTTGGCATTGAATAACCCACAAAAGTAAATATGCCCTAAAAAAAGCTGTACTTAGTTTGTATTTAAACAACTCCGGAGCTACGGTGTAGATGTTAAACAAAGTCAATTTTGAAGATGAACTGAATACAGAGCTCCCCTTCTCCTAGACATGCTAACGAACAAAAACAAAAGTTCCCGACTATTTCCCAAAATGTGGAAGAAGAAAAGATTGCTTCATCAGAGTGGATCTAGGAGTAATGACAATAAAGGGTTACACTCCAAATCTCCAGAACTGGAGCCTTTTCATCAGGTGCAGTTAAGTACCATACCCAGGACGCCCACTTCTCTGTATGGAAAGTCATACCCATCTGCAGGGAATACGGTTCAAAACCAAAGTCGACAATACAGGCATTTTTTTTTTTTAGAGTTGACACATTCATTTTCACTATCATGTAGATATTTGAAAGATATTACTGATCTTTGAAAGAATTTTTCTTACCTTTTTAAGGAAGGAAGGAAATTGAGATAAGTAAAGTCAAAAGTTTAACTCAGGGCTAATCGGTGTGGTGGAGATGTCAATGGAAGAAAATTTAAGGCTAGTTCTCGCCATGTTATATTCATGTTGGAGCGGATTACTGAAGTTCTTACATTATAGTTCTGTCGAAATTCAACCATCTTTAAAGCAACTTATGTTTTCGTACTTTTCTCGCACAAAGAACAACCAAAATGCTCGCAGCTCTAAAAGCGATTTTGCATTTTCAGTATTTAGCGGCATTTACTGAAAATGAAAAAGCGTCAACGAAGTGAAAGGAATTTTCTTCTGGTATGCACTCTATGGTATCAATTTAGCTGCTAGTCTTAGAGAGTAATTTTGAATATATATATACATATATATATATATATATATTAGTTTGTTAATATCTTACTAGATATATCAGACAGTTCATATCTATCTATCTATCTATATAAAATTAGCTATATCAAAGTGTATATGCATCTATGTAGTAATATGTCTATCTTTATCAGTTTTTTCATGCCTAACAAGTTATATATGACATTTTTGGTCTCTTTGTTGCTCTTTGATAGCATACGAATCTTGGTTAGTTATTTGATGGCTAAGTTATCTTTGTAGAAGAAAATAGAGGCGTCGTTCTGCTACCTATTTATCTATATTTACCAACCCCTTCACTCGGGCAGGATATGACACAAGGTCAATTTTTAAGCGGAGCTTAACAGGTTTTAATTCAGAGTTTTCTTTCTCCTAGACTTCTTGCCTCACCAAGGGCTGAAGAACCTAGTCTGCCCTACTATTTACCCATAGCTGTAGGGAGAATAATTGGATTCATACCTTTCCCAAGGGTATTAGTGCTATGTGAAATGCAATCAGTCTCGTCCAGGCTTTGAACTGGTGTCGCCGTTTCCGTTTCCTACGACGATAACCATTACACCACGGGCACCTCCAACCTATTTACCTATTTATCCCTGTTTCTTCATGCCTAACTAGTTATATCATGCACCTTCTATCTATCTATCTATCTATCTATCTATCTATCTCATTTTGTTTATATCTATGAAGCTAGCTAGCGGGATCACGCAGTTC
>OY757931.1:13519152-13591652 GCA_963585895.1 Sepioteuthis lessoniana | reverse complement strand
CATGCCTTTTTCAGGGTTATTTGTCTGACTAAAGTTCAAAATCACTTGCTACGATTCCGCAGTCCCAGTATTGTGACCATTACACCACGTGGACACGCCTGTATTCAATAGTGGACACGGACTTCATAAGTGATTCCTAAAGTGAGTAATATTTTGGTGGGGATTTTAACCCTTTTAAGCTTCCTTCACATGAGTTTCTGAAAAATAATGAATATGTAAAAATTAGATATTACCGGAGATTATTAGAATTTTAGAAATAGCAAAGTGGATCTTGGCCCTTAATAGGCTGGAAAAAAACTTTACTAAATGGTGTCTGTGAAGCCCCTGAAGATTGTGAATGTCACGATAGGTCATCCTGCCGAACCTCAGAGTCAATATCACAGTTCACATTGAGGTGATTGATATTGTTGAAAATCCTGGATGGGTGGAATCCTGTACATGAAGATTATACTCCCTCTCCCATTATTTATCTGGCCCAGCAGAAGCTCCCCGAGAATTTTCTAGATCATGTCACATCTATCATATATGCTCTTGATTTGAATATTTTAGGATGTGTTATACCGTAGATAAGTGGTTACAGGATGTGAGTTGATAAATTATGAACAGTTTAAGCAAATATTCAGAAGTTAGACGAGTTGACAATGTTCAATGTTCAAAATATCGTCTGGTAGTTTTGGTGTAACAGGATTTGCATTAATTCGCACTAAGGATTGAAAATAGCAATAAATCAAATGTTGCCAAAATGACCAGACTCGATTAGCCACCAAAGTGGTCTCAATGGTTTGTCAGATGATGCTGCTCCCGCAAAACAATAGGCATTCGGTACTCTGTAAATCCAAATAAAAGAAGCTGGGTTTTTCAAGTCGTTTTCTTCTATGAAGCTTGATACAGGAAGAAATAAGCAGCAACGTGGATAGAGAGTGACTGAACCATTTTAAGATACGAGAAGAGCTGGTTCTAAGAGAACAATGAAATCTCACCCTGCACATTGTTTGCTTTGTATCAGTGATAGAGCTGTTATATATAATATATATATATATATATATATATATATATATTGATTGATTGATTGATTGCCAGGAAAACATGTAGGCCAATGGAAGGTTGGGACATGTTTATTATTTTTTAAAAAGAGTCAGACGAAACCGGTCGTTCAAAAATATATAATTTTTTTTTAAATAATAAACATGTCCACACCTTCCATAGGCCTACATGTTTTCCTGGCAATCAATAGGTTTTTAACCATTGATCATTTATTTGAATATATATAATATATATATATATACCTAAAGGATGAAACCTAGAGTCACAGATGCCAGCATGTAATTTATATTCCTATATGTATATAAATATATAAAAGAAATTTATCAGTAAATATCCGATACGGGTTCCCATGCCATAAGACTCAAACGTACTAAATTTTACAAAACATGCATTCTTTTTTGCTTTGTTTTATGGCATATCAACCTTTGTAGGTTATTCAATGCCAAATCCAGTTTGATTATATATATATATATATATATATCATATATATATATATATATATATATATATATATATATATATATATATATAATTTGTAAATGAAAGTCAACTAAGTTAAAAAAAAATTTCAAGTATTTGTGCGTATCACTAAAGATTCAATTAAAGATCAATCATTTTTACACACAGTTAAACGATCAAATTTCCAATTCTTTCAATTCAATTCAGCATTGGTCATCTTGCCCCCAGTTTAAATGTTTAACAGTTCTATTTGACCCACAGAAAGGACCCTATTAGGGGCTACCACTCTGGGTCATTGTGGACCTGTGGCCGAGGCAATGAAGGGATTCTCCGCACTCCCCAAAGCTCCAGCATTATTGGAGCCTCACCATGAGATTTCTTAATGTCATAGCTTGGAGGTATAAGACACTCGTCTTATACCTCTACAATGATACAGTCGATATATTCAACCGCACACTAGGCTCCTGTCTATTCCGTTTGTTATCCATTTTCACAACTTTTAAAACTTCAGAAACTAAATAAGAAAGTATAAAACATGAGAATGTTGCATTTCTCTATGAGACGATCAGCCGTCACCAACAGAGCAGTTGTCATTTACAATGCAACAAGTGTAGTCGAGAGTAACTAGTGCCCACATACTACAAAGGCGTCTTTGGTAGCCGTTAACATGGACTTTGCAACAACCAATATAAACAAGATACACCTTTTCCATACCAGCAGACCCTTCTGGCCCACTACATAATGCCGTTCTCAAGGCCGACTGTGAGTTTATTCAATAACGTTTCATACCTTTCTGAATTGAAATATGGCTTGACTGAGTCATAGTTCCAATCAAAAAGGAGATATTTCCACACCCAATAGTGTTTATCTGAAACTATTGAACAGGTTCCCGTACCTCGGAAGCAGCATCTTATCAACTGAAAATGACATCGATATGCCACTGACGGAGGTGCCGGTGGTGTAATGGTTATCGTCACAGGAAATGGAACTGGCAATACGAGTTCAAATCTTGGACGAGGCTAATTGCATTTCACATAGCACTAATACTCTTGGGAAAAGTATGAATCCTATTATTCTCCCTCCAGCTATGGGCAAATAGTAGGGCAGACTGGGTTCTTCAGCCTTAGTGAGGCAACTAGTCTAGGAGAAGGAAAACTCTGAATTCAAACCTGTTAAACTCCACTTAAAAATTGACCTTGTGTCATATCTTGCCCGAGAGGAGGGATTGGTAAATATGGATATGCGACTGACGAAGGCATGAACTGTTATCGATAGGTTGGACGACCAATTAGAACCTATTTACAATAGCTCAGTACGGACACAGGACGTAGTCAAGAAAACCTGAAGGAAGCGATGGATGATCGAGGCGAATTGCAACACGACATGATAAGGACCATGATTAAGTTGAAATATTCTAAATATACCGATTTTTCTATTACAAGATACGGTTTTTCTTAACATTTTTCAAAGGACGTAGAAAACAATGATTATTTTCCCTGTAAAGGTGTAAGACCATACAAAAGGTCTTATCCTAGGTTTTAAAATGTATTTTGTTGTAATGCTCCATACCTGGAACTATGGGGGATGTAGTATTCTTTCGTTAGCATTACTCAGAACTCACCGCTGACTCAGGTTAGAAATAACTACTAAGATCTCAAATAGAACAGCTTAAAAACTAATCGCATTATATGGGACCGTGTGCAAAAAATCTTTTACGAAAAAACTACAAAATATATTAATATAAATGTATAATGATTGCAATTCCCTAACCTTTAGGCATAAAATAACCATAGACGGGTTGACATGCCGTTAAGTTTAATCAATACATTATTTTTATATATCAATTATTTCTCAAATAGATTGTATATTGGGATATTCTTTTTGTTTTTTTCTTTGTTTTATCTTTTTTAATCCAAAATTTTCTCAAGTTCAGTCAGCTGTGACTGAAGAATTCACCGATATCATCTGATCAGAGGGTTAAGACCTCCAACGAGTGTCTGGAATATGACACTAAACTATCTGGTGAAGTACAAGTAATGCTGGAGCTTTGGGTAATGCTGAGTAACCCTTTATTGCCTTTGTTCCCAGGTTCTCTCAGACTCGGACTGGCAGCACCTGATATAGTGATATCTATGGGTCCAAAGAAAGTTTGACATGTAAACTATGAGAAAACAAACGACTTGTTAAATTGAATTGTTATAAATAGAATTGTTTGTTCATTTAACTGTGTAAACAATTGACTGATATTTGATTGAATTGTTAGGGATATATAACAATACTTGGAACCATTTGACTTGGAACCATCGAATAATCAGTGTGAAATAGCAATAATTATAACCACTTCAATGACAGCAAACAAATAATTAATACTGAACCAAATTATTAGAATTGTCTTTAATTGGAATCATTTTGAGATGAGGCTTCTTAATCTGAGAATAAATTTTTTATTTATTGCGGACTTTTTGTCCTCATCTTGGTAGTTTTTTGTGGTGTTTCTTCTTTCACTACGTTTCGGCCAAATTTCCCCTCTGGCCTTCTTCAGGTGATTTTTACCGCGACCTCAGATAGGAATGATGAGTCTTGTAACCGTATCCCCAGTAATTACTGCCTTCCATAGTTGTTGTCTATCGCACCACGTTTTTGACCAAGTAAACCTCTGGCTGGCTTGGATAGGATTTTAAACCGCTATCTTCTGACAATGCTCACCTGGAACCGTAGAGACTCAACGCCTCTATCCGCTGCGCCACGGGCAAAAAAAAAAAACAAAAAAAAAACGAATTATTAGAGTTAGATTGTTATAATTAAAACTATTTAACTGTGTAGAAACAATAGCATTACCAGTGTGCAAATAAATGAGTTCTAACTCATTTAGAAATGAAATTACTGACAAACTCATCACTTACTATGGATATCTATTTAAATGTGTGCAAACGAATAACTGTGGTTAAATTGTTATTTTCAGGAGGCAATATTGGAAACCACCTGTGTGCAAAGTAAATAGTAAATAAAGTTTAATAATAAATAGAATTATTCGTATTTGATGGAAATAAATGAAACTCTTTAACTGTGTGAAAAAAAATGAGCTCTGGTTCATTTGAAAATGTTATCAAAAATTGTTTACAAATCTTATATATTTAATATATGTGAATAAAGAGGATTTTGCATTAAATAACCTACAACCGTTGATGTGCCATCAAACTAAACCTAACAAAATTATATATATATCTAATATATATGTATAAAGAGGACTTTGCATTAAATAACATACAATGGTTGGTATTCCATAAAATGCAATCAAACTAAATCATATATATATATATATGGATGAAGAGGATTTTGCAATAAATAACATAAAATGGATGATATGCCATACAATCCAATCAAACCAAATCATATATATATATATATATATATATAAAGATGATTTTGCATTAAATAACATACAATGGTTGATATGCCATAAAATACAATTAAACCAAATCATATATATATATATATATATATATATATATATATATATATATAAAGAGGATTTGACATTAAACAACATACAATGGTTGATATGCCATAAAATCCAACCAAATTAAATTATATATATATATATTTTTTGTAATTGGCTCTACTTTTTATTGAGCACTCTTGGTAATTGTAGCATTGCAGCAATTTACGGTGTTTTTTTATTTTTCTTTTGACCAACTGATTGCATATCGCTTGATTTTTTTAAAAACTGGTGTGATGAAGTTGGCCTTTTCTTTTCTTTTCTTTTTTTTTTCTTTTTTTTTTGTCCTATGATATTTTCTTCTTTCTCCCCCGGGCGGTAATTCGAGATATTATTATCTCTAATTCCCCGCGGTTTTTTTCCTGGTAACCGTGAATGCTGGTAGATAGTAGGTTAGTCAATATATACATATATATATATATATATAAAGAGAGAGAGAGGGGGGATTCGTCATTATATAAGCTATAATGGTTGATATGCCATAAAGCTAAATTAAAGTAAATAATACATATTTAATATCAATTTAAAAACAGGATTTGGCATTGAATAACTTACACGAGTTGATATACCTTAAAATAAACCAAACCAAACCAAAACGAAGAGTATTCTCTTTGATTCACATTTTAGTGACAAATACTTGTGTGGGTCATAAGTTTTGCAATATTTTGGTAGTTAGTGCTAGTTCGACGCGTATATCACATGACTGAGAAGTTAAAGCCATGAAATGCACCTGCTGTCATTGATAGTATTGTGGTAAGTGGTACGCTGACACTTTATGTGTTGCTTCTCTCCATGTGTAATTTTAAAGCCACACTGATAAACGTACTGTTATCAAATTGTTCAAGAAATTTCGCTTCGAGGTTCGTGCAGAACCTCGAAGACCAGGCAAGGATGGGTAGGCCTAAAACCGTGGAATCCGAAGCTGTGCTCCAAGCCAGAGAGGCAAATCCGGTGAGTAGAATTCAGAGAGTATCAATCGAGATCGTCATTGCGTAGTTAAGTGAGATTCTTCACCTTCTAGTTCTTTGCAAAAAACATTCTGAACTGCGAAATTATACCTCACGTTACTAAAATATTGCAAAACTTTTGACTCAGCCTTATATTTGACTCCACCCAAGTCAAAATGGCATTTTCTATGAAAACACACTCAATCTAAACTCATCTATTCTTTATTATAGAGGCTTATAAACGACGGTCGGTGGCCCGTTTTAAATAAATCACTTTTCTAAGAAAATGCAAAGAAATCGGTAACCTTTTCTTAAATGATAATGATAATGTTGTAATCGATCAAAAGTGATCTAGCTTTTCATCTGGCAGAAATCGATAACGTAAGAGGTGATTATTCATCGAACGAAAAGTAAAAAATGATCGCAGTTACTAGACTTTGAAGTCAATGTTCAAATATTGCATTTGTATAATCATCAGAAATCTGCTGTTTGCCACTCTCTTTGCACATTGCAAAAAGTAAAAATTGTTTATGCTAACAATTCAGGCCGACAAGAAAATAAATTAAAACGGAAGGTATTCAACCTTATCGGATCTAACAAAGAATTCTTATTAAAAAGAGAATTTATTATTCATTTCTATAACTTGTAATTTACTTCTTCAGATGTCATTTACACAGTAGAAAATATATTGCTTGAAAATTGGAAGTGGGTGGAAAGCGAACACCGTAAACTCCGGCTTACAAGTTGGCTTTTTAAGTTTGGAGAATATCTACAAAACTAAGGGTCAACTTATAAGAAACAATATCTTCAAAACTAAGGGTCAACTTATAAGACAGGGTTAAAATGTAAGTGGAACAGTATTCCTGACAGTCGATTAACACGACTTATCCTTACTCAAGCTGACTGCCAAACGCATTTTCTATTTTAACTAGTGTTTGGTGAATATATTTAACAAATTACTATAAACGCACAACAGAACGTCACAGCACCCTGCCGACCTGTCAGACCACTTGAGTATACTGTTAATCTACTCAATTTCATGATAGTGCAATACGTTTTGAATTCATATGAGTATAAGCACTAATGTGAAAGTTATGAATGCCCCATATATTGCTGATGTAATTCTGATTTCAGAAAAAAACATTAGGTACATTATACACTACTGGAATAATTACTGTTCACTGTGATATAATTGTAGTTTATTGAATGTAGACGTATTGGCATTATTTGTGTACTTATGTAGAACATTTTAAATAAGAGACATTTGAAGGTTTCAGTTCAGTCGGCTGGGGCTGTAGAATATGCCGACAGCACCTCGCAAAGGGATATGACCCCGCCAATGAGTGTCTTGGAAATGTAACTAAGTAAACTGATGGTGAGGCTCTTGTCCTTGACTTTTGAGGGATCTGGAGTACCTTTTCGTTGTCATTATTCCAAGATCCACCCCGACCCGAAGTGGTACTATTTACCAACCCCTCCGCTCTGGCAGGATATGACACATGGTCAATTTTTAAGCGGAGTTTTAACAGGTTTGAATTCAGAGTTTTCCTTCTCCTAGACTAGTTGCTTAACCAAGGTTGAAGAACCTAGTCTGTCCACCCCGACCCGAAGTGGTAGTACCTGTCAGGGTCACATTTATGAGGGAAATAGAACTTTGCAATCTATTATGATAATTAAAACAATTTAAGTGTGTACACCTACCTCCCCATCTTACAAGCCATTTAACTTGAACGAACAAGACATTTGGGGCACTGCTGGAAAGGAAAGGACTCATGAGTGACGTTAACTTATTGATGCTTACACAAGGACGTCCCAGTGTTGGCCGACCAGCGAAGATTTTCCCCTATCAAGACTGTGCAGATTCGGGATACAACCTTGAAGATCAACTAAATTTGATGGATGCAAGGATGAATGACGAGAGAGAGAGAGAGTTAGGGAAAGCCATGATGTCATCGCGAGTTGATAATGATCATAATTTGTCATTATAAATGAATATATTACGATACTCCTCATACACTATAAAAATGCATAGGCTGCGCACCTTTTACGGAGAGTTACAGCACTTTGTGCAACGGTTATCGTCGTACGAGATGGGCCCGGTGACTTGGCATCGAATCCTTTTTTTTTTTTTGCATAAAAAAAAACACCCATAAATCAATCTGTTCTGCATCTAGATATGGTTAAATCGTAGGGCAGACTGAGTTCTTTACACTAGATTCGGCAACTCACCTAGAAGGAACAGAAACTTCAACAGAAAAATTAAACTTATTACACTTCCTACTTCTAGCAGAGAGGTTGGATAGATGTTTCCGGTCATTGTATTTTAAGACTTGCCGATAGGGCGTGCTATTTAAGTAGGTTCATTTCTCTGTGGTCACCAAGCGTTGTCAGGGTAACTTAAACACTGCTTCCCTAAGAAACTGACCTTGTGTCATATTCTGTCCGGTGTGCAGGAGCTGGGTAAATACACACTGCAGGGCAAACCTCACAGTAAATAAAATCAGTGACCTGAATTCAAAACCTGGAATAGGTGTTTGCGTTTCACTACGCTCTAATGCCCTTAGGAAAGGTACCAATTATAAACTATTGCCCTCATGTTCTAGCCGCTGTCAACTGGGGCAGGAGAATATACCGACTTCAATCCTGCATAGGGGTAAGACCCTCCTCAAAGAGCGGCCTAAGTATGACCCTAAACCATCTGATGAGGAGGCTCCAGTCCTGGCACTTTGGGTAATGTGGAGTACTCCTTTATTGACATTATTCGCAGTTTTACCTTGATCCTGAATGTTAGTACCTCATAGGGTCTCATGTATGAATCAAATAAAAGTGTTTGACCATTTAACTGTGGGCAAACAAGTGACTGATGTTTGGATATGGTTGTTACTGTTACACTGCGATATCTGAAACCTTTAAACCGTATTCAAACAAATGAGCTCTTGTTATCTACACACTGTTCTTTTACAATTCATGTCTGTGTTTGTGAGTGTAAAACAAGATTTGGCATTAAATAACCAAGAAGCTAATCACCCAAACAACTAACTAACCTCATGTTCTATAGCTTTTTCAGCCCTCTAACAAGATCCAAGTTTTTTGGGGTTTTTTTATCTTTTCGCTTTCTTTTGTTTTCACTCTGTCGTCTACCGCAGTTAAAAAATATTCTAGATAAAAATTCATTTCTTCTTTTTAATTAACACTGGTTTAATTAATCTGGTCTTCTGTCCGAGCTTGAGTGATTTTTTAAAAATTAAGATACCGAAGAATCTCATAGGTGTCATTTTCATGGACAGATTCTTATTTGGGCATATATCGTTTGTTATTAAGGATAAATTCTTATCGCTAGCACAATTCTCAGTGGATCACCTTTCCCGACCAATCATGCCTACTTTTGTATTCATTTAGAGCCAATTTGTTGCATTCGCTTATTCTATGATTATCCGTTCATGTTTTTACTCTTTTGAGAGTTTTCCATAACAGCATTAGTTGATGGTTTCTTACTGGAGTTTGAGTGACAGCAAGTCTCCTCAAGTCTTCAGGATTCTTCTCACTAATCTGGTCGATCTTAATAATGTTGTTGCTTAGATGGCCTCCACTCGTTCTCTCTTTTTTCCAAGCCCTCTAGTCTCTGTGCTAACCTTTGGTAACTGTAACGAGCCCAACAATTTCAATTGATATGACCGTTACGTTCATGTTCCCGAGTTTTATTTCCAGTTCTCTAGTAAGGTCTTGAAACTTATGTCTCTTTTCCTTTTCTTTCAGTTTATTATTATTATCATCATTATTATTATTATTATTATTATTATTAGTAGTAGTAGTAGTAGTAGTAGTAGTAGTAGTAGTAGTAGTAGTAGTAGTTATTCCTGTAATATTTTCATAACTTCCTGTGATTTTATTGCATCATTTTTTTTTAAATTACCGATCGCTCACACATCAGGCGAAGTGACACCTTCCAAATAAGTCAACGCGTTCTTCAATATCCTCAGAATATACAATCATTTATTTTCTAAGAATATTTCCTTGTTATTATCAGTCGTAGCACTAATATAGATAGATGTGGTAGTAGTAGTAGCAGTATTATAAGTTGCTTTCTTTAATTCCAACACCGCTTATGTGTTTGCTTTATATAGAAATGTTTATTTAATTGTACAAAGACACGTCACGTTTTGAGCGTATGCGATTACACGTAACGATTTATTCTTATATGCATATGCAAGAATATAGGTAAGTTTGGTAAGAAGTTAGGTAGGTAAGTGTTTAGCTTATAGTTTAATCTTTTTGCTTAATTTTCCCACCTTTTGTTGCAACTCGCTTACAAATAGAAAAACAAGATGGATACCATTTACGTGCTTTTATTTTGTTTGCTACCTAGTTTGATTCCATTTTGCTTGTTGGCCTTTTTCTCGCTTTAATACGCATGCGCCGATCAATACATTGAAGAAGCGACCAATTTTGAATCGTGTATCTTGTTTCATAAATACAAAGTGTGAAAAGAAGAAAAAAAAACTATATGTATTACATGGATTGAATAGGATGAAATACAAAGTGAAAAGATAGGAAAATTGTATGTTTGCAAGTCGGGTTAGAGACAGACAGGCACAAAGAAAGACAGACAGATAGACAGTAAGAGAAAAAGCGAGAGAGAGAGAGAGTATGAGACGGAGGCTTAATAGAACAGAGAGAATAGAAATGAAATTAGGAAGTGATAATGACAAAAATAAAAGATAAAATTTTGAAATGAAGAAAGAAAGAAAGAAAAAAAAATGAAAAATTGCAATGAACGTCAGTGATAAGGAAGAAGCTTCAAAAGAAAGAAATAAAAAGAAAGAAATGGAATGAACTTCAGTGATAACGAAAAAGTTTAGAAAGAAAGAAAGAAAGAATGAAAGAAAGAAAGAAAGAAAATGAAATAGAAAATTGCAATGAACTTCTGTGATAAGGAAAAAACTTAGACTGAAAGAAAGAAAGAAAGAAAGAAAGAAATGAAATGAAATGAAATGAAATTCAGAGATAATGAAAAAGCTAAGAAAGAAAAAGAGAAAGAAAGAAAGAAGAAAGGAAATTAACTTCAGTGATGACGAAAAAGCAAAGAAAGAAAGAAAAAAGAAAGAAATAATGTAAGAAAGAGAGAAAGAAAAAAAGAAAGAAAGAAAGAAAGAAGAAATGAAATGAACTTCAGTGATAACGAAAAAGCAAAGAAAGAAAGAAATAATGTAAGAAAGAAAGAAAGAAAGAAAGAAAGAAAGAAAGAAAGAATTAAAATGAATGAGTACCTAAAAAGAATAAAGATTAAAAAACAAAATAGAAAAAAAGAAAAAAGAGTTAAGACAAAAAGCTGTTTTTATGTCAAGAAGTTAGAGAATTGCATTCACTGTACGTTTATATTTACATTTCTGTGTCGATGTTTTTAAAGAATTTCCTTTTTTTTTCTTTGCTTTTTTTTTCTTTTTGTTTTTTTGTTGTTTTTTTTTTTTTTGGTACATAGTTATATTTCAAGTATTCTTATCCAATACAAATAATTTACACAAAGTTTTATGGCTTCAAACATTGGTTTTCTTTTATTTCTTTGTTTAATTGCATCTCAACCTTTAGGAGTTATCTAGTGCCAAATTGATATTTGTAGAAGAATATTACGGTACTGTTTAGCCCATAACTGGGGGAATGAGGGAGTTTAGTACTTTCTAAATCGTTTTCAAAAGTAAACGAAAGAGCATAGCTAAAGTTCGAACTCGCTTACGATGTCACTGTCCAGCGCATTAAACAGTCGGGAGATGCCCGTGATGTAATGGTTATCGTCGTAGGAAATGGACACGACGACACGAGTTCAAATCCTGGACGAGACTCATTGCATTTAACATAGCACTTAATACCCTTAGGAAAGGTATGAATCCAATTATTCTCCCTCCAGCTACGGGTAAATAGTAGGACAGACTGATTCTTCAGCTTTCGTGAGACAACTAGTCTAGGAGAAGGAAAACTCTGAATTCAGACCCGTTAAACTCCACTTAAAGATTGACCTTGTGTCATATCCTGCCCGAGCGGAGGGGTTGGTAAATAGGATTAACCAGTCGACTTCAGGAACCCCACCCCCGTGTTGTTTCAAGTATTCCCACTAAATACTAAAATTATATGGTTCCGAGTAATTATATTCAATAACAATCATTTGTGTGCTTACCCAGTCGGCTGGGGCTGTAGAATAAACCGACCGCTTCTCTGCAGAGGGGTAAGACCGCCCCCACAAACGAGTGTCCCGCACAAGACACTAAACAATCTGATGGTCAGGTTCCAGTAACGCTAGAGCTTTGGGGAATGCGGAGTACTCCTTCATTGCTATCACTTCCAGGTCCACTCTGGCCCGGAGTGGTAGCACCTGATAAGGATCTTATCTATGGGTTAAATAGAACTAATCCGTGGTTTCTTGTGTTTACTGTTATTTGCATTTAAACTGCGTATTTATACTCAACTGAATAGTATAGAACAGAACTGTTTTGACATTTAAACTGCGTACTTATGCTAAGCTGAATTGCTCGAAAATGAACTGTTTTGACATCGAAACTGTGTACTTATACTAAACTGAATTATCTGAAATGAAACTGTTTTGACATTAACTCAGTGTATTGCTCATTCGGCTAGGGCTGTAGAATACACCGACTGCCCCTCTGCACAAGGGTAAGACCCCCACCAACGAGTGTCCTGATATGACACTAAACAATCTCATGGTGAGGTTCCAGTCATGCTGGAGCTTTGAAGAATGTAGAACACACCTTCATTGCCATTGCTCCCAGGTCCACTCTGGTCCGGAATCGTAGTACCTGATACGGCCCTATCAGTGGGCTAAATAGAACTAACTGCATACTTATGCTAAACTGAATTGTTTGAATTCGAATTGTTTAATCAAACTGAATAGCTAAAAAAGAAATGTTTTTGACGATTCAACAGTACTTATATTAAACAGCGTGCTTATGCAAAATGAATTGTTTGAAATTGAACAGTTTTTGACATTAGAACTGTACTTACACTAAATTGAATTGTTTGATATGGAACTGTTTTAACATTTAACTGTGTGTAAACAAAATCTGAACTTATACTAAACTGAATTAGCTGAATTAGAACTGTTTTGACAATTATACTGTGTACTCAGGCTAAACTGAATTGTTTGAAATGGAACTATTTGCACAAAAATGGATTTGACGTTAAATAACCTTCAAAGTTTGATATGCCATAAAACCCAAAATACCAACCAACAATCATGTGTGTGCACACAGTTATATGATTTCAAATAGCTAATGATAATAACCATACGAGAAATATTAGAGGTTCATATAATTATTCTTAATACAAATACGTTACAGCTATATGGATTTAAGTATTTAGATACCTCTTTTACAAGGGGAGGGCGTCCTCGTAGTGTAATGGTTAAAACGAGGGCGTGTGGATTCGTAATAAGCGAGTTCGTATTCCAGTCGCGATATTACGTTCATCTTTGGGCAAATACCCTTGGGAAAGGTATGAACCTCCTCATCCTACCAGCTATAGGTTCGATAGTACTGTTTTGAATATGGATTATCTCCTCTTTGATAATCTAAGCTATAAAAGCTATACATTTCCGCTTGTCAATTAGACGAGTAGTAAGATTCTTAATTGAATAAAAGATTACTAGACAGAATCTCTTGTCCTGTTTTCATTACAAGTACAACGACTGTTCTTCTAAGAGAATGGCTTTAGCATTAAATAACCTATAAAGGTTGATATGCCATTAAACAAAGAAACCATGCCATCTTTTACTATGGCCTAGCTCCTTTCTTTGGGTTCTTCTGTCGTCGCTAGCGCTATCTCTCACGCCACCATATTGTTTCGCTAGTTTGTTGTCTTTACGTCATTTCTCGTTGTTACAAGCTCTTATTCAGATGATGAATAGCAAGATCAAATTTTTATGTATCCATTGCTTTATTTATTGACGACTTCACTCATTGTCAGCAGCAAGAGATAGAAACTTAGATCAAATCGCTTCGTTGTTCTCTCTGCAGACTAAAGTAATACTGTAATTGATCTTCTAGCTTTCTTGAATCATTCGATCATTGTGGTATTATTCAATAAAGTAGGAAAATCTCTTAATAAAAGTAGAGTAGAATTTAAATATGTTCTATTCGTTAAACTATGTGAGGAATACCGTTAGAATGTTACTGGAGGTGCCCGTGGTGTAATGGTACTATTTACCAACCCCTCCGCTCGGGCAGGATATGACACAAGGTCAGTTTTTAAGCGGAGTTTAACAGGTTTGAATTCAGAGTTTTCCTTCTCCTAGACTAGTTGCCTCACCAAGGCTAAAGAACCTAGTCCGTCCTACTATTTACCCATAGCTGGAGGGAGAATAAGGGGGTTCATACCTTTCCCAGTGAACGTAATAGCGCGACTGGAGTACGAACTCGCGTACTACGATTCTGCAGTTCATCGCTTTAACCATTACACCACGAGGACACCCTCAATCAGCCCGTGGTGTAATGGTTATCGTCACAGGATATGGACACGGCGACACGAGTTCAAATCCTGGACCTGACAGATTGCATTTCACATAACACTAATACCCTTGGGAAAGGTATGAATCCAATTATTCTCCCTCCAGCTATGGGTAAATAGTAGGGCAGACTAGGTTCTTCAGCCTTGGTGAGGCAACTAGTCTAGGAGAAGGAAAACTCTGAATTCAAACCTGTTAAACTCCGCTTAAAAATTGATCTTGTGTCATATCCTGCCCGAGCGGAGAGGTTGGTAAATGCCGTTAGAATGTTACTCGGTTTGACTGATATGAGATGAACTCAGTAACCGTAGCACAGTCGGTTGCGGTCGTAGATTATACGACTGCATCTCTGCAGAAGGGGTAAAATCTATCCCAAAGAGTGTCCTGGATATGAAATTAAACCATCTGATGGTGAGGCTGATCGCTTCTTGGTCTTTTGGCTGGGCCGTCTGGCATTCGTGCCGAATGGGCGATCGAAATCAAGAGCAGATTCGGGGCCGAATAGGCTCCCAGTTTCGGCTGGGCAACCTTCGGGTGGGCGAACTGCTTTTCAGACCCCTTGTATAGCACTAGACCTCACGGTCTAGTTCAACCTATATTCTGGCATACGTGCCCGGACCTAGATTTAGACCCGTGATACTGCTTGATTCATTAGACCCACATTGCACTTAGTGGGACAATGACTAGCAGGGTTCAAGTCTCGGCTCGTTCCCGACCTTCCCCTCCCCTTTATCTCCACTTTAATCGGTCTTCTGGCTTTTGACCTTGTTTCAAGTCCTGTCTGGCGGGAGGCAGTGACAAATATCATCTGATGGTGAGGCTTCAATCAGTGGGGCTCAAGGGAATATGGATTACTCCATCATTACCATTACTCCCAAGTACCATCTGACTCCCGTGTGTTAGTGCCTGATAGGTTCCTATCCAAGGGTCAAATAGAACTGTTTCACATTTACACTGTGGGCAAACAAAGGACTTACGTTAAACCGAATTATAAGAAATAGAACTGCTTAATCCTTTAACTGTGTTTTAACTAATTGATTAGTTAATAATTGATAGCAATACTTAAAACCCTTTGAAGGTATGCCTGAATTGAATTATTCGTATTACATGGCAATACATCGAACCATTTTCCTGGGTACAGATAAATGAATCCAATTGAATTGAATAGGTTCTGTTAAATAGCAATACTTGAAACACTTTGAAGGTATGCCTGAATTGAATTATTCGTATTACATAGCAATATATCGAACCATTTTCCTGTGTACAGATAAATGAATCTTATTAAATAGAATATTTTGTGTTAAATAGCAATACTTGTAACCACTTCATTGTGTGCAAATAATTGATCAATATTGAATAGAACAATAATAGCGATAATTGAAGCCAGTGAGGTGCCTATGGTGTAATGGTTATCGTCGTAGGAAATGGACACGGTGACACGAGTTCAAATCCTGGACCTGACAGATTGCATTTCACATAACACTGATACCCTTGGGAAAGGTATGAATCCAATTATTCTCCCTCCAGCTATGGGTAAATTGTAAGGCAGACTGGATTCTTCAGCCTTGGTGAGGCAACTAGTCTAGAAGGAAAACTCTGAATTCAAACCTGTTAAACTCCGCTTAAAAATTGACCTTGTGTCATGTCCTACCCGAGTGGAGGGTTTGGTAAATAGGGTAATTGAAGCCATTTAACTGTAGAAACAATAGCAATACATGTGTCCAAACAAATTACTTTTAACTCATTTAAAAATAAAAGTACCAACAAACCGTTTCCAAACAAATGACTGATATTAAATCGGGATTATTACATAGCAATACTTGAGGTCGCTTATGAGCATTGTTATTAAATGTAAAGTTTTAATTCAAGTTTTAAAAGAATTGAAATTTCTAAACACTACAAAAGCTTTAATGAATTATTTGTCTCACGAAATAATCACATGTTTTTATTACTCGCTATTATTACATGTATAGATAATTCTTTGAGTCAGGGATGTGCAATAATCATTTAGTTTTATTACGTTGTCCAAATTAAGACTAAGGACAAAAAGAAAAATATTCAAATCGATAAATCTCTTTGCAGTCACTTTAAGCTGTATTAAACTAATTAGGGTGACATTACACAAAAATGATTTAGATGTTAATTTTTTTAATAAAAAATATAGATCATCAATGAGAAATCATGGGAAATTGTGAGAAATTTTTCAGTTTTAAAGAATTGGTTGATGCATGATTGAAATGAAAGAAAGAAAGAAAGAAAATCGGGAAGGAAAAGAAAGAAAGAAACAAACAAACAAACGAAATCATGAAGAGAAAGAAGAGGGAGAAAATATGAGAAATATAATAGAAAGAAAGAAAGAAAGAAAGAAAGAAAGAAAGAAAGAAAGAAAGAAAGAAAGAAAATCGTGAAGGACAAGAAAGAAAGAAAGAAAGAAAGAAAGAAAGAAAGAAAGAAAGAAAGAAAGAAAGAAAGAAAACCCTGAAGTAAAAGAAAGAAAGAAAGAAAGAAAGAAAGAAAGAAAGAAAGAAAGAAAGAAAGCCCTGAAGTAAAAGAAAGAAAGAAAGAAAGAAAGAAAGAAAATTGTGAAGGAAAAGAAAGAAAGAAAGAAAGAAAGAAATGAACAAACAAACAAACAATCAATATCATGAAGAGAAAGAAGAGGGAGAATATAAGAGAAATATAATTGAAAGAAAGAAATAAGAAAGAAAGAGGCAAAATACCAGTACGGGGAAAAGAAAGGAAAATGAGAGAAACAAAGGAAAAAGTTGGAGATATGTATAAATAAGAAAGAAAGACATAGATTAGAAAAAAGAAAGAAAGCAATGAAAGAAGAAGTGCAGAACGTTGAACAAAAGAAAATTAACAAACAAAAAACAAACCCATAAAAGAAAGAAAGAAAGAAAGAAAGAACATTGGAAAAAACTCAAGGAAAAGTGTTCAAAGAAAAAGGAGAAAAATGTTACTGAATTTGAAAAAATATCACACACAATACACATAGATAGATAGATAGATAGATAGATAGATAGATAAAAAAAAACAACTTCAATCTAGAATACAGCCAAATCAACAAAACAGCGTAAAAGAATGGATGATCGAAATAGGCTAGAGCATGACGCGATCGTTTTAGCGGCTCTACACTGTTTTCTTTCAGTAAATTGTTGTCATGTGACTATTATTGTTGCAGGAACTGTACGTGTTCTTAAATTCTTCCTATTTATCCTAAGGGTAGCTACTTTTATAAGACCGGTTGCGTATGCAAATTTGAAAGAAAAACCCATTTAGAGATAAATAAAAACCACGATATAGACCAGTCCATAAAAATGGTCTAAGATTCCTGTATATTTAAATAAACTGGTATATGAATAGATGAAAATGTGTCTTGAATATTAGTATAAAGATAATTTTTTTAAAAAAAGTAATTAAACAATAAAAAAGAATGAATTGAAAGAGTTTGTGAAGATTTATAGCAATTATTTAACGTCAACCCGGGGGAAAAAAGTCGACGTAAATAGAGAGCAAGAGAGATGGCTGGAGAAAAGAAAGAAAGAAAGAAAGAAAGAAAGAAAGAAAGAAAGAAAGAAAGAAAACGTTGGGAGTAACAAGAAAGAAAAAACAAGGAAAAAGACGGAAGAGAAAGACAAATCGAAAAGGAAGGAAGGAAGGTGCGAGGTAGAGAAGAGGAAGAAGTAAAAAAAAAAATATGCAGAGATTGTTATCTGTGAATTAGTATAAATTAAATAAATTAAATAAATAAGTGAAAAAATCTATTTTGAAACAAGTAAAATTAAAGCAATACACTAAATAAAAGGGTGAGTAAGGAACAAGGAAAGAAGAAAAGATGGAGGAAGACGAGAAAAAACGAAAGAATGAATATCCTAGAAAGAAAGAAAGAAAGAAGGGTAAAGTGAAAAAGAAAGAAAAAAAGCGGCACGAGGAAAGTGAGAAGAAAAGAAAGAGAAAGGGAGGAAGAGAAGCAAAAATAAAGAAATCATCTTATCAAGGAAAGTGAATAATTTTAAACAAGAATGAAATATAAGAATGAAAATAACCCGGTATTATTAGAAAGAAAGAAAGAAAGAAAGAAAGAAAGAAAGAAAGGTACTAAATTAACTAGATATACCAAGTAAAAAATGAATAAAGTAAAAAACATGAAAATAGTTGATGATTTGAGGAATGAAAAGTTGCAAGGAAGAAAGATGTAACAGAAGAACAAGAACAAGAAGAAAAAAAAGAAGAAGATATATGAATAAACGGAAAAATAGGCAATAAAAATGTAAGAACTGGTGAATGAATGTGTGAAGGAAAGAACCCAGAGAAGAAATTGAATATTATCTGAACAATAATGCATATTAACATTCGCCGTTTTTACTTGTTTCTTTCACAACAGAATCCCGCACCTTGGTATTTGGGTTGCGGCATCAAAGATTTTTTTTTCTACGCATGCGCATGTACAAACCATGGCAGCCATTGCCAGTAATTTGATTATGGCGCTTGTTGTTGGAAAGTGAAGAAAAAGGCGGGAATCCTGGGGCTGGAAATATGAAAACCAACCACTTTTTTTTTGGCATCTTCTTCTTCTTCTTCTTATTATTATTATTATTATTATTATTATTATTATTAATGTTTTGAGGGATCCATTCTATATACAGACAAGGTATCATTTCTGTTTTGTTGATGCCAGAGGACCTTTATGTAGAGATGTAAATACGAGTTCACTTATGCATTTATGTAAGAGCATAGAAATGCCTGTAAACTGATGTACAAGTATATGAAGGTGTGTGTAATATATATATATATATATATATATATATATATATATATATATATATATATTCATATATGTTAGTTGTATGTGTGCGCGCAAAAAGCATGCGTAAGCATTTATGCAAATATGTATGCATTTTTCACTATGTTTGCAAACGATTCAGTGCAAATGCAGCTATGAATCCTGTATATGCAAATAGATGCATATCTTTACTCAAATGAATGCGAATAAAAATACACTATATCATATCCATGCATTAATATCTGCATGAATGTAACTACGTAAGTATCCACTTACACGGTCGTTCTTGTTGACATATGTTGTATGGGAAAGATGGCGATATATGCTCGCACAGTAAAATTAACCGGTGTAGGCCAGATATAAGTAACTTATAATTCAAAAGGAACTGTTTGCTTTTAAAATCAGCATTCAAAATTTTGACAAGACATTTTCGCAATCCCCAACCAGCGTCAAAAAGATAAATATCTTAGTTGGTTGGTTGGGTTTTATGGTATCTCAAATTTTGTAGATTATTTAGTGCCATATTCTGTATGTATACGTTTAACCTAAGATTTCTAAGTGAATACTTTGTAGATATAATTTTTGATAAACTGAATTGGCCGAATGAGTAGAATGTTCACCAATGGTCTGGGAGACCGGGGTTCAATCCCAGGTCAAATCATACCAAAAACTCAAAAAATGGTACTTGATGCCACCTTGCTTAACACCCAGCATTATAAGGTATGGATCAAGGGTAAAGTGGAGCAATCAAGGGAAAGGAGTAGCGCCCTCTACGACACCTTGGTGTAATAGCTATTGGAAAGGAACCGTCGGGTCGCCCTCAACAACCGTCACCAACTTAAAAATGGTTTCAGTTCATCATATTTTTTGGTACAACCCTGTCTCTCTTAAGAACGACAAAACGTCATCCATTTTAACATTCGCAAACAGATCGCTCAAGTTATTCAGCTTCATGAGAGCGAAAGCTCTACATTCTATGAGAACATGTTTAACGGCGCAAGGTGTTTGATATGTCAAACACTGTGGTTGTTGTTCCTGTTTCAGTATGAAAGAGTGTGTAAGCCTGGTATGATCGATGCGTAGCCGGGATATTATGACTAGGCGCTCTTTGTGATTTTCTGAAAGCTAGTCTCCATTCTCCCAAAGTGGGCTGGATTTGAAGATAAACATTTTTCTTTCATACGTAAAAAGTGTGTAAGCTATTGATTAAAAAAAGGATTTTGGACAACTAATCATTTGTTAATCTATCAAAAAGTCTATATTTTAGAATAATTTTAATCTTTATCCACAGCAAGTTTCTTAAAAAAAATTGATAATATCCTTGAAAATGAGCAAAGATTTTTGCTAGTTTATGGGGGAGTGATCCATACAATTTTGGTATAAAATTAGACGAGCGTTGATAAGTCATAGGGTGCCTTGAAAAACAGTAAAAATTGTTAAAATCAACGTTGTTCGTATTTGTAACAAAACTTGCCAAAGGTATATTTACAGTTTCAAATAATCCCATGTTAGTTTCATTGGCGCAGTCTTGTCGGTGAGGTTTAGAATACGCTATGTGTGTCCCCTTCAGATGATTAAGTACCACAGAAAAAGATATGCCTGGGCTAGTACACTAAATTCTATGCAATGTTGAGGCTCTTTTTCTTGACATTATTTATATTGCTCCAGAGTGGTAGTACCTGTTCAGGGTCTCATCTGTGGATTAAAAAGATCTGTTTAAAACATATCATTTTTGTGTAGGGATACACGAAACGATGTAACTGCGTACAAGCATAGGAGTAGGTAAGAAAATTTAGCGGTTGTAGTCGAGGGCGACCCGAAGGATCCCTTTTCAATAGCTACTACACCGAGGGCGCTAGTCTATTCCTTAGATTACTCCACTTTACCATTGATCTGCACTTTACAATGCTGAGTGTTAAACAAGTTTTTGGTATGACTTGACCTGGGATTGAACCCAGGTCTCCCAGGCCATTGGCGAACGCTCTATCTATTATGCCAATAAAATAGAATTATTATAGTCAAATGCAAATCATTTTTATAAATAACAATTATTTGTTTACTATCTTGTTATAATTATTAATTACTTGATCCTTTAATTTCTCGCAAAATAGCATAATTAATAGGAATAATTATTTTAAAATATAATTATTTATAAATTGTTGGTATTGGATAGGAATGCTAAAAGACACAATGAAAATCATCGCAATTAAATATTCACAAATTAATCGAATTTCGAAATAAAATAACTCCCAAGAATTTGCTATGACATTAGACATTTAAAACAAATCAAACATATTTTGGCGTGCAGAATTCACACACACACACACACACACACACACACACACACATATATATATATATATATATATTGAGAGAGAGAGAGACAAGTTAGAATAGCGTAGACACAGAGTAAACAATAATCGACAGTTTCTCACCTAGGTGTTCTTTCGTGTGCAAAAATCTGTGTTAAACCATCAGATTTGGTTTGATGCTCATATGGCCGAGAAACAGAGACGCTTAGCCTTGTTTTTTCAAAGCTATACTAACTACGTTATATATATATATATATATATATACACAAAAAAAAATCACTGATACAGAGCACTCTTTATTTACAAATCTACTAAAGTGCATATACATGTGTGTGTCCAAAAGATATCATATTTAAATCTATCTCAATATTAATTGAATTACCATGGCTAGAAAATTTGGCATATACCAACAGGTGACATACGAAACACTGAACTGAACGACTTTATTGGGTCTCATCAGCAGTGCATATCGTGATCTCCACCACTGGAGATCGAACCAACTACCACAAAAGCCGAAACTCTACACTGGGTCACCGGTCCTTATCAGATATAAGCGATGCCAAATTAACTATTCATGGTGAAAATGCACGACGACTTGACCTCCTGTGTCTTGAAGGAAACAGCTGTTCAGTGTTCCGTAAGTCACATGTAGATGTTTGCCGAATTTTCTAGTCAAGGTAATTCAATTAATATATCAATTCCTCTATTCAAATATAATATGATATATATATATATATAGGATAATATCATAAGATATTGATACTCATGATCCACACATTTGTAGAGAAACAAATTAAGTTTATTATTAAGGCTTTCAGCTACACCTGGTTTTCTATTGTTCGCTTGGTGTTAGAAAAGCGGTTCGAGACTTTTATATGGCCGGGGCAAGGACAAGCCTCTGACCGAAAAACGAAGAGGGAAACAGGGGAAAATGTTAGAGGAATAAAGAAGGAGTATTTTGAAAAAAGAAGAGGAAATAAAAAGAAGACAATATAAATGAATATACACAAATAGGGGAAGTTATTAGAAAAAACTAGAAGGAAATGAAGAGTATAGTATGAGTAAAAACATGAATGAGTATAGACGAAGAACGAAAGATAAGAAGGATAGCAGTAAGAACTGATGGGCATAGTGAGAGTAACATACAACTCCGTTGATATGAATAAATTTTATTTTAAGGAATTGGGAGAGAAAGCATACAGGGAAAAGAAAAATTATCATAAAATCTTTTACCGGTGAACTGATCATGTTTTTATCATCCTTATATATACATATATATACGAGGATCATTAAATAAGCTTCCAGACTTTTTTCGAATGGGCATTTTATTGGTAGTACACACATGAAACTCTAGTCCCCCTTCGAAGTAATCTACTCCGGCTGCAATAGACTTGTTGTACCGTTCCAACAACTTCTCGAAGGCCCCATGGAAGTCCTCTTGTCTGAGCGTGTTTATTAACTTCGTCACAGCCTCTTTCATCTCCTCAATTGTCTCATAACGACAGCCTCTGAGCTTAGGGAATAACCAAAAGTCACAGGGAGCAAAGTCTGGAATATAGGGAGGCTGAGGAACTGTCTTGATGCCCATCTTGGTCAAATAGTCTGTGACAAGGATGGAGTTGATGACTGGTGCATTGACCTGTTGGAAATGCCACTGACCCGATTTGAAGAGTGCTGGTGTCTAACCCACGGAATCTCTTCCTGAACTTCTTTAAAACCTCAACATAGTAACTCTAACCCTAACCCTAACCCTTTGGCCATCCACTCTGGTCTATTGACTTCCTTACTCCTCGTACACTTCTCATCATCCCTCACAGACTCCCTGCCTTCCTTGAATCTCTTATGCCATTCAAAAACTGATGCTCAATTCATGCAAGATGGTGGAAAAGCTGTCTGAAGCATTCCATACGTTTCTCTGGCATTTTTACCAAATTTATAACAAAATATTTTTGCATATCGTTTCTAACGTGTCCTCACGTCCAGATTGCATTTTTGAAATTCACCAGCTGTTCCAATCAGGCTTTAACAGGGTGTATTCCAATTGCTGCTGTAGCTGTTCATTTGAACCTGAAATCATAAAAAATGGTCAGCCATCTCATAAGATGTATAGCAATAATATACTGAATTTTCAAGAGTCTACGACAAAAAAAGTCATGAATCTTACTGAATTCTGTTTATTATAAATATAGTTTTTGCTTACACACAGTTAAATGTTAAATGTTATATATATACTTTAACTATATTTTATTAAAGCTGATAGAAAAAGATTTTTAGTCACCTTTTTTTAGCGTTTTCTTATTTGCGTATGAGATGTCGCAAATGAGGATGAATGCTGGATAATAATTGCCCGAAATCTCTGACCTTGTATTTGAATGCACAGTCCATTGGTACTGGTTAGAATGGAGATGCAATCTTCCAATGGAGATGCAGTCTCCCAATGGAGATGAAATCTTCCAATGGAGATGCAGTCTCCCAATTGACATACTATCTTCCAATGGCGATGCAGTCTCCCAATGGAGATGAAGTCTCCCAATGGACATAATATCTTCCAATGGAGATGCAGTCTCCCAATGGAGATGAAGTCTCCCAATAGACATAATATCTTCCAATGGAGATGCAGTCTCCCAATGGAGATGCAGTCTCCCAATGGACATACTATCTATACTTTAACTATATTTTATTAAAGCTAATGATTAAGATCGAAAGTAGATATACCGGGCCTTAATATCAGACAATTAATAAGCAGCCTTCATTTGCGAAAATCATATTTAATCAACAGTTCATCCCAAATGGATGTAGCATCCCAATGGACATAATATCTTCCAATGGAGATGCAGTCTCCCAATGGAGATGCAGTCTCCCAATGGAAATGCTATCTTCCAATGGAGATGCAATCTTCCAGAAGACATCTTATCTTCTAATGGTAATGCAGTCTTCTTATTGATACACAACATTGATTCCACATAATGTGCACTACTATTAGCAACGATAAAGTTTAATTTTGTTTGGATTTACGGCACATCAACCACTGTAGGTTAGAAACGCAAAATCTATTTTTTTACCAATAAACATTTCAAATAACTCAGTTTATCATAAGTATAGTTTTTGTTTACACTCAGTTAAATGTTAAAACAGTTCTATGTTTAAAAAATTCAGTTTAGCATAAGTACACAGTTTCAAGGTCAAAAAACAGTTCTATTTTACACAATTTAGCATAAGTACACAGTTTTTTAGGTCAAAACTGTTCTACTTCAAGCAATTCAGTTAAGCATAGGTACAGTTTAGTTCTATTTTACCCATACATAGGACCCTATCAGGCACTACCACATCGGGACAAAGTGGACCTGGGAGCGTTGGCACTGAACGGGTCCCCGCATTCCCAAACGTCCAGGATCCTCACTGTCAGACTGTTTAGGTGGTTGGGCTCTTATCCCACAGCAGAGAAGTAGTCAGTGTTTTCTACTGTCTCAGCCGAGTGGGCAAACGATAAAGTTAAGGTTATATCTTTTATAATACACAAGGCATGATTGTTAGAGTGTTCATCAATGGCCCGGAAGACCTGGGTTCAGTCCCTGGTCGAGTCATACGAAAGACACAAAAAATATTATTTGATGCCTCCTTGCTTAACACTCAGCATTATAAGGTATTGATCAAGGGTAAAGGGGAGCAATCCAAGGAAAGTAGTAGCGCCTCCCCCTACACCTTGGTGTAGTAGCTATCAAAAAGGGTTGATGTGCCGTAAATCCAAACAAAATTAAACTTTATCGTTGCTAAAATTAGTACACATTATGTGGAATCAATGTTTTGTATCAATAAGAAGACTGCATCACCATTAGAAGATAAGATGTCTTCTGGAAGATTGCATCTCCATTGGAAGACTGCATCTCCATTTGGAGACTGCATCTCCATTGGAAGATAGTATGTCCATTGGGAGACTGCATCTCCATTGGGAGACTGCATCTCCATTGGAAAATAGTATGTCCATTGGGAGACTGCATCGCCATTGGAAGACAGTATGTCCATTGGGAGACTGCATCTCCGTTGGAAGATAGCATCACCATTGGGAGACTGCATCGCCATTGGAAGATAGTATGTCCATTGGGAGACTGCATCTCCATTGGGAGACTCCATCTCCATTGGAAAATAGTATGTCCATTGGGAGACTGCATCTCCGTTGGAAGATAGTATGTCCATTGGGAGACTGCATCTCCATTGGGAGACTGCATCTCCATTGGAAGATAGTATGTCCATTGGGAGACTGCATAACTTACATAATAATCCCAATAAAAATAAAATGAATAGTAATCTATTTTTATGCAACCAATCATTCTAACTAGAAACGCGATAAATCAGTAACAAAATTATTTTACTTAGATATACATTGTCAATAGACAGCAAGTTACTTTTAATAAAGGTGTGGGAAGTTATTTTTATTTGTTCATCTAATAGTTAGGGAATCCATTATTATTTAACTTTTTAAATGTTGATTAACTCTTTGTTAAATATTGTGTAAGAGAAGATAATTTTGATTCGATTAATCAATTTTTTTTTATTACAGTAATCTTATATCTTTGTACGCATTCGCAAAGATACATAAGGAGTTATTGCTCGACTATTTTATAAGAGAAAGCGGTAAATCAATAACAAGAAGGGTGAACTAAAACATCAAGAAAGAGAATTTTATCATTGATGCTGAGTTCATAAGTGAATTGAAGATGTGATTTTAGGCTTTTTCTTTTGAATAGATTTCTAGCTTGTATAAAGATGGCATCGATATGTAGATAATCTATAACGTGGTTGCAGCCACACTCTCGACAATGATAAAGATCAAAAGTAGATATACCAGACCTTAATATCAGAGATTTCGGACAATTAATAAGCAGCCTTCATTTGCGACAATCATAGTTAATCAACTGTTCATAAATTTTGATACAGGATTATAAACTCCATCAATTATCAATCTAAAAAGTCTTAAAACGAACCAATAACAAATTTCTATTTAGTTTTTCTTATATCTTCCGAAAAATGACAAAACATTATATACGTCATAATATAATAAACATGAAATGACAAGGTGGCAATACTAAAGGGAAGAAAAATTCCACTATTTTGTTGTATGAAAGCCTATTTATATAAATGGAATAACATTAAATTGGGGACAAATTAATCCTTTTAAATTTTAGAAAAGGTTGGGTATTTGATCCACCCTAATTATTAATCGGCAGAGGAAAGGAACTACTGAAATTTCGGAGAAGAGGAAAGGAACTACTGAAATTTCGGAGCTGAGGAAAAGAAAAGGCTACTAAAAAAACAACTTTAGATTCTTGTCTCTCATTTTTGAAATAATCCTACAAGAAAATCTATTGCCTAAATACATTACACACACACACACACACACACACACACGCACACACACACATATATATATATATATATATAGAGAGAGAGAGAGAGAGAGATGTATATGGAGATGTATGTGTGGTTAATCATTCGATTCGACCTCATACCTTCTCTTTTTTATTTCTCAACTTATGAAAGGAAAATCATGAAGATAAATGGATCTGTTAATCATCTCCAACTTTTTTCTATCGATCTAGTTGGGGTATCAATTACGAGACTTTGATCTTGATGACAAGTTACTGGGCATTACACGGGAAGTCATGAGTAAAACTTTGCTAAGACCATTAAACTGAATACACGTCAAACCTTCAATTAGACCAGTGATTTGCAACTGTACGATGTAAATTAAAAATATGATAATATTTAGTTAAATCGAGTAGAATGTTTTCTATCTGTTCTAACGAAGTTATCTTGTGTTAAACAATAGACTATTGGTAGCTATCATATGCAAGTTATTAGATATGTTTGAAAAGATTCTAACCGATAAGGTGTCCCCTTGTGTAGTTGACAGGGGATGACTCCAGAGACCAGTTGAGAGCTTGGTTTTGATGAGACGTAGTTGAATGATTGTAAACAAGGATTTCAAGTATTACTTATTAACATTATTATTTCTATTCATCCATTATTCTTTTGCAATAGGAATAATTTACACACAGCTGAATAGTTTCAAATAACTAATAATGATTATCCTTGACAAGTGATTGGATATTTTTATTTGACCCCAGTTAAAATTCTGGAGATAAATTACAGCGTCACTTTAGTTAATAGAGAGACCCACGAAGCGAGCGGTAATCAAGATTCCAAACTCTGGTTCCCGGCTTATCCGAAGTTGTAAAATGTTATTCTTCAAAGAAATAAAGTTCTGAGCACACAATGTGGTCTTCATCATCATACTGGGAAAAAACATGCGAGAGAAAATGATGAATGGACGAGACAAGATGGCGGTTCGAGGGAAACAGCGATATCCAAATGATAATAAGTGGAGAAGGATGATCGTGAAAGGAGTCATTGTAACGCTTGATGTCAGGATGTATGAGTCACAATAAAGGGTCAACAAAGCGTACGTTTTTGATAAGTTGGTTGGTTGGTTGGTTTTTATGGCATATCAACCTTTGTAGGTTATTTAACGCTAAATCCATTTTCATGCAGATAATCAGTTCTATTTCAAACAATTCAGTTTAGCAACATTTGTTAAAAACATTTCTATTTCAAGCTATTAACTTTAGACAAACACTTCTAATTCAGCTAATTCAGTTTAGTATTAGTATAGATTTTGTTTACACACCGTTGAATGTCAAAACAGTTCTATATCAAACAATTCAGTTCAGCGTGAGTACAATTTCAATGTCAAAAACAGTTCCATTTCAAACAATTCAGTTTAGCTTAAGTATGCATTTTAAATATAAGTACATAGTTTAATTGTCAAAACATTTCTATGTAAAGCTATTAAGTTTAGTCAAACAGTTCCAATTCAAACAATTCAGTAAAGCATAAGTATGCTGTTATTTAACCCCTAGATAGAGCCCCATCAGGTGCTGTCATTCTGGGCCAGAGTAGGCCTAGGAGCAATGGCTCCGATCCCCAAAGCCCAACATCACTGGAACCTCACCATCAGATTGTTTAGTGTCATAATCCAGGACACTCGTTGTGGAGAGTCATACCCCTCTGCAGAGGTGCAGTCGGTGTATTCTACGGCCCCAGCCAACTGGGCAAGTTTGTGAAAGGCAAGAGAAACGGACATAAGTTTGTTTGAATATGATCATTAAATGCCCTGATATTAAAAATATGTTCTGTCCCCATTGTTTTTATTTCTTACATAAAATGAATAATTATTTCCAAAATTGAAATAATTTTGATATTGCCTTATACAACCACATTGCACCTCAATATTAATATCGCTTAGCATCGAAATTTACATCAAAAATCATTTTTTCGAGATATAATTTTGGGCAAAATAGGTATAATATTATGCTTTATTGTTTAGCTATGTATTGATATAATCTTTTTGCTGATATTTTATTTTGTATAATAATATAAATAGTTCCAACTCTTCGCACACATTCTTCTAAAGAATAATTGCAGCTTTACCTGCTTATAATAATGTATATAAATAAGGAATACTTTTAGTAGAAATATATGTTTTTCATTACATTTAAAACTATAATGAATGAACTGTTCAAAAATTTTGATACAGGATTATAAACTCCATCTATTTATCAATCTAAAAAGTCTTAAAACGAACCAATAACAAATTTCTATTTAGTTTTTTTTATATCCTCCGAAAAATGACAAAGCATTATATATGTCATAATATAATAAACATGAAATGACAAGCTGGCTATACTAAAGGGAAGAAAAATTCCACTATTTTGGGGCATGAAAGCCTATTTATATAAATGGAATAAAATTAGATTAGGGACAAATTAATCCTTTTAAATTTTAGAAAAAGTTGGGCATTTGATACACCCTAATTATAAATCAGCAGAGAAAAGGAACTACTGAAGTTTCGGAGCAGAGGAAAGGAACTACTGGAATTTCGGAGCAGAGGAAAGGAACTACTGGAATTTCGGAGCAGAGGAAAGGAACTACTGGAATTTCGGAGCAGAGGAAAGGAACTACTGGAATTTCGGAGCAGAAGAAAGGAACTACTGGAATTTCGGAACAGAGGAAAGGAACTACTGGAATTTCGGAGCAGAGGACACTCCTCCACGTTTATTGACTTTGGCGACAATTTAACGGTTTGGTTTGTGGGGTTTTATGACATATCAACCTTTGTAGGTTATTTAATGCCAAATCAATGTTTATATAAATAATATGTTCTATCTAAAACAATTCAGTTTAGCATAAGTACACAGTTTAATTATCAAAATATTTCTATATCAAACTATTCAAGCAGTTATATATAACAATTCAGTTTAGTGTAAGTACAGTTTCAATGTCAAAAACAGTTCAATTTCAAATAATTCAGTTTAACATAAGCACGCAGTTTAAATGCAGGTACAGTTTAATTTTGAAAAATATTTCTATTTCGAGCTATTCAGTTTAGTCAAGCAGTTCTAATTCAGCTAATTCAGTTTAGTATAAGTACAGATTTTGTTTACAAATAGTTAAATGTCAAAACAGTTCTATGTTAGACAATTCAATTTAGTCTAAATACAGATTCAATGTCAAAAAGCAATTCAATTTAAAATAATTCAGTTTACCATAAGTACACAGTTTAAATATAAGTACGAATTAATTGTCAAAAACATTTTTATTTCAAGCTTTTCAGTTCAATCATACAATTCAGTTTAGCATAAGTATTCCATTAGTTCTATTTAACCCATAGATAGGGTCCTCTCAGGTGCTACCCCTCCGGGCCAGAGTGGACCTGGGAGTGATGGCAATAAAGGTGTACTCAGCAGTTCCCAAAGCCCCAGCATCACTGGAACCTCACCATCAGATAGTTTAGTGTCATATACAGGACACTCGTTGGGGGGGATGTCTTACCCCTCTGCAAAGGTGCAGTCGGAGTATTCTACCGCCCAAGCCGACTGGCCAAGGCAATGAAGGGGTGCTCCGTATTCCCCATGGCCCCGGTATTACTGGGACCTCACCATCAGACTGTTTAGTATCATATACAGGACACTCGTTAGGGGGTCTTACCCTTCAGCAGAGAAGCAGTCGATGTATTGTACAGCCCCAGCCGACTGGACAAGACAATTTAAGATTTTATTCTTCAAAATAAAAATCTCTCATTACGTTTTCTTGATTTGAGACGAATCTATCGGTAGGTTGAAACCCGAAAGAATTAAACGGTTCCAAAAGTTGAAATGGTTCAAAAGTGATTGGTATGTTGACACAAAGTGTCTGTCTTTCGCCTTTTCTTTGAAAATATCGTCATCTCTTTATTGTGTCTTTGTCTACATCAGCAATCTTTGACACTCTGCAAAACAACATTATTAAAAAAGATATGAACAATGAATGAAATGTAAGTGTTTTTGGTTATTTGTTTGCGTTACTTTTTTGTGGTGGGTGGGGGGTTCAAGATATGTTCACAATGTATCAGGGCTAAAGTTATGTTTACAAAGACAGAAATGAACAATAAACAAACAGTTAATTTTATCCATGCCGTTTAAGATATTTATTCCAGCAACTTTTTCATTGTTCGAAGCTCTACTGAAATATTTTTAAAAAGTATATATCTCTTTTGATATAGTGTAAAAATGTGCCATTGTATTTATTCAAATGCCATCAAATCTTTCGGTTGATGTGATGTTTTAGTTTCAGAATGAAGAATAGATCATTTGGATTTACGATGAGCATGGAGGTTTTCGCACTTGCACAAACTTGTTTTTGTCAAAATCTTCTAATCAAAAGGATGAAGAAAGCGGATCGAGATTTGTAGCTTTACCGGTGCCAAATCGAAAGTTATGACTCAATATCTCTTGGTTTCGGAATACGAAAGTTTATTGTTACTACCTTTTTCATAGTAACAGCCGAAAAGAGAGAGATAGTGTGAGGAAATGTGTCAAGTGATTAGATAGACAGAGACTATAAACTGTGTGAGATTAAAATGTTGACAGAGATATAGTTATTGCTATTCTCGCACCGTCCGCTTCCATTGCACGCGCGCCGTCAGCAGCAGCCGACCCCAACTCCTATCGGGACCTCTTCGTTATCTTTCGACTGCCTGGTTTGTGTTCTGCTCTCTTTCTACCCATGTGTCTTTGAAATCTCCTTTTCATTTATTTTTCAAATTAATTAGAACTTTTTTAGTGACACGTCACTGCTAAATTTCAGCTGAAATATATCTTATTGTTTATGTTAGTATTTTGCTTACAGCTGATTCTAAAACTTCTCGATCTTCTTTTGACATGTTTACGCCAAACATGGTTTACGCAAAGCTGACCTTTCCAAATGGAAAAACTGCAACTACGAACTCAATGTTTCGCTAGTATACAATTTATAACTAAAATGATTTTCTAAAATCCCTAATCATTTTACGCATAATTGAGAAGATAGTATTCGTGAATACTTCGTTCTCTGTGTAGACGTCTTGTACATTGGTAGGTTGGTTGCTTACTTTATCATATTTACCCACCCCCTCCGCTCGGGCAGGATATGACACAAGGTCAATTTTTTAAGCGGAGTTTAACAGGTTTCAATTCAGAGTTTTCCTTCTCCTAGACTAGTAGCCTCACCAAAGCTGAAGAACCTAGTCTGCCCTACTATTTACCCATAGCTGGGGGGAGAATAATTGGATTCATACCTTTCCGAATGGTATTAGTGCTATGTGAAATGCAATCAGTCCAGGATTTGAACTCGTGTCGCCGTGTCCAATTCCTGCGACGATAACCATTACTTACTTTATGGCATTTCAAACATTGTGGGTAATTTGATGCAAAATCCTGTTTATATCTATCTATCTATCTATCCGTGTGTGTGTGTGTGTGTGTGTGTGTGTGTGTGTGTGTGTGTGTGTGCGTTTGTTGGGAATTTTATTCTTAAACGACTTCCCAGAGGAAATTCGTATGCATACTGTTATAGATTTTCAAGTATTCTAAAACTAATTATTTTATTTAATTTTAAGAATTTGTTGGCGTGCAGTTACATGATTTCAAGTATTGCCATGAAACATTCGTCATTCCATTTATCTAATATTCCTATGTAAAACTCCAGGACTGGAGACTCACCATCAGGCACCGTTTTATGTCATACCTAGGACACTCGTTTGTGGACACATCTTTCTCCTCTGCAGAGGAACAATAGGCATATTCTAAAGCTCTAACCTCTAAGGTAGGTCCAGGATATTTTGTACATTAGTTGCCTCAGTATGCACATATGTTTGTTTAATTTTTACCTTTAGAAAATGTATATATCTCTTTTGATTTAGTGTAAAAATGTGCCTTTGTATTTATTCAAATGCCATCAAATCTTTCGGTTGATAGGATGTTTTAGTTTCAGAATGAAGAATAGATCGTTTGGATTTACGATGAGCATGGAGGTTATCGCACTTGCACAAACTTGTTTTTGTCAAAATCTTCTAATCAAAAGGATGAAGAAAGCGGATCGAGATTTGTAGCGTTCGTCATTCCATTTATCTAATATTCCTATGTAAAACTCCAGGACTGGAGCCTCACCATCAGGCACTTTTTTATGTCATACCTAGGACACTCATTTATGGACACATCTTTCTCCTCTGCAGAGGAACAATAGGCATATTCTAAAGCTCTAATCTCTAAGGTAGGTCCAGGATATTTTGTACATTAGTTGCTTCAATATGCACATATGTTTGTTAAATTTTTACTATTAGAAAAAGTACATATTCTGTCTCAATAAGATTTTTGTTCCCGCCTTGTAGAGAGAGAAAATCCATATTGGTTCGGTATTATTTCTTTGTTTAATAGCATATCAACCTACAAGGTTATTTAATGCCAAAGTCATCCTTCTAGAAGAACAGTAGTCGTGCAATTTAACCCATAGCTGGGAGGATAAGGAGTTCATACCTTTCCCAAGATTATTTGTCCGAAAGTGAATGTAATAGCGCGACTGGAGTTCGAACTCGCTTACTACGATTCCACAGACCAGCACTTTAACCATTACACCACGAGGACACCCGCAATACATATTGAGAGAAACAGAGTGAGAAAGAGAGAGAGAGAGAGAGAGTCACGTGCGCGCACACACAGATATATATATATATATATAACTCTTGAAGTGAGAGTTAGACAGCATATACCCAGATCTCTTTTGTCAGGCCGACTAACATCCGAGCACTCTCAAGCTATGGATTCGGCTATCGGCGAGCATTTGCTCACTATAAATAGCTGCAGAACCAGTTATGAAGATGATTGTTTCTCTGTCCTGCATAGAGCTAGAGATAAATCACATCACAAATTTCTTGAGGTGATTTATATTTCTGTGAATCGCCCCACTCTATGCAGGCAGTTAAACAATCATACTTTAAAGATTTTGAGGGAACTGCTTGATACTGGAATAACTTAGGCTTTTTTTTACCCATTGTATCTGACAAGCCAAATTATACAATTTATACCCCCGTTTTTTACCTAATTTCCGGTGTATAAAACTTGAAAAGCGCCGGACGAAAGGGCCCTCGTTTATTTTATTATTTTATTTGCGTTCCTCTTCTTTCATTACCAATGATGTCTTTGGTAATCAGTTTATGTAAATTTTCCTGTACCAGAAATCTAATATATATATATATATATATATATATATATATATATATATATATATATATATATACAAAGAGCATTCAATAAAAAAAGAATGTTTGGAAAAAAGCCAAATAATTTTTCGCTTTGGTTCAGAATTGTTTCCTATAAAAATAAACTCTGCATCGATTGGTAATGTTTAATAGAAAATTTACTTATACCAAAAATTATTTTGAGGCTATTCAAAATGGCAGCAAATCAAACAGAGTGCTTCAGGCTTGAACAGAGGCCTGTCATCAAATCATGAGATGCTGAGAAGAGTAAACAATGTGAAATTTGCTAAATATGTACAGAAATAGACTAAACATGTATTTGCCACGAAAAAACTGAGTTAAAAACGTAGCCAATGGAATAGAATTATACTAATTCTCCGGCAAAAATCATTCCAGGCGCTGGGGTCATTTAAATACTTGGTGCTGACAGTCTTGTGGGAGATGATTTAACCTATTGCTATTATTTCCTTAAAGGGGAGCTACTCTAAACATTTCTTTCCACTGGTAACTTTTTAGAAAAAATTCATCTTAATTATTGAATGACATATATATATATATATATATGAGGGGGGCGGTCAGTAGGATGAACATCAACAAAAATTTTATGATATAGATTTTGTAAATAATCAAAAACAATATTTTAAAATGCTCAACATCATTTATTCAACTTAATATGATAAAGCTCTTACATGATGGAATTTTTTAAAATAAACACTTTTAACTATTTTAATAACAATACATATACTTACATATACATATATATATATATATGTATATATATATATATATATATATATGTGTGTGTGTGTGTGCGCGCGCGCGCATGTATTTACACAAACTTTCCTCTATGATCAGCATTTGACACAAGGTCAATTTAAAGCGGAATAAAAATGGTTTGAAATAAAAGTTTTCCTTCTCCTCGGTTGCTTGTTCAACCAAGGCTAAAGAACACAGTCTCATCAATTTACTCATACCTGAGTCCGGAAACAATGGATTTATACCTCTTTAGTGTATATATATATATATATATATATTGTCATCCACAGAGTAGACTGTTTCGTTGTATCACAACTCTTCAGTGTTGCTAGACATCTAGGACGCTTGAAGCTGGAATCGAAACCTACCCAACTTTACGTTAGACTTAGTATTGTACCGCTCAGCAAACAAGCGAACCCCGTCAGCTCGGGAATTATAAGCCATTATGTAGTATCTTTCGTTTGTTTACATTTTTGCCTTATTATATACCAAAGTGCTCAATTCATTCGAAGAACATCGCATTAGGCGAGTGACAACCGTTAATTCCTTCGCCAGAGTGTTCAAACCATGAAAACAGGATTTATACTTTGTATTTCTGCTCAATGTATATATATATATATATATGTATATATATATATATATATATATATATATATATATATATATATATTGCCGAAAACGACAGTTGTGCTGCTGCTACAACAAAGCCTTCATCTTTTGTTTATTATGGAACGAAAGATGGTTTCGGAGCCAAAGCATCAACATCACTAGTCTAGATGATACCTGCACCGTCTTAAATTAGCACTATACCTTGTTGATTGCCTGTAGGAACAAGGGAATATCATTTCAATATTCAGCCTGTTCAAATAATTTTTTGTTTATTTACAAATTTCCCGCTAAATTCGACGATCACAGAAACGAACCATTAATTTAGAGACGTAAGATTTGAATAAACAAAGAGGATAAAATGTCAATATTCTGAACAAGAAATGGTATTTCCGACAATTTAATGAGCGAAGTCAGCGTCCAAAATCTTAAAAGGTGGTGTTTAATTAAACGATGTTACCGTACTTGACGGCATATAAGACGTACTCCAATTTCAGCTGGGCAAATCAAGAAAAGTTTTTTGTGAAACAAAGTACTAATATTAAACGTGATAAAATTATTATAATGAATATTACTAATAATAACATTTTAATCAGCATTACAGCCTTTTAAATAATGATAATAGGTATCAGAAAGTTACTCTAAACTCAAACCTAATCGGAGTTGCCAGGTAGCTAATTTCTGCCGACTATTGTAAATTTTAAACCTACATATGACATATAAGACGCGGACGAATTTTAAAAGATATTTTAGTAAAAAAAATTAGTGGGGGCGCCTTATATGCCGTCAAATACGTTAATACTAATTGTAGCACTTTTTGAATTTTGTGATTAAATGACACGTCAGTACATTATATATATATATGTCGAAATGATAGAATATAGAGAATATGACAGAAATATGTGGAAAGTTGGATAAATCAAACACTTAACTCAAATTTAGATGTGTGTTCAAGATGAATAAAGTCGAATTAAATATCACACAGTTAAATTTGAATTAAGTGTTTTATTTACTCAACTTTCCATCATATATATGCATATATAGTCATCCACAGACGGACCTGTTTCGTTCTATCAAAACTCTTCACTGTGGCTAGATAGGCTAGATTCCCAAAGCTGGGAGCGAAACCCGGTTGACTCAAATGCCAATCCAAGATTCTACCACTCAGCCACGAAGAAACTAGCGGAAGCGAAGGAAATTTAAACAATTGTTTTTGTTTACATATATCCGTTTAACGGCTACCGAGAGCTCGATTCATCTGAAGAGCCTTGCATTACGGTAGTGGCAAACCATTTACTTCCCTCGCTAGAGAGCTCAACCCTACAGGGTTAGGGGAGCATACACACACACACACACACACACACACACATATATATATATATATGTGTGTGTGTGTGTGTGTGTGTGTGTGTGTATACTAAAGCTGATTTGAATTGAGGGTTTTCATTTTCTTAAACTATTCCGCCCTGTTATTTACACATAGCTCAGAGATGGATCCATGCTTTTTCCTCAGATATAAACACGAAGTGAAACGCCAGCAGGCTTGTTGAGGTTTTGAACCTGGGTCACTGATTCGATTTTCTGCGACGATAACTGCTATTGTGTGTGTATGTGTGTGTAAGAGAGAAAGAGAGACAGAGACAGAGAGAGAGAGAGTTACAGAGAGACACAGAGAGACAGAGAGAGCGGAAATGTGGATTAAGCACAAGAGATAATATTCCTTTGCCAGGTAGCGTTTCACATTAACTTGGCAGTTGAGACCTAACCAACACTCGCTAATGGCACAAAATCATTTCAGACTATTATATGGTATCTACGGGGAGAAGAATTTGCCTGAGAGATTTTTGAAAGGTCTTCCATTGGAAAAAGTTGTCTTATGTTCAATTTGATATCATTTGATGATACAAAATCATTGTAAACAAATATAAATATGCGCCTTATTATACGCATAGATCTTCGCTATTGCTAGTTAAGTAATTTAGATTGATTTTTAACGGCCAGTCAATCTGTCTTAGGCTATTTTATGCCAAGAAGCCAGAGAATCGAGTTCATAGTACGTTACTATTCATGTTAAATTTTACTCTGGCCAAACAAACGACAACACGTTATATATATAACAATATATATTTATTTTCTCGACGGACGTTTGTGTTAAGTCGGAGCAATCAGGAGCGGTATTAGAATCATTCGTCTATGAAGCCTGGACCCTTCGGTGTAAGTTAGACGATGGCCGAGAAAACGCACACAGGGTAGCGACGGGACAAGCTTTCGTGAAGAGCGGAATTTTTACTGTCTTCCGTTCAATTCGTCGGCCTTATATTACCATCAAACTCCCACGCAGAGATATGGACACGCCTCCAAACCCATGCAATCTCCTCCCATCACTGCCCAACGGAATATGCAACTTCCGCCGTCTTTGGAATGGCATGTTTGATCATCATCGAGCTGAAATAACTGTTATGCAACTCACAGGTCCCCCTTTTCCGGTGCATCAGTTTGTGACTGCACAGTGGGATTTTAACTTTGTCTAAGCTGTATTTTACATTTATACTTTTGGGGTTACTGTTTCTTAAGATGTTTTTCTCACACAGCTCTATCAAATACGAATAATTTTGAAACAAGCCTATTTCATCGGATCATAACGGGTATTATCTCTCTGGGTCAGAGTGGACCCGGGAGTAATGACTATAAAAGGGTACTCAAAACTTCTCAGATCTTCAGAACTTGAGCCTTATCAGCAGCGGCAGCAGCTTATTCTTTTACTCAGAATACTTCCTTTTACACCGGGTGGGGTGGGGCGGTATTATACCGCTTTGGGGTGTACAGTAAGTGTACAGTTTTCATTTTACATGGCGCTTATACTCTTGGAAAAGGTTCGCATGCTACTATCCTCTCTCCAGCTTTAAGTTATAAGTAGGACTGGCTGTGCCGGGCTGGAAGCAAGGATCTGAATTCACACCTCCTCATAAAATCTCTGATTGGTTGGTTGGTTGGTTGGTTGGTTGGGTGGTCGGTCGGTTGGTTATTAGGCTGGTTGGTTGGTTGGGTGGTCGTTTGGTTGGTTGGTTATTTGGTCGTTTGGTTGGTTGGTTGGTTGGTCGGGTGGTTGGTTGGTTGGTCGTTTAGTTGGTTGGTTGAATTTTAAGGCCAAATCCTGTCTATTATATTAAATATATATGATTTGTAAACGAATATTTTTAGGTAACATTTTATAGGAGTCAGGAGTCATTTGTTTGCACACAGTTTCAAATGGATTTAAATACTTTTATGTGATACTAATAATTCTATTTAATATCAAGGATTTGTTTGCACACAGTGAAATGGTTTCAAGTACTGTTCAGGATAACACCTAATGTTTTATTTGCACTCATCAGTCATGTGTTTGCAACCAGTTAAATGGTTAGACAGTTCATGGTCAAACAGTTCAATTTAGCCCATAGATGTGACCCTATCACATACTACCACTCCGTGTCAGAGTTGACCTGGGTATAATAGCGATGAAGGGCTACTCCAGATTCCCAAAAGCTCCAGATTTGAAACCTCGGCATCAGATGCGGTTCAGTCTCCCATCCAGGATTCAATGATATATTCTTTCGCCCCAGCCGACTCTGCTCAGAGGGTTAGGTGAATTCATACAGTCACTGTTTCCAAAGCCTCACCGAAATCACGTGCTATTTAAATAAATTCAATTCTCTGTGGTCATCTAGTTTGTAAATGCACAGGGATTAATTCTCTTCAATGTTTACATATTTAATGAAAAAGGATGAAGCCATCATTTTGACAAGGAAGATGTCCAATCGGCTTGGGGTGTAAAATACACCGACTGCATTTCAGCAGACGGGTAAAATCCCCTCAACGAGTGTCCTGTATGTGACATTAAACAACCTGATGGTGAGTCTCTAGTGAGCTTTGAGAAATGTATAGTACTCCATCATTGCCATTGTTCCCAGGTCCACTCTGGCCTGGAGTAGTAGCAAACAAATGAGTTATACTAAACTATATTGTTAGAAATAGAACTCTTTGATCATTTAACTATATTTTAACAAATTATGCTTAATTGATTTGTAAAGTTGGTTGGTTTTACCGCATATCAACCTTTGTAGGTTATTTAACGCCAAATCCATTTTTATGTAAATAATCAGTTCTATTTAAAACAGTTCAGTTTAGCATGAGTACACAGTTTAATTGTAAAAAAAAATTTCTATTACAAACATTTCCGTTTATTAAAATAGTTATATGTAACAATTCAGTTTAGAGTAAGTACAGTTTCAATGGTGAAATCAGTTCAATTTCAAACCATTCAGTTTAGCATAAGCACGGGATGATTTGTAAGAAATAAATACTTGGAACCGTTTAACTGTGTGCAAAATAATAAGCTGAGGCTCGTTTGAAAATCTTATCTACAACATGTTTACAAATCATATATATTTAATATATATATGATTAAAGAGGATTTGGCATTAAATAACCTACAATGGTCGATATGCCTTAAAACCCAACCAAACCAAATCATATATATTTAATATATATGTATAAAGAGGATTTGGCATTAAATAACCAACAATGGGTGATATGGCAAAAAAAATAAACTAAACCAAATCCTATATATTTGATATATATGTATAAAGAGGATTTGGCATTGAATAACCTACATGGTTGATTTGCCATAAAACTAAACCAAACCAAATCTTATATATTTAATATATATGTATAAAGAGGATTTGGCATTAAATATCCTACAACCGTTGATGTGCCATAAAACCAAACCAAACCAAATCTTATGTATTTAATATATATGTATAAAAAGGGTTTGGCATTAAATAACCTACAATCGTTGATATGCCATAAAACCAAACCAAACCAAACCGAATCATATATATTTAATATATATGTATAAAGAGGGTTTGGCATTAAATATACTAAAATGGTTGATGTGCCATAAAACCAAACCAAACCAAAGCAACATAGATATAAACTCTTTTGACTCTTAGCCCTCATAAGAAAATCTACAGAACAGATTTCCAAGAGTTTTCTTTTAAAAAAGAGAAACAATTATCACTGCGGTCAACAAAGATCTTGGACACTGCAATTGTCACGACATTTATCAAGCAAACGCAACCATGTTAACTTACTGGGAAGTGTAGACTACAGAAAATTCATATCAAATTTGCCTCTCACACGAAATATTTCTGCACGAAATATGCTCTACATTGAAAAACGACACAGTTAACACAACACAAAGAAACTGAGTCTAGCGAATGACGCAATCATTTCAACTGCTACGTACTTCTATTTCCAAGTGCAGAGTTGCTACTCTTGCAGAAAATATGTGCATTAATTCGACTTTATTTTTATCGCGTTTTGGTACTTTACGAAAGATCTTCATTCGTCTCTCTCTCTCTCTCTCTTTCTCTCTCACTCTCTCTCTGTCTCTCTCTCGCGCTATATATATATATATATCCCGTAAGGTATAGATGTAAACAAACGAAAGCTACTACTTAATGTATTATAATTCCCGAGCTGACGTGGATCCATTGTTGGTTGAGCGGTCTGATACTGAGTCTAACATAAAGTTGGACGGGTTTCGATCCCAGCTTCAAACGTCCTACGTGTCTAGCCACACAAGATTTGTCATACAAAAAAACTGTCTGTCTGTGGATAACAATATATACGCATCCCCATGGGGTTTGAACACTCTGGCGAAGGAATTTACGGCTGCCACTCGCATAATGCAACGCTCTTCGAACGAATTGGGCACTCTGGTATCCGGTAAGCTATAAATGTAAACAAACGAAAGCGAATACTTAATCCCTAATAATTCCCGAGCTGACGTGGTTCGCTTGTTGGCTGAGCGGTATGATACTAAGTCTAACGTATAGTTGAGCCGGTTTCGATCCCGGCTTCAAGCGCCTTACGTGTCTAGCCACACAGAAGAGTTGTGATACAACGAAACAGTCTGTCAGTGGATGTCAATATATATATATATATATATATATATATATTGAGACACAGGTGTATTTGGTCAAGATTTGCGTATTTTCATATTTACAGTCTCTCAGTGGATGTCAATACATATATATATATTGAGAAACAGGTGTATTTAGTCAAGATTTGCGTATTTTCATATTTACAGTCTCTCAGTGGATGTCAATATATATATATATATATATATTGAGAAACAGGTGTATTTGGTCAAGATTTGCGTATTTTCATATTTACAGTCTGTCAGTGGATGTCAATATATATATATATTGAGAAACAGGTGTATTTGGTCAAGATTTGCGTATTTTCATATTTACATGCTGTCAGTGGATGTCAATATATATATATATATTGAGAAACAGGTGTATTTGGTCACGATTTGCGTTTTTTCGTATTTACAGTCTGTCAGTGGATGTCAATATATATATATATATATATATATTGAGAAACAGGTGTATTTGGTCAAGATTTGCGTATTTTCATATTTACAGTCTGTCAGTGGATGTCAATATATATATATATATATATATATATATTGAGAAACAGGTGTATTGAGTCAAGATTTGCGTATTTTCATATTTACAGTCTGGCAGTGGATGTCAATATATATATATATATATATTGAGAAACAGGTGTATTTGGTCAGGATTTGCGTATTTTCATATTTACAGTCTCTCAGTGGATGTCCATATATATATATATATTGAGACACAGGTGTATTTGGTCAAGATTTGCGTATTTTCATATTTACAGTCTCTCAGTGGATGTCCATATATATATATATATTGAGACACAGGTGTATTTGGTCAAGATTTGCGTATTTTCATATTTACAGTCTCTCAGTGGATGTCCATATATATATATATATTGAGACACAGGTGTATTTGGTCAAGATTTGCGTATTTTCATATTTACAGTCTCTCAGTGGATGTCCATATATATATATATATTGAGACACAGGTGTATTTGGTCAAGATTTGCGTATTTTCATATTTACAGTCTCTCAGTGGATGTCAATACATATATATATATTGAGAAACAGGTGTATTTAGTCAAGATTTGCGTATTTTCATATTTACAGTCTGTCAGTGGATGTCAATATATATATATATATATATTGAGAAACAGGTGTATTTGGTCAATATTTGCGTATTTTCATATTTACAGTCTGGCAGTGGATGTCAATATATATATATATATGGAGAAACAGGTGTATTTGGTCAATATTTGCGTATTTTTATATTTACTTAGAAGTTGCAAGAAAAATATCTTTTACTGTTTATACACAATTACAAAACTTGCACACATAATGCACGGCTTTTGAGATAGTCACTGAAGTTCACAAACTGTATAGTATGACTTTGGATTAACAAACCGAACCAAAAAATAAAAGAGAGGGAAGTACCGAGTTTTAATGGTTAAATTGTTGGACTGCACACTTAAAGTCAGCCAGTTCAAACTCCAGCCGTGCTAATACACTCACTTTATGATTAATACCGTTGGTAAATGTATGAAACCGCTTTATTCCGGCCTTCTATGGGTTAATTGTGTGACTATTTTTCTTCTACAAAGATGTCTTTGTTATTAAATAAACTTCAAATGTTGATGTGCCATTAAAAACGATGTTGTTGTTGTGAAAAATAAAAATAACTTCTCATGAACACCTGCTATAGCAAATTTTACTCATCTTCCACAGAGAGAGAGAGAGAGAGAGAGAGAGAGAGAGAGAGAGAGACTTACATATTTATAAGACTTCATTTATGTCAAGAATCATGAAGAGAATTGTGAAAAATGAAACTTTAGAACGTTGGGTTTTTTCATGTCAACTTTACGAGAAATAAATCCATCACGAGTCTCTAACTAATGATATAGAGACGTTTAATTGGTCACCTTTTCTCCACTTCTCTCTGAAGATTGAGTAAGACACATCAAACTTAGAGTGGTAGACTTATGATGCCTCGAATTTTGATATTGATAGGCTTTATACCTCCTTTGTCATAATAGTATCAAGCACACTTATAATCCCAACACCTTTCTTAGCAATTTTATCAATATTATAAATATATATATTTATATTTATATATATATATATATATGTGTGTGTGTGTGTGTGTGTGTGTGTGTGTGTGTGTGTGTGTGTGTGTGTATGTGTGTTTGAATGCGTGCTTGCAAAGATTTATATATATATATATATATATATATATATATATATATATATATATATATATAATTCATTGTATATTTCTGGCTTTGGAATAACAGAAACATGTTATATATATATATATATATATATATATATATATATATATATATATATAACTTCTCTTTGTGATTCCAAAACCAGAAATATACAATCAATTCCATACATATATATATATATATATATATATATATATATATATATATATATATATATATATATTGTTATACACAGACAGGCTGTTTCGTTGTATCACAACTCTTCAGTGTGGCAAGAAACGTAGGAGACTTGAAGCTGAGATCGAAACCCGCACAAGTTTATGTTAGACTTAGTATCAGACAGCTCGGCCAACAAGCGTACCACGTCGGCTAGGGAATCATAAGGTATTATGTAGCAACAGCAGCATCAGCGTACGTTTGTTTACCTTTTATACCTTACCAGATACGAGAAGGCTCAATTCGTTCGAAGACCTTTGCATTATGCGAGCAGCAGCCGAAAATTCCTTCGCCAGAGTGCTCAACCCCCATGGGGGAGCGTATATATCTTAAGAACTGTTAGTAGCAAAGATGCTCTGGCCCCGACACCTGATGAAGGCTTTACTGGCCACGTAGTTTTTTAGTCAGATTTTTTTTTCTAACGTTCTTAGCATATTCTGATCTACCTGTCCGTCAGTATATCTCTCGATCAAATTTCTTTTCATCATTACTCAGTCGAAAGCATATGTATGCGTTGTTTATAGTTAAAGGGTATAATCACGATCCTGGCTTTTAGTCCTTTTTCCTATGTGTATATTGTGTGAGAGAGAGAAGGAGAGGGAGAGAGAGATTAAGAAAGAGGAAGGAGAAACAGAAGAGAGAAAGAGTGATTTAGAAAGAGGAAGGATTAACCGATAGAGACAGAGAGAGAAAAAGTGCGTGCATGCGTGAGAGAGCAAGAAAGAGAGAGATATTAAGAAAGAGGAAGGATAAACAGAAAGAGAGAGACAGAAAGTGTGTGTATGTGAGTGAGATAGATAGATAGAGAGAGAGAGAGAGATTAAGAAATAGGAAGGAGAAACAGAAAGAAAGAGAGAGATAGAAAGTGTTTGTATGTGCGTGTGTATGTGTGTGTGTGTGAGAGAGAGAGAGAGATTTAAAAAGAGAAAGGAGAAAAAGAAGAGAGAGAGAGAGCGAAAGTGTGTGTATATGTGTGTGTGTTTGTGTGTGTGAGAGAGAGAGGGATTAAGAAAGAGGAAGTAGGAACAGAGAGAGAGAGAGAGAGAGAAAGTGTGTGTATGTGAGTGTGTGAGATAGAGATACTAAGAAAGAGGAAGGAGAAACAGAGAGAGAGAAAAAAAAGTGTGTGTATGAGTGTCTGAGAGAGAGTGAGAGAGAGAGAGATTAAGAAAGAGCAAGGAGAAACATAAAGAGAGAGAAAGAGTGAGAGAGAGTGAGTGTGTATGTGTGTTCATGTGTGTGTGTGCATGTGTGTGCTTTTTCGCTGCCTATCATTCTATAAACCTACCAATCTGAGATTAGTATTGATCTTTTCATATCAGTTTCTGGTATATTATCTATCTATCTGAGACTGGAATTTATCTTTCCATCTAATTTTGTTATCTATCTATCTATCATAGTCTGTTCATATCTATCTTAATCTTTTCATATCTATATATGTCAATATCTATCTGAGACTGGTATCTATCTATCTATCTATCTATCTATCTATCTATCTCACTGAAAACGGTATTTTTCTGTCCCTCTAAGTTTGTTATCGCCCTATCTATCTATCTGAGAGTGGTATTGCTCTGTCCGTCTCAGTTCATCTATCTATCTATCTATCTATCTATCTAACTGAAATTGGTATTGAACTGTGTATCTCAGTTTGTTGTCTATCAATCTATCTATCTATCTAACGAGCATGGTGACTAGCTCTTCATAGCTTCTAAACAATTCGTGTATGATCGAAAATTAGTGATAGGCTTTCATGTCAGACTTTTTAAATTAAAATTGGAAATAATATTATCAGATCGATGAACTTATTACTATTTTCCGTCTGAAGTTTGAATGTTTCAAAAGTGCTTAAAGGAACTAATTTTAAAATGGCAATTGTTTTTCTCTCCTTCCTTTTTTTCTCCAGAAATGAGGAATGTTATCAATTCCACAATGTTTTTTTCCTCTTAAGACATAGTAGCTTACGAAATTAGTTCACACTATTTTAAGACAATAGTTGTTTAATAGCATAACACTTTTCCTTCATGTAACTGAATATTTCAGTCGCTATACATTTCTAGAAAATTGTGCATTGAGTTGAATATTCGAAACGTACCAATAACACAATAAAAATATCATCTCTTCTAGAATTTGTCAATATATGAAATAGTATAAGTATACACGATTGGTGAACTTAGTTTTGATCTCGGGAAAGCAAAGTCAGCCGGGGCTGTGGAATACACCGACTGCACCTCTGCAGAGGAGTAAAAAACCCTCCCAATGAGTATCCTGATATGACACTAAACAATCGGATTGTGAGGCTCCAGTGATGCTGGGGATTTGGGGAATGCGGAGCACCCTTTCATTACCATTACTCCCAGTTCCACTCTGGCCCGGTGTGGTAGCACCTGTTAGGGCCTTATTTATAGATTTAGTATAAATAACGGCATACTTATGCTAAACTGAATAGCTTGAAATAGAAATGTGTTAGACAATTGAACCGTGCTTACATTTAAACTGCGTGCTTATGCTAAACTGAATTATTTGAAATGGAACTGTTTTTTGACATTGAAACTGTACTTATACTAAAGGGAATTGTTTAACATAGAACTGTTTTGACATTTAACTGTGTGTAAACAAAATCTGTACTTATATTAAACTGAATGAGCTGAATCAAAACTGCTTGACTAAACTGAATAGAGTGAAATAGAATTGTTTTTCATAATTAAACTGTACTTACATTTAAACTGGGTACTTATCCTAAACTGAATTGTTTGAAATAGAACTATTTTCATAAAAATGGATTTGGTATTAGATAACCTACAAAGGTTGATACGCCATAAAACCGAAACAACCTATCAAAATAACACTCATTATTGACAAGTTATTGATTATGAGGAAATTTTCTCAGTTTGATAAAATAAAACGGGGGATTCTTTCAAGTTGTGACTGTGTCAGTACAATTGTATGGCTGCACCAGCTTGACTCGAAACCCTAAAAGAAGAAGCTGGATAGAAACTACACAAGGATGCTGCGTGCATTCTGGAATAAATCCTAGAAGCAGCATCCTACAAAGTAACTGCTGAATAACTATTTTCCTCTCATCTCGCAAATCATGTAAATATGACGAGGAAAACATGCTGGACATTTTTGATGAATCAAATTTTAATTGATAAGTCCTATGGGCTCCTATACAAAGAAACATCATTGTTGACCATTCAACAAAAACTTATATTCGTCAGTGCGATGGCAGATTGGGACGGATGGCGAGATAGAGTGAGAGGAATATGTGCTGTCAGTACGCCTAAGTGAGAATGATGACGACATATTCATATTTTTGCACACAGATATTTAATACAACTGAGTATGGTAATTAGTAATACCAAATAATATCAATTCTACTACATAAATGCACCACTCGGACGGTTTATGGATGCACCACATGGACGCTGACTAAGCATATAGAGAAAAAGCTAGACGGAAATTGCACAAGAACGCTACGAGCTATATTGAACAAATCCTGGAAGCAACATTCCGCAAAACAGCAGTTGTACGGTCACCTAACTCCAATCTCTAAAACCATCCAAATAAAACCAACAAGGCATGCAGGACACCGTTGGAAAAGTATGGACGAACTCATAAGTGACCGTCTTCTAATGACCTCTTCACACGGATGTGCAAGTGCTGAACGAACAATTGAACTTATTTACAACAGCTCTGTACCGACATATGATGTAGTCTAAAAGACCTGACAGAAACGACAGATGATCATATTTACCAACCCCTCTGCTCGGGAGAGGGCAATTTTTAAACGAAGTTTAACAGGTTTCAATTGAGAGTTTTCCTTCTCCTAGACTAGTTGCCTCACCAAAGCTGAGGAACCTAGTCTGCCCTACTATTTACCCATAGCTGGAGGGAGAATAATTAGATTCATACCTTTCTCAAGGGTATTAGTGCTATGTGAAATGCAATTAGTCTTGGCCAGGATTTGAACTCGTGTTGCCGTGTCCATTTCCTACGACGATAACCATTACACCACGGGCACCGCACCTCCTAAGCGACAGAGAGAGAGAGAGAGAGAGAGAGAGAGAGAGAGAGAGAGAGTCAGAGAAATCCGTGCCAGCAGCATAACATCATGATGATGTATAATATCGACTTGAATTTATAATCTTCGACAAGAAATAATAAAACTCTTAGCATCTCAATCGATCTATCGATCTATTTATCTATTTATCTGTCTTCTTTCGATTAAATTACCACCGAGCACTTCGTCATTCCTGAGTACACAGTACATGTGTATGTTGTCCATCTTTATAGCTTACAATCATGACCAAAGCTTTTAATCGTCTTTGCCTCTGTGTATCTGTGAAAGGGAGGATGTGTAAGAAAGACTGAAGAGATAGAAAGGGAGAAATTGGGAGAGAGAAAAGCTGTGTGTGCGTGAGCGCGTGTGATTGTGTATGTGTGTGCTTTCTTACAATCTATCGACAATAGTCCGCTCGTTAACCATCGCGTCGTGTGTCTAAACTCTCTAGGAGATAAAAATCGTAAGTTTCTTTGGTTTTAAAGAAAATTAACTTTTTATTAAAAAAATAGCAGGGCTATACATTTTCGTTTTCCGTACTCATTTACTTACCTTAGTTGTAACCCAAGGCCAGATATATGAGCTACTCAGTGAGTTTCGAAGTCAGTAACTATGGTCAGCTAGTTCAACTTGCTTGCCATTAGACCACATGAGGTGCCCTATTCGTGTTCAGTACTTGTGTGTGCCAAGAGGGTTTTTAGATATTTCTTAGTTAGGCAGAAAACCTAGATAGATACCTAGGGCACTCAGTTAGAATCGAACTCAATGATAATTATCTCATTGCTAACCAATACATCATGAGATGCGTCAATTCTTTCTAGAAGGTGATAAAAATCGTGTTAATATTTGGGCTTTTCTGAATCTAACCTCTTCGAGAGACTGTGAACGAAATATTTCATTTTATCCAATTATGACTTAATTTACGGCCCGCACATCAAAAAGCCGGAAGTCAGTCAGTCATGAAGTTCCTGTTTACCAAGTAAAATGATTTTGCTTTACACTTTCTAATTCAGAAATGTATTTGTCAAATTTACTCGCTGATGGCACACGTATATGCGTAGGTGCGTGCTAAAGATGGAACACTCATAAATCTGTTTCCCTCTCTCACTTGTGTATACGTGTGGTGTATATATATATATATATATATATATATATATATATATATATATATATATATATACTCGAGTAATAAACCATGGCACAGTCAGCTAGGGCCACATAATTCACCGATTGCATCATTGCATAGGGGTAAGACTCCCCTAATGAATGTCCAGTTATGACACTAAACAATATGATGGTGAGGCTCCATTAATGCTGGAGATTTGGGAAATATGGAGTAATCGCTCCCATGTCCACTCTGGCAATCGCTCCCATGTCCACTCTGGCCCGGAGTGGTAGTACCTCATTGGGTTCTAAATAGAAATAAACTGTGTAAATACGCCAAACTGAATTGTTTGAAATAGAACTGTTTGTATGTATAAAAATGGATTTGGCATTAAACACGCAACAATGTTTCATATGCCCTAAAACCAAACCAAACCAAACCAAACCAAAACTAGTAATAAACGATTTCCTGTAATGAACGAACCCTAACTTTTGTCTAAAGTAGCCAAAAAAATATTTCTTCAATATCCAATGCCATAAAGAGAAAACATTCAAACACTTATTTATACTTTCAAAACTCCTGTAATACTATCAATATCGATAAAATACCGTAAGAAAAACAATATAGTCTAGACCTTGATATAGCCTACGAAGTTTACTTGGATCGTCCAAACATACTAGAATCCCTCCACAGCTACGCTGTAGCATTGATAATATAAAGACTAGATCAAATTTCACGTTCGTCTGACCAAAGGTGTTTCCATTTAGCCTTGCTTATACCTAAACAAAGGCGTTTAGGTAACATGCTCCAGTTTTTATGTAACTTTGTTCCCAATATATATATATATATATATATATATATATATACATATATATATATATATATATATATATATATATATATATATATATATATAAGTTATTATATCATTGTCTAAGAAACACTCTCGAAATTGACATGTAGATTTTTAGGCAACATTAGTTTTGGGGGAGTTTGTGTTATACTTAAAGATGTAGTTAGATGGTTTAAATTTAGCGTTGTAGATAATGAGTTTAATTTGTTTTTTAGTTTCGTTGGGTTTAATATGTCTGTGTATAAATGTTGGTTATACTTCCTTGTCTTCTTAATAATTTTTCATGCATTTGATTCTTGTTGTATAGGTTCATGCCGTCAGTATTGTATTGTTGTTATTGCTACTTTTGGGGATGTTATTGATTGTTATTGAAATAATATTTTATTTATTGATCGATTAGTAAATTAGAGAAGTTATAATTGACTTTGGTGTGTTGTGTGTTCTTTAGTTTTTTGTAAAATATTGTCTTTGAGGATGATATGTGATAAGCTTTATGGAGTAATTTTTTTTTTATAAGGGCTATTTTATATTTTGGTGGTCATTCACTATGATAGTCAAGTAAAGTGGACTTGTCACTTGTTTATCTTTGTAAAGGGGTGTAATCAATTTGTCATTGTTGGAATCAGTAAGAACGTCTTGCAAGGGAATTGTTTTTAATTAATGTTAAGTTCGGTTGTTGTGAACTTTAATACAAAGTTCTTTTCAAGGGTTTGTTTTAGTTTGTTAATTTCATCGTAGGATTGTGTGGCAATGAAAATACGTGGTGCCTTTAGTAATTTTCCAGACTTTTTTTTTGTACAGGCATTTAAATTGTCAAAGACTCTTAAAAATTCAGTATCTTATTGCTACCCCAAATGACGAATATGAAAACTTTGTTGAAGCACACCTAGAGGCGGCATCAAAGTGTATCCCAACAAAACCTAGAATTAAATATAGAGTCCCTTGGGAAACGTCAGAGGTTAGAGAAAAACGTGCACTCGTGAAAACTGCCTCCAAAAGCTATCGGAAGAACCCAACAAACACAAATGCCCGAAAACTAGAAAAAGCACAATATCAATTAGCAGGAATATATCTAGAAGAACAGGCAGAATACATACAAAATCAGATAGATAATATTAGAGACTCGGTGGAAGATAGACAATCCAGGATAGCCTGGCAAACAATAAACGAAGTAAGTAGAAGGAAGAGCACAGCCAAAACAAAATTGAAAGCTGCAAGCCAACAAGAAAGCGTAAAACTGTGGGAACAGCATTTCAAAAATCTACTAGGAAGCCCACCGAAAATAACGGATGAACCGATCACCGGAATTATCAGTAAGCAATTAGACATTAAACTAGGGCCTTTCACCAAAGAAGAACTTGACTCGGTTCTTAAAAAATTAAAAATAGGAAAGCTGCAGGGCTAGACGAGATCCCCCCAGAAGTGTGGAAGACTAGACAATTCGACGATATACTGCTCCGGCAATGCAACGCTGTCTATAGTCAAAATAGGATAGAAAGATGGATGAAGGGATGCACCCTTCCTTTCCCTAAAAAAGGCGACCTCGGATTAGCCAAGAACTACCGAGGGATAACACTTACATCCATAGCAGCCAAAATCTACAATGCCCTATTACGAAACCGCATAGAACCCAAAATAGACAACATCCTTAGGAAAAACCAAAATGGCTTCCGGAGAAATAGATCCACAACCTCACAAATATTGACCATCCGTAGAATCCTTGAAGGCGTCCGGGCAAAAAACCTTCAGGCGACATTACTATTTGTCGACTTTACCAAGGCCTTCGATTCCATCCACAGAGGGAAAAGGGAACTAATCCTACTAGCATACGGCCTACCTAAAGAAACCGTAGCAGCAATAATGATCCTCTACAAAAACACAAAAGTGAAAGTACGTTCACCAGATGGAGACACGAAATACTTCGACATTGTTGCAGGAGTACTACAAGGAGACACGCTAGCCCCATACCTCTTTATCATCTGTCTAGACTACGTGCTTAAAGCTTCGATCGACAAAATCAGAGAAAATGGCTTCGAGCTGACTAAGAAAAGAAGCAAAAGGTACCCCGCAAAAACAATCTCAGACGCCGACTACGCTGATGACTTAGCGTTACTGGCGAATACGCCTAATCAAGCAGAGACGCTACTGCATAGTTTGGAACGAGCTGCAGCAGGCATTGGCCTCCATGTCAATGCGCACAAAACTGAATATATGTGTTACAACCAAACGGGCAACATTACCACACTAGACAGAGCCTCTCTGAGGCTAGTGGACAAATTCACCTACCAAGGAAGTAGCGTCTCATCAACAGAAAACGACATCGACACACGGCTGACGAAAGCATGGACGGCTATAGATAGGCTCTCAATAATATGGAAATCAGACCTGACAGATGAAATGAAGCGCAGTTTCTTCCAGGCAGCGGTTGTATCGATACTGCTATATGGATGCACTACATGGACGCTAACCAAACGGCTGGAGAAGAAACTTGACGGCAACTACACAAGAATGTTGAGAGCAATATTGAACAAGTCCTGGCGACAACACCCCACAAGACACTAACTGTACGGCCACCTGCCTCCCATCACGAAAACTATACAGGTCAGACGAGCCAGACACGCCGGACACTGCTGGAGAAGCATAAACGAGCTCGTAAGTGACGTAATACTATGGACCCCCACATACGGCAAAGCAAAAGCAGGACGACCAGCCCGAACTTACATACAGCAGCTATGTGAGGACACAGGATGTAACCCAGAAGACCTGCCGGAGGCGATGAACGATAGGGAAAAGTGGCGAGAGATGGTCAAGGATATCCGTGCTGGAAGCACGACATGATGATGATGATAATTGCTACACATCATCAGATGACTGACCAATTGTTATGATTTTAGGTTCAAATCAACAGCTTCAGCAGGAATTCAAATACACCCTACTAAAGCGTGATTGTCACAGCTGGTGAATTTCAAAATTCCAATATGGACTTTAGAAGAACGATATGCAATAAAATTATGTTTAAACTTGGAAAAATTACATGCGATGAAAGCTGGAACTACTGCTAAGACCCAGAGACCAAGAGACAGAGTTCCCAGGGGAAGCATGCTGGCTCTCCCAGACTCAAGAAGGCCAGACAGAGCAAATCCACCCACAGACATTTGATGATCCTTTTTTTTGACAGCAATGGCATGATATACATGCCCTGGGTTCCCACTGGACATACAGTCAACAAAAAATACTACGTTGAGGTTTTAAGGGAGTTCAGCAAGAGATTCCGTCGGAAGAGGCTAGCACACTTCAAATCGGACCAGTGGCATTTCCACCAGGACAATGCACCAGTCCACAACTCCATCCTTGTCACAGACTATTTGAGCAAGATGGGCATCAAGACAGTTCCTCAGCATCCTTATAGTCCACAATCTACTCCCTGTGACTTTTGGTTATTCCCTCAGCTCAGAGGCTGTCGTTATGAGACAATTGAGGAGATGAAAGAGGCTGTGACGAAGGTCATTGACACGCTCACACAAGAGGACATCCATGTGGTCTTCCAGAAGTTGTTGGAACGGTACAACAAGTGCATTGCAGCCGGAGGAGATTACTTCGAAGGGGACTAAAGTTTCATGTGTGTACTGTCAATAAATGTACCCATGCGAAAAAAGTCTGTAAACTTATTTAATAATCATCGTATCATCTACATAGCGGACATATATTTTGGGCTTTTTTTATTGTGTTAAATATTTTGTTTTTAATGTGGGATATGTAAAATTCGGATATAAAGGGTCAAAGGGGAGAACCCATACTAACACCGTCTGTTTGTGTGTATATTTTTCCTGAAGACCTTTTCCTGAAGACGATATCCTTTCTACGACCCGTAGAAAGGATATCGTCTTGTAGAGCCATGGGGAAGTTTTTTCAAGGATGGTTGGTTTTATGGCGAGAAGAGGAATGCAGGGGTGATTATATACATTTTCTACAGTAATTGTTATTGTTTCTTGGACAGGTTAATTAGTGAAAAGTTTTCTGGCATCAAGTGATCCCGTGATTCATTTATGAGATGGTAGGGGTAGATTTTGAGATTTGTATGAAGTCGGTGGTAGAGTTAGTGCTATAGTTGCCTTGGGTGTAGGGTTGTATTATATTATTAATGGTTTTTGTTATATAGTATGCAGAAGTCGGTATTTGTGATATTATTGGTCTGAGGGGATTTCATGGTTTGTGAGATTTGAATTTTCCGTATATGTATCTGGATTTGTAGTCTCCTATTGTTTTTGGAAGTTTGATAAAGCCAGTTGCTACGTTGTTGACAGTGATAATTTTATTTATTTGTTTTCTAAGTTGGTCGGTAGGAATTTTAAAAGTTTTGTTTTGCCGGTGAGAATATTATCCATTTTTTTGGTTGTAGTCAGTTTTGTTTGATATAATATATATATTGGCTTTGTCGGCTATACGGATGTTAATAAGAGGATTGCTGTGAAGTTGTTTAGCTGATTCATTTAGTTCTGGGGCTAATAGAGAATTTTGCTGTTCATGGTTTAATCTGTTTTAGATACTTCAGCTTTTAATAAGACACGAATGTTTCGGTGTGCAGAGTATTTTTTTCGTAGGTATTGTATTGGTTTGATGAGGATTACAATTTCCGTATTTTTTTTTACGATAAAGGTCATTTGTTTCTTCTAAAGTGGCTGTTTTCGGCCGAAATTCAAGAACTGTTGAGAGTTGACGTATTTGACGCTGGTTTGGGGTAAAAATATTGTTCCTTGGTATAATGTGTTTCGGTTTTGGTTAGTTTTGAAATTGAGTTGTAGAGTTTATATATATATATATATATATATATATAATATGCCTTTATATATATATATATATAAGCATAAATATTATGATTTTGTATATATATATATATATATATATATATATATATATATACCCTCACTATATATATATATATATATATTGTGACGGCAAATTAAAATAAAAAGATCGCCGGATGAGCAACCATTTAAACGCGTATGGGAAATGGTGCATTTAAATATTGTTATCACCAAACGGGGGTTTATTCTTTTGCACATGTGAGGACAAGGCGGCCTGGCACTTGATCCCTCGTAGAATAAGTCCTTGTTCAGAGTCCTTTCTCGGGTATGTAGGAACTGGCATATTATGTGGGGGTTAATTTATGGCTAGACTGACCGCCGTTGGCAAGGGGTTTCCGAATTTCACACTATACACACACACACCAAGGCCACTAGTTCTTCCTCCCCTAGAACAATGGAACATATGGACCACTAGGTTTAGAAGTAATAATATTAATTTTAGTAGTCGACAACTCCGGTTTCCCGTGTGATATTTTTAAAGAAATTCAAATAGGACAAATTAAGCGAGGATAACATAAGGCGAATAGAAGCTGAAATAGAAACATGAAATAACAACTGGGTAGCAAAAGATACAAATGAACAACTTCAACACGTGGGAACTTTAAAATGTATCAATCTTTTTACTGCACACGTTGATACACACATTCAACGCGTCGGCTATATTATTAACAGATAGTACATAAACATAAATGTCTTTCTTCTTTTCTTTTCTTTCTTCTTTAGTCTTTCTTATATTTGAGAGAGAGAGAGAGAGAGAGAGAGAGAGAGAGAGAGAGAGAGAGAGAATATATCATTGGGTATAGGTCTTATAGTTTACTTATCTTTTCCGATGGATTCCTGTGGAGAATATTTTCTCTTTTACGGGCTGGCGATGTTTTGAAATATATATTCTAAATTCTAAATTCTAATTCGCTCCTTTACCCGGAGTCTTGGCACTGGATTCGTCCCATCTGTTCACGACGACGTCTGTTCCAAAAACTGATTTTCTTATTTCTTTTTTTCCGCTGACGGGAAGAAGGTGCCACTTCCTTTTTTGGGTCCCAGCCAATCATTTGGTTTCCATCTTCTTCCTTCCACCGTCAGGCGATACGTTAGGGCTACAATATGTCCCTGTATCCCATTCTTTACCCATCGGGTCACCAAGTACAAACATCTGTTAGTTTCCATTCTAACCTGGATTTGTTACTTCGGGATTGACCTACATTATCTCTCTTAACGGTCATTCTTTGACGGCTTACTAATTCAAACACGGAGGAATAGTAGTAATTTTATTTCTCCTCTCTCAATGGGAGACCACGTGACAATATATATTATGCCTATATATATATCGGGCCTATATATATATATGTATGTATATATTATGCCTATATATATATGAATATATATATATTATGCCTATATATATATATTATGCCTATATATATATATATTATGCCAATATATATGTATACATATATATATATATATATATATATATCATGCCTATATATATATGTATATATATTATGCCTGTATATATGTATATATAAAAAAGCATATATATATGAATATATATAAATGCATATGTATATGAATGTATATAAATATGTATACTGTCACGTGGTCTACCACTGAGAGGAGAGAAATAAGGAATTTCCCCTGCCCCTTCGTGTTTGAATTAACAGGCCGCCAAAGACTGACCGTTAAAAAGAGGAATAGGAATGTAGGTCAATTCCTCGCGGTCGAAGCAACAAATCCAGGTCAGAATGAAAGCCAACAGATGTTTGCACTCTGTGACCGGATGAAAGAGATAGTAGACCAAACGAATCGCCTGACAGAAGAAACGGGCTAAATGATTGGCCAGAATCCTAAATCGGAAGTAGCAACCTTTTTCGTCGGCGGAAATAGGGATAAGGAAATCAGTTTTGAAGATAGATATCACCGTAAACAGATAGGTGAGTCTCATGCCAAGACTCCGGGTGAAGAAGCGGAAAGCTCTTGGACAAGATGACAGACGCATTCAAGCCGAGCTATATAAGATCCCGCTAGCCCGTAAAAGAGAAAATGCTCTCATAAGGAACCCGTCGAAAAGCTAAGTAAACCTTAAGACTTTCTCCCCCCACCCTTCCTAAGTACAGCAATTACATACTCTCTCTCATAATTTAAAGAAAGAAGAAAGAAAAAAAAAGAAGAAAGACATTTGTACTTTTTATATTATCCGCTGATAATATAGCCGACACGTTAAATATGTGTGTGCGCGCATGTATTAAAAACCTTTTTATATTTTATATCTCTCCTCGTGTCGAAATTTATTCATTGTGTTGTCTGCCTATCAAGTTGTCTTTTTCATGCTCCTTTTCAGCTTCATTCGCCTCATGTTATTCTCGCTAAATTGTTCAATTCGCCTTTACAAATATGACACGGGAAATTGGAATTGTCGACTACGATAAATAGTATTATTATATCTAAACCTAGAGGCCATTATCTTCCATTATCCTAGGGGTAGGAAGAGGTAGTGGCCTGGTGGATGTGTGTGTAATGTGAAATTTGGAAATCCCTTGCCAGCGGCTGTCAGTCATGCCCCAAATTAACCCCAAAATAATCTGCCAGTTTCCCTACGCCCAAAAAAAGTGAAACTTAACTGGAACTTATTTGGCGAGGGATCAAATGCCAGCCTGCCCCGTCTTCACACGTGCGAAAATAAACTCCCGTCTTCGGATAAATATTTTATACCACGTCACAATGCATATATATACATATACACATATATACATATATATGCATATATATAGATGTATATATAGATACATATATACATATATATACAAGAAATGTATATATACATATATTTATATATACATATATATATATATATATATGAATCTTAATATAAATATATATGTACATATATATTTAGTATATTTTTATATTTAGTATATTTCATATATATATATATATATGTGTGTGTATATATATACATATATATATATATATATATATATACATATATGTATATATACGTATATATACGTATATATATGCATATACGATGATCATTAAATAAGTTTCCTGACTTCCCTTTGAAGTAAGCTCCTCTGGCGGCAATGCACTTGTTGCACCGTTCCGACAACTTCTGGAAGGTCCCATGGAAGTCCTCTTGTGTGATCGTGTTAATGACCTTCGTCACAACCTCTTTCATCTCCTCAATTGTCTTAGCTTAGGGAATAACCAAAAGTCACTGGGAACAAGGTGTGGACTCTAGGGAGGCTGAGGAACTGTCTTGATTCCCATCTTGCGCAAATAGTCTGTGACAAGGATGGAGTTGTGGACTGGTGCATTGTCCTGGTGGAAATGCCACTGGTCCGATTTGAAGTGTGCTAGCCTCTTCCGACGGAATCTCTTGCTGAACTCCCTTAAAACCTCAACATAGTAACCCTAACATTTTGAGCAATCAACTCTAGTGTATTGACATCTTTACTCCTCCTACACCTCTCATCATCCCTCACAGACTTTCTGTCTTCCTTTAATTTCTTATGCAACTCAAAAACTAATGCTCGATTCATGCAAGATGGTCGAAAAGCAGTCTGAAGCATTCCATACGTTTCTGTAGCAACTTTTTCAAGTTTAAAACATGATTTTATTGCATATCATTCTTATAAAGTTTCAGATAGCATTTTTGAAATTAACCAGCTGTGACAATCAGGCTTTAGTAGGGTGTATTCCAATAGCTGCTGTAGCTGTTCATTTGAACCTGAAATCATAAAAATTGGTCAGTCATCTGATAAGATGTATAGTAATAACATACTGAACTCTGAAGAGTCTACGGCAAATTTAAATGCCTGTAAAAAAAGTCTGAAAAATTATTGAATGCCTACGTATATACATATATATACATATATACATGTACATATATGTAAGTAAAGTAAAGTTAGCGACCATAGTCGAGGGTGACCCGAAGGCTCCCTTTTCGATAGCTACTACACCAAGGTGTAGGGGAGGGCGCTACTCCATTCCCTGGATTGCTCCACTTTACCCTTGAACCGTACCTTATAATGCTGAGTGTTAAGCAAGGTGGTATCAAGTTCCATTTTTAAAGTCTTTGGTATGACTCGACCTGGGATTGAACCCAGGTCTCCCGGGCCATTGGCGAACACTCTAACCGCTGGGCCAATGTCCCGGTTTGTACATATGTATAAATACACACACACACACACACACACACCTATATATATATATATATATATATATTGGCATAATGCTTACAGCGTTCGCCAACTGCCCGAGAGACCTGGGTTCAATCCCAGGTAGAGTCATACTTAAGACTCAAAAAATGTTATTTGATGCTACCTTGCTTATCACTCAGCATTATAAGTTAAGTTCAAGGGTAAAATGGAGCAATCTAGGAATTGGCGTAGCGCCCTTCGCTAGCTATCAAAAAGGGATGCTTCGGGTCTCTCTTTACTTAGGACTACATATACATATATACTTGTGATTGTGTGTGTATAGAGGGTCCGGAAGAAAAATATGCAATGATTTTTAAAACACTTTTGCGATAAATCTTAATTTTTATGTTTAATTCCATTATTCCAGCACGATATTTTTATTAAAATTCAGCCCAATATGAGTGAGCAAGAAAAGAAACTACAAAGAATCAACGTTTCTTTGTCCACCGTATACAAAGCAAAAAAAAAAAAAAAAAATACATAAAAAGGAGCTTTTTTAGAAAAAAGTGGAGTGAAAGATAGAACAAAAAACGAAATAGTGGCTTTTTTACCTGCTCTCAACGTAAATAAGAAAGCATTCTAATGAATTGAAAATTCAATGAGGACAGCAATTCAACAATATATAAGCTCAGACTTTAACCCCCATTGATAAGGCTATATGGGGCATTTTAGAAACAAAATGAATGTAATTTCCCAGGCAAATTTTTGTTCGCTTAGGACTGATTTGAGAAGGAATTAAATAAAATATCAAAAATTTATTTTGAAGGCATGCAAATCCTTTACAAGGCGTCTTAAAAGAAAAATAGAAAAAAATGGCGACCATATTGAATAAATCTTCTGTTTTGTGTCGATCTTCTTATTTTGGGTTTTTTTTTAAAATCAAAATTGATCTTTTTTTATAATAGGGTTGGTTATTGTTATATTTGAATGTACCTAACATTGCTTCCGAAACCAGATGTGTGTATATTTGTGTGTGTATGTTTGTGTGTGTGTATATATGTATATGTGTGTGTGCGTGTGTTTATATATATACAGGGTGGAACGATAAAATTGTCGTCCTAAAGAAAACAACACTACAGCTTTATTTTAAAACTTTTATTGAAAAAATCAATTCAGGTAACTATATTATGTAATAGAGCTGACATCTATTCAATGTAGCCGCCTTCAGCCTCAATCACCGCCTCGATACGGATCCGGAATTGGGAGAATGCCTTTTCCTCAAGCGCTGGCGGGAGCTCGGCAAATACTCAGCGGATGGCGGTGATCAGGCTGACTTTGGTGTTGTGGGAGGTCATGCTGGTGATGTTCTCAACGTATGACCAAATGAAGTAGTCCAGATCGGAAGAGGAGGGGCCAGTGAGAGAAGGGTACAAAGTCATAGCACGCCTTCTGAAGCCAAGCCTGAGACTCTTTGGACTTGTGGGCCGGCGCCGAGTCCTGCTGCCACACCCAGGGTCTGCCACCGGCCACCCGATTGTACCAAGGGGATCACCACACTCTTCAGCACATCCAGGTACACTTTGGTGTTGACTTTCAAGCCGACATCGAAGATATGAGGTGGCATGATCTGGCCCTCACTTGAGACCACACCAAAGACCTTATTCGTAGCCGGAAACTTTGTTTTCATCACCCTGGGCACGTCCCTGTTATTCGTGGCAATCCAGATTTGCATTTCGAGGGTGCTGGCAATGGTCCTGTTGTCATAACTTGGATCGGTAGAGAGCATGGTTGTACAGCGGCGCATCTCCGATCTCGCTCGTCGAACATTGTGTCACTTTCAGACATGATAGAAGACTGTTATCGCTCTTGGGATTTGTACACAACTGGCCATCTAGTAGATGGTCTGCAACAAAAAAAGAAAACCGGTTTTCATTAAACGGAAATGGAATGATGTTGTCTTTTCTAGGGCGGCAATTTTATCGTTCCACCCTATAGAAGGCTCCTATCGCTCTTGGGATTCGTATACAACTGGCCAACTAGTAGATGGTCTGCAACAAAAAAGAAAACCGGTTTTCATTTAAACGGAAATGGAATCATGTGGTCTTTTTCTAGGGCGGCAATTTTATCGTAACACCCTATATATATATATATATATATATATATATATATATACTGGAAAAAACCGCCTGAAGAAAAGGAGAAAGATTATCAGAAAACCAGAATTTGGTGAAGAATTTATTTAGAAAATTTATCTATTTACCCAACCCCTTCGCACAAACAGGTTGTGATAGAAAGTTATTTATTTTATTTGAATTCGGAGTTTTTTTTTCTTGACTAATCAGCTCTACCATTTATCTACGGCGGGAGAGAGAATAGTTGGATTTTTTTTTCCCTAGGGATTTTATTTATATAATGTAATATTTTGACCATAATCGGGCTTCTGTAGATTATGATTTTTAAAAAAGGATATTAATTTTTTCGAAGACAACTGAAATGTATATTTTCCATGTGCTTCGAATAGAAACATAACCATTTGTTAAAGTTTATTTAAAAGGTCGAAACAATAAATCCCACTGCAGTACAACCAAATAAACTTTACATTATGATAAAAGGAAATATAAGAAATAGAAGTTTTTTTAAAAGATATTGTGCACACAGAAAACTTTTGAAGATAAGAGAATTAGTATTACAACTAAATTGTCTCCTTGCCCAGTCGGCTGGAGCAGAATACACCGACTGCACCTCTGCAGAAGGGTAAGACCCCTCACCAACGATTGTCTTGGATATGACACTAAAAAATCTGATGGTGAGGTTCGAGTAATGCTGGAGCTTTGGGGAATGCCATTGCTCCCAGGTCCACTCTGGCTCGGCGTGGTAGTATCTGATAGGGCCCTATCTGTGGATTAAATAAAACTAACGGCATACTTCTGCTAAACTGAACTGTTTGACTAAACTGAATAGCTTAAAATAGAAATGTTTATGACAATTAAACCATACTTATATTTAAACTGCGTGCTTATGCTAAACTGAATTATTTCAAATAGAACTGTTTTTTGACATTGAAACTGTATTTACACTAAACTAAATTGTTTAACATAGAGCTGTTTTGACATTTAACAGTGTGTAAACAAAATCTGTACTCATACGAAACTGAATTAGTTGAATTAGAACTGCTTAACTAAACTGAATAGCTTGAAATAGAAAAAAAATATTTGACAATTAAACTGTACTTACATTTAAACTGAATGCTTATGCTAAGCTGAATTGTTTGAAATAGAACTGTTTTTGATATTGAAACTGTATTTACACTAAACTGAATTGGTATATATAGAACTGTTTTGACTTTTTTCTGAGTAAACAAAATCTGTACTTACGCTAAACTGAATTAGCTGAATTAGAACTGTTTGAATAAACTGAATAGTTTGAAAGAGAAATGTTTTTGACAATTAAACTGTGTATTTATGCTAAACTGAATTGTTTGAAATAGAATTGATTATTTCCATAAAAATGGATTTGGCGTTGAATAACCTACAAAGGTTGATATGCCATAAAACCCAACCTACAAAACCTACCAAACTAATATGACACATATTAAGCTAGTAATTAAATAGCTTTTATATCAAACCAGCATTGTTTTGTCATCATCATCATCATTACGGCTTCCCAACAGAACGTTTTTCTTTGTTTCTCTTTAGGTAACTGTCGTTATCGACCCTCGCAATTGGCGATTCCTCTAGACATCTCCTAGTGTCCGCACAGAGCTGATGAAAGTAATCTTTCTTTTTTTTTTTTTTTGGTCGGTGAATACTGGTGTGTTCATCTAAAGGTGAACCCCACTTATGAGTTAGAGTTTACTTCTACAACAGTGTTTAGGATGTCTTGCTCATCTTTTTGGATGGCTTACGAAATGTGAGGAAAATGTCCATACAGCTTTTGGGTGCTGCTTCCAGGGTTTTTTTTCAAGGCAGCACGTAGCTTCCTTATGAAGTTCACATCGTTAAAGTTCAAATGGTACAGCCATACTGTTATATATCGTACTTCTGAATATTAATAGGTATGTCCCATTCCTCCTACTGTTATATATTATACATATCCATATTTACCAACCCTTCAGCTAGAGCAAGATATGACACAAGGTTAATTTTTAAGCGGAGTTTAACAGGTTTGAATTCAGAGTTTTCCTTCTCCTAGACTAGTTGACTCACCAAGGCTGAAGAAATCTGTCTGTCCTACTATTTACCCATAGCTGGAGGGAGAATAATTGGATTCATACCTTTCCCAAGGGTATTAGTGCTATATGAAATGCAATCAGTGTCGTCCAGGATTTGAACTCGTGTCGCCGTGTCCATTTCTTACGACGATAACCATTACACCACAGGCGCCATACTTATGAGCATTAATGAGTATGTCCCATTCCTCATAAATACGTTGTACACTATAGTGAGGGGGAAAGAGATATGCTGATTAAGTCATACACCACTAGCAGTGGTTTACTTTCTTCACGCCGCTGGCGAGTATTGTATTTTGTTAATGTTATAAAGATTTCTATTTTATTTCCAACCCCCGTTTGTTGGTTATTTCTCATTCAGTAATCTTTTGTTAAGTTACAGATCATACAATAACGTTAACACAGCTACGACTTGAGAGAATTCCCGTTTTATTTTATTAGATATCATATTTCCTTTGAATCTAAATTGTGCATTACGTGAGTCGGAAGGGTTGGAAACCCCTGAACTTCCTATAATGCTTCCTATGCAAGAAAAATGTATAATTTTTTTAATTAAAGTCATACATCCTAGATGAATCAAGGGGGGTCATCAGTAATGCACTGTTTTTCTCGCCGATTTTGGGTTTCGCATCATATCGGCTCTAACAGCAACCCCGGCATGACTCTAGAAGAGTGAAACCGCCTCCTTCATTAGCGACGTGCTACGAACTGTAACATTGCTAAAACAATAAAAAAAAACAGTAAGGCTGGACTTCGACCGTTCTTTATTGACATATTTCATTCAGCATCAGCCAATGAAAACAGGGCATTTCGCGCTCCTCTACTATATAATGTTGTCATTACTTCACCTGGATTCGATAACGAGGTAAGATGGTATTTTAAATGCTTTGTCTAAGTCCATGTTTTACATATCAAATGCTAATCCCCTTGCAATACTAAAACTTCAACAAAACCTACCTATCCTATAGTAGTACTTCTAAAAATATATATATGTATATATATATATATATATATATATATAAAATAAAAATAAATAAAATAAGCCCCTACTCTAACTATTCAGTCAATCTGCAACTCTTACCTTATACCCCTATTCGAAGAGAAAGAAATATTTTGACGTTTATATTATTTTAGTGGAAACCAGGAAGAAGTTATAAAAAAAGTGGTGAGCTAATATATTATTTGTTACCTACTGTGAATTACCAGTGTCAAGACGTTTGATCAAGATATCAGGGATGTAATATTGTGATAAAGAGTTTCCTGTATTGCTCAATAATATCAGTGGAAATTCAACATTTAATGCAGGGCAGAGATTCGAACTTGTTTCCCAGGTTACACTATCAATACTTGTAATCGTTGCAGCATCCTGCATTTAATTCTATTGGCACAGTGGTGTCTTCGTGAACCAGAAACTGTGGGTTGGGCAAATGAGCTAAAATTACTACTCAACTGACACGTCATTAAATTTTCACAATGTTTTCTTAACGTCATTTACTGAACTGATGGGTTTCGGTTGAAGTACGTGATTATTTGGAGCAAAGTCCTTATTTGACATGTTATTAGTTAATTCATTATTTACAATTGGTAGCAAAATATTTTGCCTGATACCCAAACTGCTGAACGGTGCTCTACAAGACTAAATAGAAAACGTTGAGTCCAGATCTTGCTTTATATGCTACACCCGTACAGGGTGGAACGATAAAATTGTCGTCCTAAAGAAAACAACACTAGAGCTTTATTTTAAAACTTTTATTGACAAAATTAATTCAGGTAACTTGATTATGTTGCAGAGCTAACTTCTATTAAATGTAGCCGCCTTCAGCCTCAATCACGCCTCGATACGGATCCGGAATTGGGAGAATGCCTTATCCACCAGCGCCGGCGGGAGATCGGCGAATACTCGGCGGATGGCGGCGATCATGCTGGCTTTGGTGTTGTGGGAGGTCATGCTGGTGATGTTCTCGACGTATGTCAAAACGAAGTAGTCCAGCAGGTTCAGCTCGTGGGTGGAGGGGGCAGTGAGAGAAGGGTACAAAGTCGTAGCACTCCTTCTGAAGCCAAGCCTGAGACTCTTTGGACTTGTGGGCCGGCGCTGAGTCCTGCTGCCACTCTCAGGGTCCGCCACCGGCCACCCGATTGTACCTGGGAATCACCAAATTCTTCAGCATATCCGGATACTCTTTGGTGTTGACTTTCAAGCTGACTTTAAAGATGTGAGGTGGCATGATCTGGCTCTCACTTGAAACCACACCAAAGACCATAACCGTAGCCGGAAACATTCTTTTCATCACCCTGGGCACGTCCCTGTTATTCGTGGCAATCCAGATTTGCATTTTGAGGGTGCTGGCAATGGTCCTGTTGTCATAACTTGGATCGATAGAGAGCATAGTTGTACAGCGGCGCATATCCGATCTCGCTCGTTGAACATTGTGTCACATTCAGACATGATAGAAGACTCTTATCGCTCTTGGGATTTGTACTCAACTGGTCAACTAGTAGATGGTCTGCAACAAAAAAAGAAAACCGGTTTTCATTAAACGGAAATGGAATCATGTTGTCTTTTCTTGTTCTCTTAGTTCTTTAATGCAAAAGTTTATTCGCAACTACACCTCTTAGTAGTCATCGAAAAAAGAGAAACAGTTTATGAACTGAATCGACAACTTTAGCTAGTCAGAGAAATAAAATGACTAGAGGAGAGAGAAAGAGCAGACACAAAATTCCATATTATCTTTCTCATTTTCTCATATATGTTTCTTTCTTTTCCACCATCTTGTGGTCGACTATAAAATCTCTCTAGGAAACAACTCACAATCAACCGGAGTCCCTGATTATTTTACATTCTTAGTATTCTGGTCGATCTTAACAATGCTGTAGTTTGGAAGGTTTCGGCTCATCTAACAATTTCCTATTCTTCCAGCCCCATTTCCAAGCGTTTAGGGTCCGTTCCAATTGGTATCATCATGTTCTGCAGCTTTTTTACTTCTCTGCAAAGGTCTAAATACTTGTCTCTCTTTTTGTTTGTTTCTTATTTTCTTTCTGTATTTCACTTGACGATATGTTCTCTTTTCTTTCTTTCTTTAAAAAAGTAAACTAACCAATCATATATTCCCAGTCTTGTCTGATGATTGTGAAAACAATTTCTTGTGTAACATAAAAATCAAAATCATTATCATTGTATAGTAATTTTAAACATTTTTTTTCAAAAAGACTATGGGATAAATAGTACTACAAGGAATGCCCGAGCATCAATAACCCATAAACGTTGATATGCCATTAAACAAAGAAACGGAAATCCAAACTTTAGATTGAGTAAAAAAGAAATACCTGCCTTTTGTAACTCTCAAACGTGCATAAAAAGAAGAGAAAATAATTGTTAAACAACAAAAGCAGATTTTTCTCATTCGACCGAAATGACAACAGAAAAATATGACAAAAAATAGTTACTATCCATACACTGTCGGCCAATATACTACTGACAGACTTCTCGCCGAAGTCCGTCCGACTACCATCCATCGACTATTGTCCACCGACTAACGTCCCATGCTAGTTGTCCCTTCGACTGACGTCTCATTCTAATCAGCACGGAACTTCTATTTAAATTATCTAGAGGCCCTCAAACTTCTGCCCATTGGGGATCGATGCTCAATCACCAATGATGCAATTTATTTCTGTATGACCACGTCTTTTTAAGAGTTTTATTTCAAAATGAACATCAACGGTATCAGAATTATTCTTGCTTATTCTATTTTCTATGACGGTGGACGCCACGAACCCAGCACCATGTTCGACGCTTAACCGGTCCCGGAACCTAAAATAATGTTTTAGAAACGATTACCCTGGCAGAGCCCATTACTTCTCTAGGTCTACAACTGATCTGAATTCAGAGTTTTTCTGTGTCATATCCTGTCAGGGTGGAGATGTTGGTAAATACTGACTATTCACGCAAGTAGGATAAATAGTTGAATTTATAGTTTTCCCTTGGGTATTAGCGTTATATGAAATTAAAACAGTCTCGTCCAGGATTTGAACTTTGTTCGCCGTGCCCAAATCCTATATTGTTAATAGGAATGATCGAATCTATAGATATGTGATTTTTGCCAAATATAAGAAAAAACATTTCTTCAAGTTAGCATTTATATATCCATTCAAATGTTAAAAATACAAATTGCTATCAAATTTTCCCAACAAAGCGTTAAATGCTTCTCTGACATTGGAGTTGGTTTCGCAAGAGTAACCAACCGTTTTTTCTCCGAGCTATTCCACTGTTTAATAATATTTTTCACTTCTTTTCAACTAACTGAACTCAGTTCATCTTTATTAATGCATTTTATATCTTATTTTAAAAAAAGAGACTTTTGTTTACAAAGAATTCATTAAATTTTCGTATTTACAAGAAGTCATAGACATATAACTGTTCCCTCGGGTAAGATTCAGTCAATTCAAATATTTATCTTGGTCAGTTATATCGATAATAGTGTGTGATTTTGCTATCAATTGCCGATCCAATAAATATTGGCCTCAACATATAATGGTCACAGGAAGAAGGGCAGATGATTTTTAAAGCATTTATCAACATTAATGTGATATGGACGAGACGTCATGGTCTCATTAAGTATTATCTGAATATTTTATAGATAAGAGATGTGTGCCTATTTATGATCAATACTACACACACGCACACACACACATCCTCTATGTGATTGCCCAGTCGGCTGGGGCTGTAGAATACACCGACTGCGTCTCTGCAGAGGGGTAAGACCCCCGCCAATGAGTGTCCTGCATATAACACGAAACAATCCGATGTAAATCTAAATTTTTTATTATTAATACTAAACAAACGCGATAAATCTAATTTTTTTAATTAGCTCTATTATTCTAACACGTTTTTTTTAATTAAAATTCAGCCCAACATGAGTGAGGAAGAAAAGAAACGACAAAGAATCTAGGATTTGATTAATGATTAAACCTAGCCAAAAAAAAATTTCCGAAATAACTGGAGTTTTTTTCTCTCTCGTATGCAAAGCAAATGTAACATATTGACCTTCGACCGAGCTGTCAATCAAGAAACAGGTACATCCGGTCGAAGATATCGGAATATCACCTTGACCTGTGGACGGGTTAAATTCGGTGCAGATACGACGCCTGCAAAAGCCGATGTACGTCAAACAATTATATAACCAGGTGCTACAAACGGCTTGGGTAAGTTGGAGTTCGAGGCAGGCAGACAGTCAATTCAGTTCGAGTTGCAGTTGGGATTAAGATGTCGTTGGGAGAGCCAGCGCCAGACAGAGGGCTTGCGGTCCCCAGGACCCACGTTTGAGCGCCCAGCAGCATGAGGAATGCTGCTATGGGCAGAGGAACTTGGGGTCAATATGTAGCAGTCAGTTCCCGTCACCAACTCACCTCACACACATAACCAACATCAACCCTTTCACAACCCTTTCGAGAATAAAGTGTGAGAGGTATATTTTTATAAAGAAGTGTGTTCGTTCGTCATTATTGTTGATTATGTTTCGGCATGTATATGTATACGTATAGTTGTATCATGGCTGAACAACACAAAGACATTGTTTTTCTTTTTTTTTGCTGAAAAGTAGGAGTAGGGGGGGTTGTACAAAAAACATAAATAGGCCCTTTTAACCGTTCTAAGGAGTTCACCACTACCAGCGGTTGCCCAGTAGGCTGGGGCTGTAGAATACACCGACTGTTTCTCTGCAGAGGGATAAGACCACCCCCCAACGAGTGTCCTAAACAATCTGATTGTGAGGTTCCAGTGATGCCGGAGCTTTGGGGAATGCGGAGCACTCCTTCAGTGCCATTGCTACCAGGTCCACTCTGGCCCGGAATGGTAGCACCTGATAGGGCCCTATCTATGGATAAAATAGAACTAACTGCATACTCATGCTAGACTGAATTAGTTTAATTAGTACTGTTTGACGAAACTGAATAGCTTGAAATAGAAATTTTTTTGACAATTAAGCTGTGCACTCATGCTAAACTGAATTGTTTGAAATGTTGGGGCTTTGGAGAATGTAGAGTACGCATTCATTGCTATCGCTCCTCGGTCGACACCCCGAGTGGTAGCACCTGATAAGGTCCAATCTATGGGTTAAATAGAACTAAACAGTATTGATTGAGAGAGGACTGTTTTTGCATTTAAACTGCGTACTTATGCTAAACAGAATTGGTCGAAGTAGAACTGTAATGAAATTTGAGCAACGTACTCATGCTAAACTGAATTATTTGAAATGGAAGTGTTTCGTATGCTAAACGTAATTGTTTAAATCTAAACAGTTTTTGACATTGAAACTGTACTTACTCTGAACGGAATTATTTGAAAGAGAGCTGTTTTAACAAAAGCTATACTTATACTAAATTGAATTGTTTGAAATAGTAGTGTTTGACTAAACTGAATAGCTTGAAATAGAAATGTTTTTGACTATTAAACTGTCTACTTATGCAAAAATGAATTGTTTGAAAGAGAAATGTTTATTTGTATAAAAATGGATTTCACTTAAAATATCTTAAAAGGTTAATATGGCATAAAATTAACCAACCAACCAAACAAACAAACAAACAAAAAAACAAACAAACCATATATATATATATATATATATATATATATATATATATATATATATAAGATGCATGCGATAGATTTCCTGACTTTTTTCGTACGGGCATTTAAAATTGTTGTAGACTCTTGAAAATTCAGTATGTTATTGCTATACATCTTATAAGATGACTGGCAAATTTTTATGATTTCAGATTCAAATGAACAGCTACAGCAGCTATTGGAATACACCCTACTAAAGCCTAATTGTCACAGCTGGTGAATTTCAAAAATGCAATCTGACACTTTAGAAGAATGATATGCAATTAAATTTTGTTTTAAACTTGGAAAAAATGCCACAGAAACGTATGGAAAGCTTCAGACTACTTTTGGGGCATCTTGCATGAATCGAGCATCAGTTCTTGTGTGGTATAAGAGATTCAAGGGAGACAGAGGGTCTGTGAGGGATGATGAGAGGTGTGGGAGGAGTAAGGGTGTCAATACACCAGAGTTGATTGCGCAAAGAGTTAGGGTTAGGGTTAGGGTTACTATGTTGAGGTTTTAAGGGAGTTCAGGAAGAGATTCCGTCGAAAGAGGCCAGCACTCTTCAAATCGGGTCAGTGGCATTTCCAGCAGGACAATGCACCAGTCCACAACTCCATCCTTGTCACAGACTATTTGACCAAGATGGGCATCAACACAGTTCCTCACCCTCCCTATAGTCCAGATATTGCTCCCTGTGACCTAAGCTCAGAGGCTGTCGTTATGTGACAATTGGGGAGATGAAAGAGGCTGTGACGAAGGTCATTGACAGGCTCACACAAGAGGACTTCCATTGAGCCTTCCAGAAGTTATTGGAACGGTACAACAAGAACATTGCTGCAGGAGGAGATTACTTCCAAGGGGACTTGAGTTTCATGTGTGTACTATCAGTAAAAGTGCCCATACGAAAAAAGTCTAGAAACTTATCGTATGCACCTCGTATATATATAAAGCTGCTGTTTTGTTGCTTCCAAAATTTACTCAAGACAGCACTCAGCATTTTCACGTAGTTCCTGTCAAGTTTTTTCTCCATACGTCTTTTTGGCGACCTTGTGGTGCACCCATGTAGTAGTACGGATAGGGCGACAGTTTGGAAGAAATCCTGTTTTTCTTGTTTTCATTTGATGCACCAGATTTCCATATGATCAATATCCTATCAATAGCATTCCACACGTTTGTCAAACGTATGATGATATCACTTTCAGTAGATGAGATATTTCTCCAGAGGTGCATGAACTGATCCTCCAATTTTAGAGGCCTGTCTCTTAGAGTAGAAATGGTTGCTCATGGTTAAATCTTTACAACTTTGTCTCATTTCTATTCACGTACTTGCCCCGTTGGTTGGGGCTGTAGAATACACTGACTGCATCTCTGGAGAGGGGTAAGACTCACCCCGATGAGCGTCCTGGATATGACACTAAACAGTGAGGTCCCAGTAATGCTGGGGCTTTGGGGAATACAGAGCACCCTTTCATTACCATTTCTCGCAGGTCCATTCTGGCCCGGTGTGGTAGCACCTGACAGGGCTCTATCTATGGGTTAAGTAGAACTAACAGCATACTTATGCTAAACTGAATTGTTTGATTAAACTGAATAGCTTAAAATAGAAATGTTTTTGACAAACCGTACTTACATTTAAACTGCCCCCTTATGCTAAACTGAATTATTTGAAATTGAACTGTTTTTGACATTGAATCTGTACTTACACTAAACTGAATTGTTATTTATAACTGCTTGAATACAGTGAATAGTTTAAAATAGAAATGTTTTTGACAAACTGTGTACTCATGCTAAACTGAATTGTTTGAAATAGAACTGATTTACATAAAAATGGATTCGACGTAAAATAACCGACAAAGGTTGATATGCCATAAAACCCAACTAAATCAAACTATTCACGTAGTGGCAAATTCCTATGCAGCATGTTGCTCTTCGACCTCTTACCTCTCATCTCAATAATCATTCGATTTTGTTTAAGTGTTTGGGTTTTATGGCATATGAACCTTTTTAGGTTATTTAACGCCAAATCCATTTTTATACAAATAATTCTATTTAAAACAATTCAGTTTAGCATGAGTACACAGTTTAATTGTCAAAAACATTTCTATTTCAAGCTATTCATTTTATTCAAAGAGTTCTAATTCAACAAATTCAGTTTAGTATAAGTATAGCTTTGGTTTACAGTTCTATTTCAAAATATTCAGTTTAACGTAAGTACAGTTTCAAAGTCAAAAACTGTTCCATTTCAAATAATTCAGTTTAGCATAAGTACGCAGTTTAAATGTAAGTACACGGTTTAATAGACAAAAACATTTCTATTTCAAGCTATTCGGTTTAGTCAAATAGTTCTAATTCAAACAATTCAGTTCAGTGTAAGTACGCAGTTTAAACATCAAAACAGTTCTAGTTCAAGCAATTCAGTTTAGCATAAGTACGCAGATTAATTCTATTCGACCCAAAGATAGGACCTTTTCAAGTGCTATCACTCCAGCCAGAGTGGACCTGGGAGCGATAGCAATGAAGAGGTACTCCACATTCCCAAAACTCTAGCATTACTTGATCCTCACCATCAGATTGTTTAGTGTCATATACATAACACTCGTTTGGATTGTCTTACCCCACTGCTATGGCGCAATCGGTGTATTATACAGCCCCAGCAGACTGGGCAAAGTAACCATTCGCGTTAAACAAACAAGACATGCGGAGCACTGCTTAAGAAGTAAAAAC